>QLTV01003654.1:5956473-6044242 GCA_003457575.1 Thermophis baileyi
GTCTCTGTCTCTGTCTCTGTCTCTGTCTCTGTCTCTGTCTGTCTGTCTGTCTGTCTGTCTGTCTGTCTGTTCTTTCTTTCTTTCTTTCTTGTCTCTCTCTCTCTCATACACACACACACTCTCTCCCTTCCTTCCTTTCTTTTTCTTTCTCTTTCTCTCTCTTTCTTTGTCTCTTTCTCTTTCTTTCTTGTCTCTCCCTCCCTCCCTCCCTCCCTTCCTTCCTTCCTTCCTCTTTCTTTGTGTCTGTCTGTCTGTCTGTCTGTCTGTCTGTCTGTCTGTCTCTCTCTCTCTGATTGCAGGCAGACAGCTAGCTCCATTGTTTAATAGGCTGTAAGTAAAATTTCTACATTAACAAAATTTATACCTAAACAACAGAATATAGGAGCAAAAAATCATAGTAATAGTCTGAGCTATGCTTTTCTTCTTTAAATGGAAGTACTACCCATTTTACCCAGACATTAAGACTTATTAGTTTGGAATACTAGTATGGCTTGCACTGAACCTTGACAGTACTTATTTTCCTTACAAACTAGCTCAACTTTGTTTCCTTAAATCTTGCTTTCGTTTCACACCGCCTGCTTTGGACCAAGAGCTCAGTTTTTAAGGAAAGAGAGTGGACTGGGGGGGGGGGTGCTTTGGAAAAAAAGTGCCGCAAGAGAAACGGGGAAAGGCGCGCTCTGGATTTCTGGACTCCGAGCCTTCCCTGAGCCGGGAAGCCCTCCTCGTTCTCATTCTTCCCAATCCTTCCCTTCCCACTCCCGGATCCTTCTTCCCCCTTCCCCCCCCTCGCTTCCTTTTGTTTGAAGCTCCTTTCAGGGTGGGAGGGAAAACCAAATAAAAAGGTAAGGAGGCAAGGACAGAAAATGGTGCATGGCTGCAAAACAGGAGGAGGGCATTTTTCAGCCACTTTCTGGGACTGAAAAGTTGAGGGGACCCAAGGAAGCAACAATCGGCTGGGACTACCGGCTCCCACCCCCCACCATCCCGCACCGCCTTCTTTTTCTCTCCCCGCCCCCACTCTTCTCTGTCCTGGGAAGAAGGGGACTATCCTTAAAAAAAAAAGCTCTGCTGCTGAGCAGAGAAAGCAGTAGCTGGGAAGGATGTTGCTACGGAGTTAAAACAATGAAAAAATTGCCCTTCCCCTGTTCCTACCCTCCCTCTTTTTCTCCCCACCAGTTTCTTTTAGCTTTGGCTCTGGTGCCAAAAGAGAGAATTCTCTTTTGTTTGTGAAGTCCCCCTCCTTTTTTTCCGCCCAGCTGGAGAAAGACAGGAGAGGGCTGCTGCTGCCCCTATCTGTCCCAGCACAGCGTCTGCATGCAACACCAGCGGCTTCAGGAGGTGCTGGATGGCAGGGAGAGGGGAAGCCGGCCCGGCAACCTTTGTAGCCACGAGGCTGCAAAGCTTGCCGAGCTGCCCCCCATCCCCTGCCCCACCTGTCTCGCCCCACTGCGAGATGCGCATTTTACTGGAGAGTGGCAGCTCCGGGTCGTCTCTTAGCTGTTGCGTGCAGGGAAAAACCTTGCACAGTAAAGAAAAATTGAAGTTGTTAATTGCCTCGCACTCATGAGAAGTTTTTCTTTACTTTGCATTTTGCAAGGTTTTTCCCTGCACGCAATGGCTGAGAGATGACCCAGAGCTGCCAGTTTTCGGTAAGATGCGTGTCTCATGGCCCTCCCGCCCCATCTGCCCTCCCCCCAAATTGCACCCCACTGAGAGACACACATCTCTCCTACCCCACCCATCCCCCACCCTGCTTCCCTTTTATCTTTCTTTAATGCACCCCGCTTCCCTCCCCAAACCTCAGGAGGCAGCCGCTCCTGTCCTCACAGCCTGTGGAGGAAGAAGCCTCCACGGCCATGCCGCAAAGCCCTCACGGCGGCAGGAGGGGGAAAAGAAAAAAAAGGCTTGGCCTCTGAAGGCTCTCGAGGGAGACGTCCTTGTGTGTGTGTGTGGCGGTGCTGTGAGGAGAACCAGGCGAAGGGAGCCCGGGAAACCATGCCGGCAGGCTTTGTGGTCTACGCGAGCCCGGGAACTAGCTGAGGCCTTCCTTGCTGCCACTCCCCGGGCTCGCATAGCTTCTTGCTGCCCCCGGTGCGCCCCATGAAGTCGCAGCTGTAGGCTTACTTACGTTTAGGCAGCCGCAGGAGGAGGCAGCAGTAACGCAGGCAGCAGACACGAGGGTGAGGCCAGTAGAGGAAGTGGGCCGCGTGGTGACTGCACGGTGTGGTATATATAGGGCTCTCACACCCGGGGCGATCGGCGAGCCAGCGAGTCAGTGAGCGACGGGCGGGTAGATAGGCGGGGCAAGCATGGTGCGGACAGGCAGGGTGAGCGAGCGAGCGGTGACTGGGTGCGCAGGGGGAGCGAGCGCAACTGGCATGGGGGGGAGTGAGTGGAACCGGCTCAGGGGCGTGGCCAGGCTGCTGTTACTACTGGTTCAGAGAACCACTCCGTAAAGTTACTACCTATTTGGTAGAACCGGTCCGAACCTGTAGGAACCCACCTCTGGACTCGAAACATGTGCATCCTACCTCAATGGACTGGATTGGTAGAGACAAGTGGAGAAAGATGGTCCCTTACGTAATCTGGTTCTAAGCCATGAAGGCTTTTAACCAGCACCTTGAACTGTACCTGGAAACACAATGGCAACCAATGCAGCTACAAAGTAGTGGTGTTACTACATTGAGTAACTATTGCCATTTACCCTATCTTGCTTTACTTATTGTTAAACAGAATATAAATCTCTATTCACTGTAATGTTGCTGTCAGGTGACAGGAGCGTAACCTTCAACATGCTGGACAGTGGTAGCCACTTCAAAGCTGCTTATTGACAATATTCAATTAATGGTTCCTATGGCACACCCCCAGTCTCCTTGTAATGATTTCACAGCTAAATTAGAGGTAAATGTCTAGGAATAGCCATATATGTGAAATAAGAATCAGTGAAGCCAGCCAATAATGAGGACTGAGAACTAGGCCAGAACCAAAAAAAATCAATCAACAGGTAGAATAAAATATCAAGCCAGAAATCAAGCCATAATTCTAAAGAACAAGATTGATTGAACAAACCAAGAGAAAAGGGTTTGGAACCTAATCAGATATGAGTTAGAAGAACCCATGAATGGAAGGCAAGCCAGAGCTCACACAAACCATGTTGCTGAAGGTCTCTCTCTCTATGTATTGCTTCCTGCCCTACATTCAACTTAGTGGACAAAGTCATTTCAGTCAGAAGTGAAGATGTTTCACTTTCGGTGAGAAGCTGCCATCTGAAGTTCAGCATCTCAAGACGTGTAGCAACTGCACACTCATCCAGGCAGTTTTAACTGGAGTTTACCATAGCAATGCTTAGCCTGCAACCTCCTCCAAAATTCCTTATGAACCATCACTTTGTTTATAGCTACTTTCTTACTAGGCAATATAATTTGTATTCTATGTTTTGTCTTCTATTTTGTCCCCCCCCCCAATTGAAGAGTGCTTTCAGAATGCTTTGGAATGCTCTCTTGATGTCAAAAAGTATGTCACATTCACAGATTTAAACATTGCTTTGTCTGGCCATTACAGTTTAAGTACGCTCCAGATATCATACTGCTAGTTTTCAAAAATGTTGAATTTTGCATAAGTTATGCTGCAATTTTTAAATATTTTCAATCATTCATATTCTCCAGTGGATAAAATTGGAAGAAGCAAGGGCCTCACCACAGGCCTTAGGGTCTCTTCTTCTCTAGTCCCAAATCTTGGAAATCTTATTCACTGACATTTTGGGGAATTGGGTTTTCAGCAGCTTCACCAGCTGCATTTTTAAACATAGATTCATAGCTTATCTTTTTCCCAAAACAATTTCTATATTCAGTGTTCCATTTTGCTCTTCCTATGTTGCTCTGCCATGGTGGCATAGACCGCACTGATATATCTTTCTTAATCTATAGCTTTAATCCTGTCAAATTTCAATGGAAAGCAAGGAACAGGTAAGGTATATATTGTTTTTTTCTTGGCCATGTTGTTTTCCCATGTAATGGACAGTTGTTTATTTCCTTCAAAGAACCTGCTCCTCTTGAGCTTGAATAAAAGTTCACTAGAGGTCATGTTCAACCCAGAAATCCATCAAACATTCTTATCCCTTTGAACGGCTGAAGGAAATCTGCTCTCTGATTATTTTTTGGCAGTGGGGCAAAAAAATAATATGAAAACAGTTTACTGGCAATTTCCTTGTCAAAAGTTCCTGTCTATAAATAAAATCAAGATAAGACTGACATGTCTAATAGTCCTTTCTGTCTGGAATGAATTATTCAATTCACAACTGATCCTCTCTAACGGGCTTATATTGCTTCTTCCCTTTCTTTTTTTCATTTTTTTTCTTTTTCTTCTTAACTTTATTTAGTTCTGTTGAAAACTGCTGCCAGTGAGCTAAATTATTCCAGGAAATACTAGCAGTTACAAAATCCTCCTTTTTCACACCTCTCAGGTCCCTCTATTTCAGAGTTAAGCTGCTGATGGCTGATGGATCAAAGCACATTCTATTTAAGCAGCCTCCTTTACTTATGCATACCTTTCAGATGAAAACCCATGCAATATTCTTACCCTTTTGCCACTTAAAAGGGAAGGAGAATTAAAACAACCTGCCCTTTAGAATGCAAATGTCTTGCTAGGTCACCAAGTTATGTAACCTATTCTAAAATGGATCACATTAACAATATTACTACAAGTCTTTATTGAGACTTCCTTTCACACAGATACATACAAGCAGAATTGGAAGGAAAAAGACAGATCAAAAATAAGAACAGATGTGTATGGGGTCAATGTGGGTCACATCTGCAATTCAATCTATAACATCACTAGATTAATGAATCAGGTCGTTAGTAATGAGAAAATGTCTGCCTGAAATTGGGAAGCTACTCTTCCTACCGTGTTTCCCCGAAAATAAGACCCTGTCTTATATTTTTTTGAACCCTGAAATAAACGCTTGGCCTTATTGCCATGCACTCAAAAGCCCGATTGGGCTTATTATCAGGGGATGTCTTATTTTGGGGGAAACAGGGTACATAGTTGGGATAGAGAGAATAGCATGTCTTGAAGTAGCTGAACAGCCCTGTCAGGAGACTCTACAGTACCAAATAAAATGGAACTAGCTTGAAAACTGGGTGGAACAAGCAAAGCCAACAACTTCTGAATTCCCATGAATCATTCAGATGGAACATACTGACATTTGTCACATTTGCTGTCTTTCAGAGGCATCCAAAACTACTGACCCTGAGGTAAAAATGGCAAGCATGATGGGTGATCAAAGCCCCACCAATTTTCAGATATATGCAATCATATTAAAAAGGCTCAGTACTTTGATTACCTGATTGCACCTATCTTTTTGACACCATTGACCATTGCTGTAGACATCCCTGCTATCCTTAAAACAAAGACATTAATGTTTATAAATAATATTGGGAAGTATGTACAAATATTTATACATATTTTATGTGTATATCCCCTTTAGTACATATGTCTGCAATATTTTTTTCTTGTGAGCACATTTTTCCAAGCTCTTTTTTTGGAGGGGAGGGGGCGAATACTGTCCAAAATTTGTCCAAATTTTTCTCTATGAGATTATAGATGCACATATTTTTCCTAATGTATACATTTTCATAATTGTATAAATCCTAAAAACATAGAGTTGAAAAGGACATTGGAAGTCATTTAATCCAACTCCCTGCTCAGTGCAGCATCTTCTAAACAATTTTGGTCTATCCAGCATCTGTTTGAATAAATACAGTGAAATAACATACTACTTCATGGGGCAGTTGTGCTGTTTAATAATCTAATCAAAGTCCCTGCCTAGTATAGTTTTGAGCTGCACCATTTGTAATTTGCTGAGTTGCTATTGCTTCACTTAAAAAAAAAACCTTCTTCAACCAATGACAGGGTAGTTGAAATCTCCACTGTAATCTTTTCAAAAAATCTGGACACCAAAAAAATCTCATCCATATTTTTCACATCTTTAGTCTCTTGTAAGAAACTCCTATAAAGAGATCACCATTCTTTCTCTCTCCTTTTATTCTTATCCAAATGTTCTAAACAGAATTTTCATGCTCCAGTTTGTGTTTTTCTGTGAAAATATTTGCTTTCTTGGTAAACGTTGCAACTCCCTCCCTTTCTGTTGAGTTTATTCCTTTTGATTAAGTTGTAGCCCTTCAAGGCTGTATTCCAGTCATATATACCCCTGAATAGTCTGTTCCAGGCTTTTGCCATGCTACCTCTTTTGTTCTGGGTTAATATTTTCCTGATGAGACTGGTGAAGGGCCCATCAAACACATCTTTTACTGCTTTTATAAGATGTACCCTATCTCTTATCAGGATTTCAGGTGGAAAGTGAAATCCATGTTCAGCAAACCAAATTTTTCTCAACAGCACCATATCTCCAGTTGTTAACAGCCAGCCACTTTCCCCCACCCCAACAATCTCTGTGGAGTTCTAGCATCAGACTAAAAAAAATTAAAGATTTGTCCATTGAACTCTTCTGTAACCAAACTGGCTCAACTGCCGAAGGAGGACAACATTTGGAAATACAATGGCATGGCCCTGATGTTATGCATGGCCAACATTTATCATACAGAAATTCTCCAGCAGCAAATACTACATAAATTCCCATGAGTCCTATATTGAGATGACATGAATATGATATGAAGTACATGCCTATATCAATTAATCCAGATCAGGAATCATAAACACCTGATATAGATGAGAAAGAAAAATTTTCTTACTATTTGATGTCAAATAGTAAGTTGTTGCTGATCTCCCAGCACATTCTCAACTTCTCAGCACAACTGGTCAAATTCGGTGTTCTTCTGGAAGTTGTTTGAGTAGCAATAGCAATAGCACTTAGGCTTATATACCGCTTCATAGTGCTTTACAGCCTTCTCTAAGCAGTTTACAGAGTCAGCATATTGCCCCCAACAATCTGGGTCCTCATTTTACCCACCTCGGAAAGATGGAAGGCTGAGTCAACCTTGAGCTGATCAGGATCAAACTGCTGGCAGTCAGCAGAATTAGCCTGAAATACTGCATTCTAACCACTGTGCCACCATGGCTCCTAAGTAGCTTTCCAGTTGATCTCGTTGCTTTAAACATGCCTTAGTGGAAACCAAATAAACAAAATGTCATCATTTGTGCAAACAAACAAATAAATAAATAAATAAATAAATAAATAAATAAATAAATAAATAAATAAATAAATAAATAAATAAATAAATAAATAAATAAATAAATAAATAAATAAATTCCCCTGCAAGGTTTATAAACAATTAAAATTAAATTCAAATAAAAAGATTGTGCTCTAAAAAAAACACCAAATATTATCCAGAGACAATTCAATTACAAGATTGTCTCACAAGATCAATGCTACTGGTTGGAGCTTACTTCTGAAAGAAAACTTCATAAAATGCTAGTAAGATAAGAGAAGGAAGTAGACGAACAGAAGCAAAGAAGGAAATTGAATTTCAGCCTAGATATAGGATAAAAATATTAAGTACTGTAACAAAAATAATCACCCATATCAGCAGACTCTAGAGGGGCTAAGCCCTGTTTAGCTGAACCCAAGTTAAAGATTGGACTTCAGAACCAAGGATTCAGTGTTGAATAGAACTGTTCCCAGTTGAAATGAATGGTACATTTTATATCTCTATCATTCTTCATTCAAGTTCCAGTAGAAACTTCTACGTTACTTTGCAAGTGAGATTTCTTTTAGATTCTCAATGCATTTTTTTTTAAAAAGGGGGTATAGAAATAAATGGGGAAGGAAGGGAGGAAGAAATAAAGACAAAAGCTGGACACACATCTCAGTATTGACAATATTTTCCTGAAATTTATAATTAGACTTTTGAATAACTATATTAGATGTAGATGATAACCTCCCATCAAAATAATAAAGCAACCAGAAAATGTCCAAACTGAATTGTGTTTTTCAGAGATGTTTGACTTCTTGGTTTTTGTAGATTAGAGACATTAAAATGTTAGAGACATTTGCTTGCCTGCTTCCAAAACCAAGAACATAAGACAAGCCTTGCTGAATCAGACAGCAAATTGCCTTACCCAATATTCTATATCTAACCACCAAACTGTTAAGGAAGCCTGTAAGACGGGTCTTAATGTCCTCCCCCCCTTAATGCTTCACATTCAGAGATACATTACCCATGAATATAGAGTTTATATTCTAAGTTTCTAGTCACAACTTCTTCCTTTTAAAATGTTTTCAGCCAGAAAATGCTGTTTTTCCCTTGAAATTCTCAATTTATTCAAAAAAGAATATTTGCTTCAGAAATTATTTCAGGGGAGATAGAAATATGCTATTCTTACTTTTATCTAGTGATGAGGTGGTTGAAAGATGGATGAGTAAGAGCATCCTGTCTTCCACAATTCAGTTACCTACCCAGTGGCCAGCTGTAAGTTCTTTCAGCTTCTCAAGTTTCATTAAATGCCAGGAAAAGACCTTATAAGGGAAGTTTTCATTTTTCCCTCCTTCAGCAGTACTTACTGTCATTACTAATGGAGACATTTACTCTTCAGAAATGGGCAGAGAATGGTTTCTTAATCTCCTGGAAAAAAATCAAGAAAATTGTTCGCTCCAGTTCTTTTCCCACTAATTTGGTGGAGATTTTCTAAAGGCCATTTGCAACCAGCTTCATTTTTAAAACCATTTCAGTGGTCGCTTTGATAGCCTATCAATCAGATAGTACTGAAAAAGATTCTGAATGGTTCACTAGTAAGTTTCAGTGATCTCTGTGGTGAAACTGGGCTTATTGGCTTAAAAGTATCACAACTGCTTATAAAATTCTTTTGGAGCTAAATAAATAAACTTAAAAATTTCTTTGTCATCACTCCAAAAATGAGAAATTGAGTTCTTATATTAATATTTGAGTTTATATTAAGGCTAATTTCTTTCTTATTATTTTCCCCTCTAACAGCATATTTTAAAAGGAGAAGAGAGAAGCATTATTATATTGGTTGCTCGCCTCAGATCCAAAACTGACAAGGTGCTTTGGGGAAGGCCTGGGCTAACTATAGTTGGTACCTCCATGAAGAAGTTGCAATTTTTCTAGTCCTCACACAGTATCTAGGCAATCCTAGGAAAATATGTGTTAGTGTTAAGGAGCTGTTACGAGACTAATCATGCCCATTCCAAAGCATCACGTTGCACTCTGTTGGCATCTCCTTAAGTGCATATATCCCTGGGATTTAGAGACCACCATGTGAGTCCAAGAAAAGATGTGCCTTGCTTCAATTGATTATGAACAATTAACAGTTTAAGTTGTTTGAACAGAGAGTATAGGACATACAGCGAGTTGCTTCTTTTAATATACCGTAATTCTGAGCTTAATTCCTAAATGATCATTTAATTTCTCAAAAAGGTTACCAGTATCTCTCTTTCTTTTTGCTTTTATATACTGGTTATTTCCTTTTCTTTGATTTATATTTTCCATTTGTTCACTGCCTTTGTCCTCTCAGCTTTCTGGCTTCTCTTCTTAAAAGAAAATAGCTGGTTAACCTTTTATTTACCTATACCAGAGAAATGAACTACTGTTAATAACGCACACTCTCATTAACATCTTGTCCTGCTTCATGAATAGGCAAAGTGGAATATTTACATATTTAGTATTGCAGGATAAATCAAGAAGTATACAAGAAATTATTCATATTTCTCAAATAGAAGAACGTATACAGGTTCCTGACAAAAAATAATACATTCCCAGAATGCAGATTTTGTAAAAGGAAATTTAAGAAGGCCTGGAAAATAAAGTCTCTTGTGTATTTTATTGCTTTAAATGAGCACTTGGCAAGGGAAATATCATTAAGTTGTGTACAACATTTTGCTCAATGGCCTTGCAGGTTATCTGTGTACAGAAAAGGACAGGAAGGAAGACCACTGTAAGGATTTGTTGGAAGGTGTGAAAAAAAATGGTGTTGTTTGCTTTTACTTGTGCTTTGCTTAGCATGATGTACAAAAGTCATTCTATAAATTCTCATTTGGCATATAAGCCATTGTTTCTTTTTTTGGATAAATTCACATGGCATCTTAAGCCAAAATAAACAAGCCACATTATGTTTTAGCAAGTACTGCATGTGAAGCTGAACTGAATGAAGCACACTGGCAAAAACAAACTAAAACCACCCTAATAAATAAGTAAATAATCTGACAGTGGAATCGATTTAGGAATACTGCTGGCCTCTTCTAGAAGTAAAGGATGAATTCTTTTTTAAAAGCAATTTTAAAACCCTTTCATTTGGTTTTTAATTTTTTTTTTAAGTAAGAAAGGGGAAAAAATAAACTGATTTCTCTTCAGATAATTTCTAAGGGCTCCAAGTGCATTGTAAATGGATGCCTTTATCCATAAGGCAATTTGCTGAATTTCATAGACTGCTTTTGTATTTCTGTTTGCCAAGCAGCGACATCCTCAGCAGAAATCTCTCATGGTTTAATACTCTCTCTTAACACTCTGCATAATTGCTGGGTTTTATCTGCTCACTGGAAAGGCTGTAGCATAAAAGGAGGGGCCGAGGCAAACAGTGGGAAAAGAAAGGGGGAACAGAAAAACAATTCATGACAAGTTCAGTTAAATGCATTTGCTGCAAAGGTATGCAGCTTGAGGAACATGACCAAACCTGTAGTCTCTACCCTAACCTTATAGATGGAGAATATGCCATATTTGCAAATGAATGAGATATATGAATGACAACCAAAAATTCCATTTATACTGAATAAATGTGGTTATTTGATAACATTGCTTGCATTGTAAATATCATCAGCCCTTAACTAGCTTGCTAAGAATTCCATCTCTATTACCACAATACCATGTGCTTCACAGCTACTTGATATTTATTTAGCAGGCAATGAGTCCAATACTAAATCCATGTTCCATGCATAGTGATGGGAAATGAATGGCTCAGGGGAGCAGAAAAGCAATGAGATGCAGAGCTTAGTGCCTCCATTCAGCCCATAGTTGCCAAAGAGAAGCAATGAGCAATGGGAGCAGCTTTGATGCAGCCCATTGAAGGCCACGTGTGTTGTTTTTACTGACACAATTTGCAAGCATTAGAACTAATTACAAATAGGAATTAGACAGGGATCCATCCACCATGATGCCATTAATAGATGCCAGAGGCATATGGTGACTGATAAGCATAATTGCAAACATACACATTGTCTTGTTCAGCCAGACTTGTCTTAGACTAACATTCTCTTTCTACTGCTGATCAGCATATATATTTCCCATAGAAAACCCAAAGAGTTGCTGTGACATCCTGCTCTTTGCTCTTTCTTCTGATGATTGGGGCTCATTGTGCTATGATGGATCCATCTGGCTTAACATAAATGGAAGCACATTTCCTGAAGAAAAGGGGGAGAGTTCTCAATAAATTAGTTCCCATTTGATCAATCTGGGAAATAGGCGGCCATTGTTCAAGAAAGAAGCAGATAGAGTGGAATGGATTTAGAAGGAAATTATGAAAATTACTCTATAGGGCAGTGATGGCGAACCTATGGCATGCATGCCAGAGGTGGCACGCAGAGCCCTCTCTGTGGGCACGCGTGCCATCGCCAGCTGCTTTTCTGGGTTCTAGCAGACGAGCCACCCGGTGCACATGCACATGCCAGAACCAGGAAGAGAGCAGCTGGCCGGCGCCCGCATGCGCACCGGCCAGCTGCTCTCTTCCAGGTTTCGGCGCTCCAGCACGCGCACACTCCTGTTTCAGCACTCAGTACCGAAAAGGTAAACCATCACTGCTATAGGGCATGTAGAACTTTCATAGAAGTCCTCCACCCCATTCAAATTAAAAGGAACCATGTACTTTAGATATATTCCAGATCCAGAACAATAACAAAACAGAGGCACCAGAGTGTATTATCAGGATTCCCTGAAGCAGCCTGAACAGAATTGGGGTGCTCCTGAGTGACTCAATCCATCATATGAATGGTACATTTCCTCCAAAAAGCAGGTTTACAAAATTAGGATGGAAATTTAATTAGGAATTGTTTTTCATATTAAAGTTACATGCATTATATATAATGGGGAGAGGGAATGCTAGTAAGAGACCAGTCTTCTTGTTAACTGTTAATATTTCTCTTGCACAACCCATTTGCTTTTAGGTTGAGGAGCACTTCCAAGCAAAGTGCTGCAAGATGCATTAAGAAACCACCACCATCACCATTCAACTCCTCTCCCTCCAGCAATGATGACATCCCTCTCTTTTTTCCTCCGCTACCATGGCTGCCACTTATTTAATTTATGTCTTCAAAATTATCTCCTCTCCCATCAATCTCACCTGCCGTCCCCTCCGCCTGACCCCATGCTTACTTCTCTTCCTTGCCTCCTTTTTTGGTCTCCATTTTCTTGCCACTTCCCACTTTTCTTGTCATACTTCTCCTTCTTCATGACCAACTAGGTCAGAGGTGTCAAACTCGCATCATCATCACGTGATGTATTGCGACTTTTCCCCCCTTTGCTAAACCGGGTCAGCATGTGACGCATCCGGCCCACGGGCCATGAGTTTGACACCCCTGAACTAGATGCAAGCAAATTATCAAAAGAAAGTTCTGCAGTCATTTGCTAGAAGCTGCAGCTGCACATGACTTCCTAAAGGAAATATTATTGAGGGGGATGATTCTCAGGGACTAATCTGAGTCCCCGGCACAACTTTGCATTTCTCTTTAAAATTTGACTGAATTCATCCTCTTAGAAGGGTCTGCCATACCTAATTATTTCATCCAATTCTGTATAGACAAAAACAACCTCAAAGTTTAATCGCAAAATGACATCTAATTGTTCAACCCCTCCATCTCCCTATTTATCTGATAAATGCAGGTCAACTCCATTTCTTTCGGTCTAGAAACCTTGATTAGAGACTGGAAGCACTTAGCATGACACAAAATAATTCTATTTACTGAATTGAATTGTCTGTTTTTGTGCCTTTTTCTTCTCAGACAGTGTGCAATTTATTAAATTTATATGCTGCCCATCTCACTGTCCTGAGTGATTCTCGGTGATTTATAATAGTATAAAGGTTTTAATATAAAAAAAACATTAAAAGTATTAAAATTAAGATTAACCACAATTAAATAAAAGGTTTAAACCAAGAACATGGATGGTACAGTGGTGAATTTCTCTCTGTTGCTCAGTCAACCACTTCTAGCTCAATGTGCTCCCTTTGAGGCCCTAAGCCAACCAGCCGAACCACGTTTTAAGGCTCTTCTGAAAGACAAGAAGAAAGACAAGAAGGATCTCCCCTCGGGAGGCAAGATGTTCTGGAGAGGGCACAACAGAGAAGGCTCTCCTCCTTGATCCTCACTAGCTGAAATTCCTTGGCTGATGGTGTCCAAAGAAGGCCTCTTTTGCCAACAGGATGGGGCAGGGTGTGTGGGGCCTTTCTTTGGAGCTGGAGGCCTAGTTTCCCTTTATCACTTATTTTAGTAACAGCTACCTGTGGTTTCATTTTTTCCCCTCTGACAATGGGACACACCTCCAACTGAGACTGAGAATGTCATATCACTCTGAGAAAAAGTTTGTCTGACACACTGTTGGAATTATTTAAAAAAAAATATTGGCAGGCTACTTCTTTATATTCTACCTCTATAGGCCAGCAGAGACCTAAAAAGCCTCTGATTTTCTTAAGCAAGAAACTGCTTCAGAACTGAAATAAAGTGGGTCATAGTCATGCCTAAAGCAATCTGAATCCAATGGCCTATTATCCAAAGTACTAAAGCAGGGTCCATACTTAATTTTGCCTTCAGTGCATAACTCCTAATTAACAGCTTGTGCAGCCTGTTATTAACCATCATTATCATCAGTGAGTTCACCTATAACTCTCTGTAGCAAACAATTGGTATAAATAGAATAAAAAGATGGGGATAGCCCTGCTGTAAAAGGATCAACCTTGATGACTTGGAAAGGAAAAGACTTTGCACTTAAGTAGAATAAGTTTGTACAGACCACTGTTTCTCAACCTCAGCAACTTTAAGAAGGATGGACTCCCATAATTCCCCAGTCAGAATTTTCCCACTTCCCTCCCCTTCTCTTGGAGTTGATTGGCAGAAATTTCTATGCAGTTTTGCCATGGTACAAGGCTAGAAGATGATAGTTTAGGAAGATCTTTATCTATAAGGTATAACGGTATCCTTAGTCTACAAGTTACAAGAGCTACTTTCAAAGGAAGGGTTAGGATGGAATTTGCCCAGGTGTGGAGGTACAGTAAAGGTAAAGATTTACCCTGTCCAGTCATGTCTGACTCTAGGGGACGGTGCTCATCTTTGTTTCTAAGCTGAGGGAGCCAGCATTGTCCTAAGACATTTCCATGGCCATGTGGGCAACATGACTATACATCGAGGCACACGGAACACTGTTACTTTCCCACCAAAGCTGTGCCTATTTATCTACTCGCAGTTGCATACTTTCGAACTGCTAGGTGAGCAGAAGCCGGGGCAAGAAACAGAGCTCACACTGTTGTGTGGCACTCGGTTCTCAAACCAGAGAATTACTCTTTTCAGCTGACAAGTTCAGCATCTTTAACTGCTGAGCCATCACACCCCTTGTGAAGGTACAGTAGATGGATGTTTTTCTCCTTTCTCAACATAAAGAATTATACTTGCACCAGAGTTTTGTTGTTCAGCTGTTTAGTCATTTCCAACCTTTCATGAAAAACATAATTTTGCCAAGATTGTCTGTCGGTAACAGCTTCTTTGTGCTCTTGTTATCCCATTGTAGCTTCCCATATAGGAAGATTAATAATGCTGTGAATGCTGATTAACCTAGTTTTGAGTCTTTCACTCTTTATCTTTTTACTTCTTTGTCTCCATACATCCAATTTAACTATAATGGCTAAAGTCTGTCAATAGAGCTATTTGCCCTTAAAAGGATCTTTCTTTTTCTCTCTTTGTGTGTTTCTTTTAAGTAGTCTGGTCTGGCAGGAGTGGTTCAGTCAAGTACTATAAAGCAGTACAAAATAATGCCACCTTATATTATTCTATATTATTAGAATAATATAATTATGTGGATTACTACAGAATTGTAAAACTTTATAACACTAAAAGCTCATTGCAAGAACTCTATTTGATGTTTGTATTAAAGTAATTGACTAAAATTTGATACAGTATAAGCAATTAAGCAGAATGACCTAGAACAAAACATTAGAAATAGTCAAGAGATTTTTAAAAATCTCTTGTATTGTGATGTTGTATACTGTACATTTCATAATATTACAAATTCATTGGTACCATACACATGCTACATAAAATGACATAGTAGAATTAAAGACATAAAACAGCAAATTAATATCAATGTTTAATCTGTTATTTTATACTTTACTAGATAAAGTATAGGGAAAGTTGGAAACACAAAGCTGTGAAACTTTAACCCTAAAATCTAATGATAGGAATGGAACTTACCACTAACTTTAGAACTAAAGAAGTTATGATATGACTATACTGTATAGATGAAAGAGTAGCAAAAATGAATAAAACAAAACTAATAGTGATTAGGTGAATAGTTAATCACATAGTTGACTTAAAATATAGATAAGCCAAAGAAATATGTCGAGTGCTTTTAGCTATAACTGCCATACGATACTTCTTACTATATGTCGTATCTCTGACCATTCTCTATGTACTGATTCGTTAAGCACTGATTTGCAGATGTCTACTTTTTTTTTACTTTCCAGAAATATTGATGGAGCTTATTGGGACCAAATCATACCTGGAAGTATGTATGATTCTGGAGGCTGCCCCTATGCAGCCTATGCAGCAAATCGGTTTCCATTTTATTCTTAGTTTGCAGAGCAAGTAAATTGGTGCACACTGTGATGAAGAGTGAGTTTGTTCTTTTTTTTTAGGGTTTCACAGAAGGAAAGAGTTAACTGGCCATTTGGTAGGTACCAAGAAAAGTATTCACGGGCACATTCTGAAGCAACATACTGAAACAGCAGGGATAAATGATGATGAAAATAATACTATAAAAATAAAATAATAATAATACATTGTAATACAATGACTATACACTGAAAATAAATCTTAGGAGGAAATGTAAATTGGAGAAAAGGAAAGGATGGTGGAAACAATAGTGAAAAGACATGAAATGGTAAAGCCACAAAGAAGGTTTGAGGATGGGTATCAGGAAGGAGAATAGAAGAGCAATACCCAGGTGGGGGCAATGTTTATTAACTTTCTGCCTCACTGCTCTTGATGCAATAGCTGAGAGATCATGGAGTTGCTAACAGTATATTAAACTATTCAATCTGCAAAGAATCCAAGGGGGTAGGAAAATATCCTTCTCTTGTGTCTTAATTGATGAGCTAAATGAGATTAAGTGCAAGGAGTACATCAAAGATGTGAATGGATGCTGCCCCTCCTTTTTCTTTAAATGCCCCAGCCCAAGAAGGAACATTCAGCCCATTTTTCACTAGGCTCCGCTAAATCACATCAACTCTTTCCTTTCTCTTTGTTCTGTTTCTCCTCTATTTACAGCTGTGTTTGCAAGTGACAGGATCACAAATCACTTAATATCCATTAGTGCAGCTCTCACCAGACTCTCAGCTTTATCATTTTATCTATTATAAATCCCTATTTGCTGGGTTTCAAACTCTGCTATGGAAATTTGCTCCAGCTTCCATTTTTCTTTTGGCTGGATCTAGCTCTCAGTTTCTCCTAAATGGTCCAATAATTGTTTTGGAGAAATATACTTCCTTTTCTCTCTCCTCGGTTTTACACCAATGAAGAGTACCATTTATAACTTTAGAACATCATATGAATAATTGTGTAACCTTTTGAAATTTATGTTGCTGCGGTTCAACTAACTTTTAGACAACAGTTCACAAATACCCCCATTTTACAGATGGAAAACTGAATCTGGAAAACCAGTAGATTGTTATTTAGTCAGAGTTTTCATGTGAATATTTGAGTAAATCTTTACTATTTCTCAGAGTCAGTTTTCATTTACTGTACAAAATAGGAATGTCTTATCTAATACAGAGCTGCAATAAGAGTGAAGAAATTAAATATTCTGAAACACTCATATTCTGGATCAACTGAGTTGGATCATCAACCTTCACTTTAGTCATGACAAATTGGAGAAATGTCTAAGGAGATTCTTAATCATTTAGGTCAAGGTTGTCCCAAAGGTGCTTTTTTCAAAAGGACTTTCAACTGGACTTTCTTGGTTCTTTCTTTGAAAATGTTTCACTTCTCATCCAAGAAGTCCCAAGAAGAAAGGTTCCATTCCCATTGCACTCTGATTCAGGTAACTCTGAGGATACAGATAAACCTCCAAGTGGCCCAATTACACTCAGAGTGCAAATGACCAGCTGATTGCAAAGAATATAAATCCTTCAATTCCCCATCAGAACTCAAGAAGCTTCTTGGATGAGAAGCAAAACATTTTCAAAGGAAAAACAAAACTAAGTCCTATTGCCTTTAGAAAAAGCACATTTGGGATGACAGATTGGAGATTTCTAATTTCCTTTTCTAGAGAGCTATAGGAATCTGACATGTGGCATGTTCTTAGGCTTCAGGGTAGATTTCTCAACATTGGCAACTTTAAGATGTGTGGACTTCAATTCCCAGGGGAATTCTGGGAGTTGAAGTCCATGCATCTTAAAATTGTTAATGTTGAGAAATAGGCTTTAAGGCAGGAGTGCTCAACTTCTTAGGACTGAGAACTGTACCAGGTTTTGCATAGCACAAGATCACAAAATCCTAAACTTAGAAGTGATCTTAATGCTCATCCAGTCTAATCTCCAAATTACTACAAGATCCACTCCAGTAACTCTGACAGGTTAATTCAGACTCTGTCTGAGGATCTCCAGTGAATATTGCATTCCAAAAGTAGGTGGGGCAAGTCCCATTTTAAAATTCATTACAGGAATTTTAAAAAGTAAAATAGGTGCCTTAAGCAAAGTCAAGGCTTGATGCATCCATAGTGTTCCTTAAAAATTCCCCAAACATCATAGAAATGTAAAGAGGACAAATAGTTGGAGCTACCCACTCTGGGCTGCAAATTTTTTTGCATCCTTTCTTTAGAGCATGACAAAATGGGAACATATTTTAAATTAAACCCTAATTTAATGTCTGATTATGCTATTTCTATGTCTAATGCAATAGTTAAATGGCTTTTCAGTGCTATGGAAAATGTTTCTTTCTATTGAATCCTTGACTTTAAAGGAAGCATTAATGAATGCTGAATTCTAGTGATAAATGTCCCTGTATCAGAAGGTGATGAGGCTCTGAAAATATGCAGCAAACATAATTGGACATTATCAGGTGCAACTGCCCTCCATGCACTTTTTAAACAAATGCCATTCTGAATGACTAACTCATATATTTTCAATAGACCGACAAGGCTACTTTGAATGTCTTTGCTTGGGCAGTTAAAGTAAAATAAAGTAACATACAGAGACATTTCCTGTATTTTGTATTCTTCATATGCTTCTGCTGCCCAATTACATTTTTTTTATAATAACTTGATCTAACTCGAGCTAATTAATCTTTGGGTAATGTAAATAGAGTATTTTTAATATGCAGTACCACTGTCTATGCAAATTTCATCTAGGTCATTCCAGAGTTACAGCTTTTCTAACCATTTTTTTCATTCATGAATATATCTCCCAAAACAGATGAGGATGTTTGGCTTTCTTACTTCTGAGTAAGAAAGTGTCGAATTGCAATAAATGTGAAATATCATATCAGTATAGGCTTTTCAGCCAACTTTTAAAGTTCGCTAATCCAAAGATTCCTGGAAAGTATTACATATTTGCTCAAATAAGTACAGTGAGATTCACACAAAAAATGTGTCAATCTATCATCCTGGGATCCTAGAACTACTCATTTGTCTCAATTCAAGATATGGTTCTAACTTTGAAGAGGATAATCTGAAGTAGATTCTGTCCCTATCTTACCGAACCTCCTTCTGTATGGGTAGTCCTTGACTTACAACAGTTCATTTAGTGACCGTTCAAAGTTACAACGGCATTAAAAAAAGTGACTTATGACCATTTTTCACATTTAGAACCATTGTAGACTCCCCATGGTCACATGATCATAATTCAAATGCTTGGCAACTGACTCATATTTATGACAGCTGCAGTGTCCCAGTATCATGTGATCCCCTTTTGCAACCTTCTGACAAGCAAAGTCTTTGGGGAAGCCAGATTCACTTAACAACTGTGTTACTAACTTATGAACTGCAGTGATTCACTTAACAACTGTGGCAGGAAAAGTCGTAAAATGGGGCAAAACTCATTTAACAACTGTCTCGCTTAGCAACAGAAATTTTGGGTTCAATTGTGATCATACGTCAACTACCTGTAGTTTTCATTTTAAACAATCAAGTAATCCCAGTCTGGAAAGAAAAAGCTAAGGATTGAGTAGCTCTAATCTTCTCAACCACTTATGTAAAACAGAGGGAAAAATAAACCAGCCAATTGACTGGACTAATTTTCATCTGAGATAGCAATGTTTTTTACTAAAAAACAAAACAAAAACAAGTCCCCAAAGGGCCCAGAAAGCATCAGAATTCTTCCCTTCCTTGTTTCTTTCCTGCTTGGCCTACAATTACAAGGGCATTGTTCTTTTTTGGGTAGTCCAAATTCTCCCTGAAGAACTTTAGATTTTAATAAATTGGAACAATTTTGTTTTTAATTTTCACCCTCACCGTCATTTTTGTCCCTTTCCAAAAATACATATTTGCAGATCCTTTCCCTTCTTTGCCATTGATTTACTAAAAATCTTTGGAATGCCTCATTAAAATGTTCTCCAAATGCTATATTGCATAAATATAAAACTATTTTTTTGTTATCCTGTTTCCAGGATAATATAGTAAGATCTGGAATTCTGTATTGTTCACACTCAGATCAGCCAGTGGTGATAGTTTATTAATTTTATAGATAATCCTACTCTAAAGTGGGCACGTTAGGAAAAAGATTTTTTAATGCGAATCACCGCAGACACAAAACATACACATTGTAGAAAACATTCTAGTGGGAGACACGTCAAAAAGGCCATAGATGGGAATGCTAGTAACAAAGAGACTCCTCTTATGGTAGTAATCAAAGGCAGAACTTGATCTAGCCGGGGCCACAATGATTGGGAAACAGAATATTTCACAAGTCTGGCTGGGTAGACTTTTAAGAAAGACAAGAACTTAAATTGGAAAAAGATGGATTGTTAAGGATATTTCAGCATGATCTACAAGCAGGATTACCAATGTCTGATCAGGGCTTAGAAAGGCAGGATTTTCCATTGTTAAGCTAATAAAACAATTATAATAAAATGAACATGAAGGAGAATGAATGTAAATCAAAAAAGCTGTGATAAATCCATATATCCTAAAATCTCAGCCCTATAACAGTAAATTAATCATAGCTCTTCCAGTGGACATCCACAACCATCATTTCATGCCTACAAGAAAGCACGTTTAATTATAATTAATCCAGTTGTTCTTTTTTAACAAGTTAAATAAATGCTTTTATGAAGCTTAAGGAGTATCCCTGAAGATGAGTAAAACTATAACTTGTTTGTGCATAACTTTCTTCCATTTCAAGTAATAAACTGAGGATCATCAATCTCGTGTTTTTATGATGTAGTAATGTACTATATTAATGGTATATTAATATAATTACCATATTATTGCTTCTGTTAACTGTCTTTGCCTGATTGGGCCACAGCAAGGGACATTAGATTTTTTAATCACAATTCCACAAGCACCAATATAATGAAGATTGGAACTTTATCCACAGGACCACAGGATAGAAAGAATAAAAATGTCCAGAGTCTGCCTTCCATCTTAATATGTAAAATTTTGCTTTTGAAAGAAGTCTATGAGGCAGACAACTGCTACTAAATGCTTCAGTAAAAATGGATATAAAACCAAACATTAATGCCACTGCCAAAGCCACATTAAATGAATAAAAGTGATGAGCATTGCCTATCATAACCCATAATTTCTCAAGAATGTGAATAATGAGAAGTAGGTAGACATAATTGGCTGCCAGGTTTACCATCCCAACAATAAGAGTGGGAAAGAGTCAGAAAGCTTTCCTGAGAGTCAAGAATAGATAGTTACTATCTGCTTATCACTTGGATTAAGCACACTACATTTTTAAAGCACAAAGTTAGTATTTAAAGTGGTTTTATATACCTACATTGAAATAGTTACTTCAGGGTGGGGTAGGGGAATATTCAAATTAAGCAGAATGTGATGAAGGTTGATCTGAATACATACTAGGGCATATACAAGATCAACTGAACGTGCAGAAATCCAATAACAGTTAATTCTATTTTATAAATCACTATGTTAAAGCTAGACATCATCAAAACCTACAAAGCCAACATGAACCAGACATAAAGCATCGGAAGAAGCTGTACAAGATTGGAAAATGTGGAATGCTGGTCAATAGAATTGTCAAGAATCAGATATGACTGAAGGGATAGCATCATCATGCTAAAGCTAATTATAATAAATATTCCACTTCGGTATTGAAGAACTACCTTAGTAGGCTCTCGCAAAAAAGAAAAAAAAAATCATAGGTTTTCTGGAAGGTCTCTGCCAGTTTTTAATATGAATAGCAATAGCACTTAGCAATAGCACTTAGACTTATATACCGCTTTACAGTGCTTTACAGCCCTCTCTAAGCGGTTCACAGAGTCAGCATATTGCCCCCAACAATCTGGGTCCTCATTTTACCCACCTCAGAAGGATGGAAGGCTGAGTCAACCTTGAACCGGTGAGATTTGAACCGCCGAACTGCAGCTAGCAGTCAGCTGAAGTAGCCTGCAGTACTGCACTCTAACCACTGCGCCACCTCGGCTCTTGAAGATCTATAGACTTAGTATTTGGGACATTTGTTTGACTTTATTTTATCACTGTTTGTATTTTGAAATTCAATTTCATCATTTTTACACTTTATTACAGTTTTCCATGGTAGAAAGCAAGTTGGCAATTATGAACAGATGAACAAGAGGCTTAGATTTAGGCAGAAAGCAACAGTAATTTGCAAGAAAAAAAATACAAATATGAGCTTTGCTAAGTTGCTTGGAACATTTAATTTTCTGAAATCAATTGGAGTTTCACTGAAATTAAATAATTAATCTAAAGAAATTCCACTCATGTGCCTACAAAGCAGTGTAATGGTTTTGGTCTCCTAAACACTGGCTAATCATGTACAGGATCTATTTTAATTAGGAGCTGGAGAACAACTTTAGAAGAAAGTGCATTCGATTTGCAATTCATGAAAACATTACAAGATGGATAAATTCATTAGTGAATGGACCATAGCTCAGTGCCAGAGCACGTGCTTTGCATAAGGTTCTAGAGTCTATCCCCGATGATGAGTCTATCACTCTTTCAGTTAAAAGGATTAGGTAGAAATTGATAGAAAAGCAAGTGATCTTGAATTCCCACTGCCGGACAATAGTGGACAATATTAGAGGAAAAATAAGTCTGATCTGGTACAAAAGACCTAATTAGGCACTTATTAATGTTGTACCATCACTAATAAAATGTTTCTGGAGTTAATATTTAATCATATGTCCAATAGGAGATCTAACTTTCTCAAAACACTATGTGACCTGACAATATTTTTTGTGTAAGCAGTTGTGATTTCAAAGGCACTAAGATAAGGTAAAATGGCATTGTAGATATACATTAGCCAATCCTATTTGTATTCTAATGCAATTGATTCCATGTATAAATTATAAATTCCATATTCCATCTATACTGGCATCAATATAGAATAGGTGATTTTTAAAACTGACTTAGAAGAAAGATGATTTATAACTCCAGCTTGTCTCGTAATGCATAGGTTAGGAAAAACCAGCAGCTGAAGTATCTTTTTCTGTGCAACTACTTGCAGGCACGATATTTTATTGCAAAACTGTCACCTTAACGGCCCAATAGAATCCTGCCATAATGATGATGCCAGGCTGTTTGATCACAACAACGATTCTATATGTAGGTACATAAAAAGAAAAAAAGTTGGGCGCGGGAGAGGCAAATTATCCCTTGACACAAACAAGAAGGAAAGGAGCTAGCATACAGCCTGGGAGAAAATTACTATCTAGCACCTGGTGAATTTATCAGCTTTTAATTACATTTGACGCTAATTATCTTGGTACATGGGGGAAGAACAATAAATGGCTGGTGCTCTGCTCATGTAGGAAACTGGCAAGAGAAGGGAAAGCAGGCATTGCTAATTTTTTGAAAGAATCTGTCATTTCAAGTTTTGTCACTTCTTTGGAAAGAGTATGCTTATACAGCTGCACAGAGAAAATGTATAATTTTGCAGGGTGGTGGTGGTATTTTCATATGTGGTATAATGTTACCTTTACTTTCCCCTGAAGCAGTGTTGTTTGCCAGGACAGAAGACATTTTGGCCTTATATGTACTTCACATTACTTAATCTAACTTTCGTTGGCTTCCCATCTGATTAACTAGAAGCTTTTATTTTAGATAGAACTCACTAAAAGTATAGCTGTGCCAAAATCAGGGGTGAAATCCAGCAGGTTCTGACAGGTTCTGGAGAACCAGTAGCAGAAATTTTGAGTACTTCGGAGAATCGGTAGCAGAAATTTTGAGTATTTCAGAGAACCAGCAAATACCACCTCTGGCTGGCCCCAGAGTGAGGTGGGAATGGAGATTTTGCAATATCCTTCCCCTAGGAGTGGGGAGGGAATGGGGATTTTGCAGTATCCTTCCCCTGGAGTGGGGTGGGAATGGAGATTTTGCAGTATCCTTCCCCTGCCATGCCCACCAAGCCATGCCCACCAAGCCACACCATGCCCACAGAACCGGTAGTAAAAAAAATTGGATTTCACCACTGGCCAGAATATTCATAAACTCTGTTAGATTTTCTCATTTACCAACAGACTTGTGTTATACACATAGGGTCTTAGAAATCAAGTTTCTACAATCCACTGAGGCAAGAAGATATCTTCCAATGAGCTGGCAGAACTCAGAGAAAAAGCTATGCTGCAGCTGAAGAGTGGAACTATGGATGCAAAATTGACGAAACCAAAAACCTGAGGTGAGGGTTCAACACTATGGCCAGCTCCACAAGATGGATAAAAATCTTTGACCAAGAAAATAAGAAACTGCTTCAAAAAATATTATATTCATGAACTGAGAATTCAAATTTGATTCTCTTGGTCCTGTCCTCTCTCAGGAAAATCTTAGGTTTTGAATCTATCCCTTAAAATCTGTTTTAGAGGATTTGAGGAATCTTTAATAATTGAAGAGCAGAAGAGAACTTCAGGTTCTACCTCTCAAAAGTACATTAAAGCACACGGTAGAACCAATAGGTTTTTTTTGTCTTTTCCTGACAATAGTTGCAGTTGCATTGTTACACATTGGTGCAATTCCCCACCCCCACCCCAAATGGTTCAAAGTTGAAGCATTCCATTTCTGAAGAACAGGACAATGTCTTCAAGCTATATGGGTGGCATGAGGTTCCTGGAGGTTTCTTACAAAGAGATTTCTGATGGAGTAACAATTGCCTGAGAGAAATTTTCACACCTGTCTTCTTCCTTCTTGGTAGATATAGATTAACTTCTTGCAGCTTAACATTCTCCAAAGCATGTTGGCACTGCAATGATCACTCTGGCTGGGAATTGCACTTTCAGCATACCTAGAGACCAGCTGGCTAAGGAAAGCTAATTAAGGAGATTCAGCCTTTAGGGCAGGACTACATCTTGATCCTATATTTGGATCAGTTATTATCAGATATAATATATTACTAGCAAGCACAAAGATAGGTACACCAATGTCCATATCTTTCTTATTCCCCATGCTCTCCTATTTCATTTGGACTACCTTTTTATAATGTCTGCCTTTCTTTATCTCAATTACTTAAATTAGGCTTCAAATAAGGCATAGGCAATTGGCTGTATATCCACACCCTCTTTCATTTCATTGTCCACTAAACACCCCTTTTCATATTTTTTTTGTTAGCATATTTCTTTGGTTCTACATAATTACACATTGTTCAAGGAGCCTCCACATTAACTTTACCTATGTCCACCTTCCATTTATTTTCTTGGGAGGTTAGCTATCATAGGATCATACTGTTTCTTCCATGCTCCATTTTCCCCAAGACCCACTGTTAACACAGTTAAAAAATAGACTATTCCACATTTAGCACCTTTCATCTTCTTTGTATTCCAATTCTTAATCATAAACAAAAAAAAAATCAATCATGCTTCTGGTTTTATATTAATTTTGCCATGTATATGCATGAATAGATTTATGTTCGAATTATGTATTGAAAACAAGCCTGCTTTTTTCTAAATAGATGTTCATCAAACAGAAACCACTATTGTTTATTATTGGCCCTCCAAATAACCCATTTTTTTTCCTGCAGCCTCCCATCTCACTCCTATTTTTCCAGTTGTGGCATCTAACAGAATGGTTTTCTCTCTTCGACATCCTGAATTACATTAATTCTGAACATTGTACCTCCCCCAATTAATTTCTGATTCACTCATTATTACTATTCACTAGAACAAAGCATATGACTACCACCAGCATATGAATTTCTATTTTTATATGCACTCACAATAATCTAGGTCAGATAACACTATTTCATACTTTCTGACATATATTGTGGACCATACATTTATAGTGTGTGTGTGTGTGATTTGAATGGTGTGTAAATATGGTTGATTTTTATGTGTCTATTGATGGTTAATTTGTCTGAATACCAAGTTTTGAGGAATTCACTAGCATTTTAGATTTCACCTGGGTTCCAATATCAAATTAACAACTCAACTTTCCACAAGAGGAGCTGTGTAAGAACATTATTCACATGAGCACAAACACATTGCAGCAAACCAAAACACCAGAAGAAAAAACAAAAACAAAAAGACTGTCCATACAGTATCTTCTAACAAAATGGATACCCAATCAAAACGAACCTGATCAGTCACATCACAATCAATATAAGCTATCAAAAGGGTAACACTCAGGGGTGAAATCCAGCAGGTTCTGACAGGTTCTGGAGAACTGGTAGCGGAAATTTTGAGTAGTTCGGAGAACCGGTAGCAGAAATTTTGAGTAGTTTGGAGAACTGGCAAATACCACCTCTGGCTGGCCCCAGAATGGGGTGGGAATGGAGATTTTGCAATATCCTTCCCCCAGGAGTGGGGAGGGAATGGGGATTTTGCAGTATCCTTCCCCTGGAGTGGGGTGGGAATGGAAATTTTGCCGTATCCTTCCCCTGGAGTGGGGTGGGAATGGAGATTTTGCAGTATCCTTCCCCTGCCACGCCCACCAAGTCACACCCACCAAGCCACACCCACAGAACCGGTAGTAACCCACAGAACTGGTAGTAAAAAAATTGAAACCCGCCACTGGGCTGGTGGCTGGAGGAAAGGTGCCGGTCCGTGGGCGCCGCCATCTTTTTTTGGGAATTTTTAGTGAATTTTTTTTACTGTTTGGAAGGTTTTTTCTGTTCTGCTGCTTGAAAAAGGGCCCTCCCGCCCGCCCCTGCGTTTAAACTGACCTTTATTCCTTCTGCCAGAAGCACAGATGCTCAGCTCCTCAGCTGTGTTTCGTGCTGATTGAAGCTACTGAGCATGTGCGGAAGCCAAATTGCCCGAGGGAACGCGCGCGTGAGCGGAGGGAGTGCGCGCGCGCAAAACATCGCGATGCGAACCGGTGAGGAAGGTAAGTGGAACCCACCCCTGCTATACACCAAAAATATCTCAGAAACAATCCACAGACTATTACAAACACATGGCATCACCATAACACACAAACCAAACAAAGCCCTCCAAAACATTTTAAGTAGACCGAAATAACTAATCTATTGGAGATAGATTGCAAACCAAAATAGTTGCCCACAACTCACTAAGCAGGACTACATGTGTATACTGATATACACTCAGAACACAAATCATATTTTTATTTTACACTTTGCATGTTTAGCCCTTGGAAACAGATAACCAAACCTCAGATTGTTCTAACTTCAGAAAGAAGCAGGGAACCCAAAAACTTCAATAAAGTATTTGATGAGTCTGATTTTTGAAGAGAAACCAGAAAGCAAACAGTATAGATCTGAAAACCTACTTCTGAAATTATATTAAAAAGGAAAAAATGAGAAAAGATAAAATGCATTTTGAAATATAGGACAACTTTAGCATATTAGAAAATTTTACTTACAAACTTCAACCGTGAAGCGGGGGGAAAAAGACTACTCAGGTTCAGATCCAGTCTGGTATTCATATAAAATGACAGGATCTTATAAAATCTAGAATGATTGACAGCTATCATAACAACATGTGAATTAAAGGATCATTGTTCTGACACCACTAGTTGTAAATGTCACAGAATATTAGCCCAGTGTATCCTGAATATTGTCTTCTTCACACTAAATACAGATAGTTTAAACTATTTAGCTAAAAATAATGTATGAGTATGAAGGCTGTATGTGCAAAATAAGAAGTTCTTGAAATTATTCCGTTTTGCCAGATTATTGGGACAATACGTATCCTAGCTGAATTCATTCAGTACTCAACCTCTTACTTTGCCCAAGAAAACTGAGGTTAGCAACATGGTGCCTATACTGTAGGAGCAGCAGAGGTGGGTTTCTCCCTGTTCGGACTGGATCGCCCAAACTGGTAGCGACCCGCTGGTGACGTCACTGAACCGGATCGGTCGGTGCCGGTCCGGGGGCGCTGCCATCTTTTTTTGTTTTGAATTTTTTTTTGAATTTTTTACTTTTTTACTTTTACGTTTTTTCCTGTTCTGCTGCTTGAAAGTGGGCCCTCCCTCCCGCCCCCGGGTTTATACTCACCTTTATTCCTTCTTCTGAAGCCCAGCTGATCAGCTCCTCAGCTGTGTTTTGGGCAGATTTTCAACTACTGAGCATGCGCTGAAGCAAAATTGCATGAGGGGACGCGCACGCGTGTGCGAGCGCAGTGAGTGCACGTACGCAAAACATGCACTTCCGTCGCGATGCGAACCGGTGGGGAAGGTAAGTAGAACCCACCCCTGAGGAGCAGTGATTCCACTCCAATTCACATGCCCATTCCCAACCCAAATTTTAAATATTTAAACTTATAGGCGACTATTTGAAACTCATGAGATTTCTGAGAATCAGTGGAATCTATGAAATTTCAAGGATCAAGTATTTGGGATGAGAATATCTGGAGTTCATTATGTAAGGCCTAAAAAAATTCTCCGCCCAAAGAAAGTCCATTCTAAGATGTGTTCCAAAAAAGCAAGGTTTGATGTCACACACAATTTGCTGTCCTTGGGAAATTGTTGAGAGCCAGTGCCCTGGTTTTACTGCTGCCTGTCTGACCTTCCTTCTTGCACTCAGCTGTTGTTGTGAAAGCCATACACCACTTTAAGTTCTCACAATGTCTTTGTGAGGCACTCTGAGGCACTGAAGAAATGGAACATTTGATTCCAAAATGCTTCAAACCATTATTGTTGTTCTTATTAGTTATTGCAACTGACATCACAACAGGTACCATGGCAACCCTATCCCCCCCCCCCAAAAAAATAAGTCTACTAAAGTATGTTTTCAAAGGGCCCTCTCAGCCTTAGGAGCTGACTCTTAAATAGTCCATTCCTAAGAAAACAAGAGATCTACTGTTTTGAAGTGAATTCCAAAAGCTTTACTCAGATTTTAATGTTGCCAAGGCAAAGGATCTTCTCCTCTAGTTATCTGTCATATGTAGAAGGTGGAAAGAACAGCAGATTTAATGTGCTAATCCCTGAATGCCCTCCTTTTGGATTAGGTTTACATATTGGCAAAAAAAAATCAGAACATAAAATACAAACTGGATGGACACAACCTAGTAGATGACCCTCACTCTGTCAAGGACCTTGGACTACTCATCTCTAACGATCTAAGTGCCAGAGCTCACTGTAACAATATTGCCAAAAAAGCATTAAAAGTTGTTAACCTAATCTTGCATAGCTTCTTCTCCGGTAATATTGAACCGCAAACTAGGGCATACAAAATTTTTGCTAGACCAATTCTTGAATACAGCTCATCTGTCTGGAACCCGCACTGCATATCAGACATTAATACAATCGAACGAGTCCAGATATATTTCACGATAAGAGTCCTCCGCTCCTCTGCTCGCAGCAGAATACCTTATGCCACCAGACTTGACATTCTGGGCCTAGAAAATTTAGAACTACGCTGCCTTCGATCTGACCTAAGTGTAGCACACAAAATTATCTGCTACAATGTCCTACCTGTCAATGACTACTTCAGCTTCAACCGCAACAATACACGAGCTCACAACATAAGCACACCAACTTGCCTACCATCCCTGTCCTAATGTCCCCTTATATTCATATCCATTTCATGTATTAAAAACCATGTTTATACCTATATCTGTTATCTAATATATGCTTGACAAAATAAATAAATAAAATAAATAAATGAACAAAAGACTGAATAGTGTAGTGCACGGGTGTCAAACTCGCTGCGTCACATTGCCGTCACGTGCTGTCACGTGACATTTTTCCCTTCATGGAGCTGGGGTGGGCGTGGCCTGTGTGTGATGCATCCGGCCCGCAGGCCACCAGTTTGACACCCCTGGCATAATGCAAAGTGAATATTCTGAATTTTTTGGGTAACAAATAGCAGGTCTATTCTGGGCTGCAGAACTTTGATGTGAGCAGATAAAAGCTACCCTAGTTTTTTGTGCACGCACAGGAATATACACACAGAGAGAAAGAACTGGCAACAGGCTTTAAAGTGACTGCATGAGCTTTCCAAAGGACATGGCTGCCCAACTTGGGTTTTATAGCCCTAGAAATTGAAATGCTTATCTCAACCTTAGAAACCACTAAATTCAAACAAAGTCATGTTTAATTCTTTCCTATCGCTCTGATCTTTTATGCTTATCTCTCCCTCTTGATATCTCTCACATCAATTTATATACAGAAAAGCAAACAATAACATAAATGTGGAAGCTTAAATAAATTAGTATTCTAGAGGTAGAGATCTTAAAATAATTTTGTTTTACTATAATGGCACTTTAAATCTAGAGCTATTGAAAATCCAATTTGCACTTAGAAACATTCAATTTGTTTGCAGGTGCTTTTCCTTTAAATTGTGCAGATTAGTTTAGTCTAACACAGCAAAATCCAAGAATCTAGGACCTATGCTACGATACAGCTACCTGGGCTGTTTTGGGTCCTTGGATCTGGATGATGCTTCTCCATGGAACAAAATTAATTTATCAAGTCCAATAGACTTTCTGAAATATTAGGTTGGTGAAATAAACTTTGCTAGTGTTCATATAATTCCATTCACATTCATTTTAATAACTAGGCTCTTTGTTTATAGAAAAAATTAAAACAAATCAAGATCAACTAAAGATTTAGGACATACTTTATATGTGGTGCCGAACTCTTGAAGTCTTAACTTGTAAAATAAGTTCACAAAATTATTAGCACATAAATGTATTCTAGCATATTTGCTTAGACATAAAATTTGCATAATCTGTGATAGAAAGCAATATGCATTACTTTATTTTATTGCACATTTGTATATATTAGACATTTGTGTGTGTGTGTTTGTGTGTGTGTGTGTGTTTGTGTGTGTGTGCCAATAAATCAGGAAAGGAAAAATGACAAAAGAAAGTGATAAAAGACTAGGGTACAAATGAATAAATAGGGGATTTACTAATGTCATAGGGATTATAATTTTCCTGCATATCATTAATTAATTGTGAATAATTGAAATATTACATTATTTTAAAAACTTGAAAATCCCTTTAAGCTGTAAGGAAACATATATTTCAAGAACCATGATCTGCACTGTATAAATCATGAAATGAAATTATGAACTGCAGTAAATTCTGTCCATACGACTAAAAATCTATTCTTAGAAGTCCTATAAAATTAAAATATAGATTTGATACAGAGAGAATTCCAAATTTTGGCTGTGGTACAAATCCATGTATTGAATACTAATGTAGGAATGGTTTCCAATTTGAATTAAATACTGTTGTCGGGATTACTTTTGAGATACACGGTTTTTCACTATTTCAAAGCATACTCCCAGAACTTAGGAGTTCTTCTACTGAAGGGATCAAATATCCTTTCTAACATGTAATATCCTTGCAACAGTTAACATGTACAAAGCTAATTAAATGTACATTGTGGGAATATATGGTTAGTGAAGTTTAATAAAAACTAGACAACCCGTGACCCATTGGGCCATCGTTTCAGAGATATTTCCTTACCTAAACAAAGAAACAGAATAAACACAGGCTTTCCTATTGACTTAAATGAGAATCATGAAGCCAGCAGGAAGTTGCAATCCAAAGCCGGCAGGCAGGTAAATGGCTGCTGCCAGGTGAGGAAGGGAGGGAGGCAGTGGTTGTGCAAGTGTGGAACAAGTGCAGAGGGACCAGGAAAAGTCAAACAGCTTGTGTCTTTCACTGCCATCTCCCCATTTACTTTTTTCCTGCAAGGTTCTCACAAGCCATGATTTTGTTGTTGGGAAGGTTGCAGGGAGATTTGAAATTCATGCTTGATTTTCCATTGACTTTTGAAAAGTTGTCGGGGAGCATTGGAAATGAGGATCATGAGTCCATGGCTGATGGCAGCACTGTGGCGCCGTTGGAGAAGCAGTGCGGTAGCATTAAAGCAGTAACAGCTTCCCCAAATTTCATTCCCATGGGAGTCCATTCTGTCAGTTAGCCCATTTGGGTTAGCTCAATAACTGTTGCCCTATACTTTCCAATTTCACCTAACTGAAGGCTACAATGGGAATGGGAATTCGGCTTTTAAGATTTGTTTCATTCAAGTGCTGTATAAATCATTTTCCAATATAGTTGACCTTTACAACATTGCTGCAGTTTATGGAAGAATGATTCAACCCGATTAATGTATTTTCAGCATTTTTTTAAAAAAATGAACTATTTTAGGACTAGATCAGGACTGTGTTAATATATATCAAGAATAAAACATCTTATATCACTTTTCTCTAATATCAAATAATATTTGATATGTTAATATTCTTCCATTGACATTCCCACTATTGCTACACTGATTCTACTATATACTGAAAACAACTTATTAAACAACTGACATAAACAAGTAATGAAATACATATGATCCCATAAACGACCAAGTATTACATTCAAGATTTTTCAGGATTCTGAAGAGTGGGGTGGACTGGTGGCTTGAAATTTAAAATTGTATTACTATGCCAGATACTTAACATGGATTACAGAGTAGATTGTGTGACCTAACCACTTTAGTGGAAGAAGTAGGACATCCAAACAATCTGTTGAAATATCTTTGAATTCATACAAATAGAAAAAAAGCAATTTAGAAGAGATCCAACCACAATAAGCAATGCAATGAATGTCTCAGATAATAATGAGAAAAGAATTAGGCCTGATTTCTCCCCTTTGCTTCAGTATTAAAGATGAAAAGGAAAGCACAAAAACCCTGCTCGACTGAGAGTTAATTATTTGTTTAGATAGCAAAATGTGACTATTAATACAAGGAAGATAAAATATTTTGAAACTCTTGAAACAATGGCTTAGTCTACCAGACTGCTTTCAGTATCTTCAAATGAGTAGCATAATATTCAAAGAAGCAAGGGGGAACACATACAGACTTGACTGATTTTACAATCTTATAATATATAAATTGAGAGCCAGGTTGCTATAGGGGTTAAGGCACCAGGCTAGAAACTGGAAGACCATGAGTTCTAGTCCCTCCCTAAGCACGAAGCCAGCTGGGTGATCTTGGGCCAGTCACTCTTTCTCAGCCCTAGGAATCAGACAATGGCAAACCACTTCTGCAACTTCACATGAGGTTTTCTTTTTTACCTAAAAGGGCTTGAGCTCATAACATTAAGTTTATGTACTGCTTCAGATCTGAAATGAAAAGGATGCTTTGGAACATAAATAAATGCTCATGTAGCAGTTGTGTCTGTTTTCAGGATTGCCCAGCAGCTCCGCACAGCTACAGCACAATACCAGGCAAAAGCGAATTTACTTTAAAGCATATTTCAAGGCACCTTTTTCACTCCAAAGCACCTTTTTCACTTCAAAAAAGATGACATCATTTTAAAACAAGTTCTAACTAAAATAAGTGTGGAGGAAATTAATTAATTTTAAAAATAACGTCTGAGGATTCACCTTAAAGGTGTGATAAGATTTGAATTCCAGACATTTTCTCTAGTGCCAAAATGGCCTACTTAACAAGATTTTGCCTTCATGCAATTTCCTACTTATATCATTCTGACAGCCTCAAATATTGCAAAATTATTTTTGAAATTTTTCCTCACACTATATCTGTAACTTATAATGCTTTTTCTAATTTATAAGACAGTAATGAGGAATCCAATTACCACCATTATCATCCTTCCTCCAACTGAGATTTTAAATATCACACTTTTGGGGAGCTTTTGACTTTTATGGGAATCATTTCGATAATTTTAACTGAAACCAAAGCTGCTGCATTTTTAACAATATTCTGAAGTGATCAGGAGTTCACACAAAGAAATTAAGTGTTCCTCATTTAATACCGAGCAGTACATTTCAAACTCATGAATTGCAAAGTGCAAATAGAGAATTTTCAAATAAGTTACAAATAATAAGCTGTGAAATCATAAAGAGCTAGTTAGAAGAACACAAATAATAAATGGATAAAAACCACCTTTTCTTCTTGTTCCTATTCCTGGAAAGTACCTGTTCCTTGCTCTGTCATTAGAGTAAAATCAATTTTTCTGTTTGTTTATTTATTTTTATACTTCTTACAATGTCCTTGTAAGCCTCTAAATCATAGTTTCAAAGCACTTCAGTTTTGAATACTTGATATTTAATTGCTAGCTTCTTTGAGGCATAGAAAACCTGAGTCATTTATAAATACTGTAAGGAAATAAATGAGAGGATGTGTGGACCCCCTCATCTGAAAAAGCAGAATTCAAAAATATCTAGTAATCTTTAATTACCCAGATGACCAACATGTGGTCTTCTGTTGAGATTCATAATGCTGCACAACCAACTACAGAAGCAAAATTGTAAATTCACCTGCTCAGAATGAAATTTTATCTCAAATGCAACTTCTGTTCATAGCTGTAGCCTGTTTCATGCATAAAACTAAAACAATACAATTGCTTGCTTTTAGTTGTATCTGCTGTCCAATGATTTACAAAGAAGTGGATGGATTTATACATCAAACTTAGTCCAAAGCTATCACTTTATAGTTTAGTATTATTTAAAGCAAAGTAGTAACTTCTCCTCTCCCCAAATGTGCAAGCAATAAAAGATTTTCTCTCTCAATAATACCAGACCATCATCAAATCCTACTCAGAATGGCTCTTTTGGACAGATGGGGTTTGGTCTCTTCAGATCATGTGTTAGGATGTAGGAGGAGATGCTGTAACAAAGCGACAAAAGACTTGTCCCTCATGGAATCTCCCCTGAAATACCTGAGGCTGTACCAGGGGTGGGTTCCTCCTGGTTCGGACCGGTTCTCCCGAACTGGTAGCGGCCCACTGGTGACGTCACAATGACATCACTGAACCAGATCGGTCGGTGCCAGTCCGTGGGGGCCGCCATCTTTTTTTTAATTTTTTTAAAAAAAAATTAAAAAAAATTTTGAATTTTTTTTTTAATTTTTTTTCCTTCTGAGCATGCGCAGAAGCTGACTTCCAGCACTGTGCATGTGGCCGCCATCTTTTTTTCAGCTTTGTTTTTTTTTTAATTTATTTTTTTGGATTTTTTGTTACTGCACATGCGCGTGTGCGTGAAGCGTGTGCGCGCCCACGAGGTGCGCCCACGCAGCGCGGGAGGGAGTGAACCAGCAGTGAGGTAAGTTGGAACCCACCCCTGGGCTGTACATATCATTAATTAGCTTGTGGCTGTTAACTGGCTTGGAGTTATAGTGGAGAACCTGTTGCCCGCTTTATTAGTTCTATTCTGGGCTGCAGAACTTTGATGGAAAAGACGTTTCTATGTCTCTTTGTTCCCCTTTGGTGGTTGTGAGGATTTTTGTGGCCAAGATCTGATTGCTCTTGCTTCACCCCTTATATGTCTTGTGGAGCTCCTGAGTACAGGTAGTCCTCATTTAGTTACCACAATTGGGACCAGCAATTTGGTTGTTAAGCAAAGCAGCCACTAAGTGAAACTAAAGCTGAAACTGAAGCTGAAGTATGATTTTACTTCAGATTTTCTTTGCTTTATCGACCTGTGAAGATAGTGTGAGGATTGGTCATAAAGTTTCTATTAATCGCTATTGGAAATGTAAATGGTTACTAAATAAGGCAGTCACTAATCAAGAACTACCTGCATGACAGTAAAAGATATCTATTGGAGTGAATCTTATTACTCTGCTGTTCCCACAATAAGATGCAACCACTGTGTTTTGTGGTAGAATTTTGTACCAGTTTATCTGGGAATCATTCCTGTGGATAGCATAGCAAGGAAAACTAAAAAAGGTTTAGGATAACCTATGCCTTCTTCTAAGTTATGAACTATAAAGTTAGTTTATAGATTTCCTAATTGGCTTCTTCTGACTAGAAGTGGACCTCATGAAAATCCACACAAAATAGTCTTCACAAAATAAATTTTAACAACTTTTATTTATAGTGGTTTATCAAGAGGAAAGTCTGGTACATTCAAAACTAACTTGTGAATTATGCAAAGAAAAGTTATACATTTCTTTTTTTTTATTATATAACTATGCTTATCTGTTGATAAAATTATCGAATTAAATATTTAAAATGTCATTTCCTCTATATACTTTCTAAACTCAGTATCATATACAAATGGAAATAAAATGAAAACGTTCATATATTAACCTGCAAATAAGGACCAGGCAAAGGAATTCATGGGAATAATTATCTAATTTCACTTTGGCTGGAATTCAAACAGCTTTGTTACAACTGGGCATTTAGAAAGGCAGGTTAGAATACAATTACCTTTTTTTCCCATCTCCTGTCTTACTTCTGTTTGTTTATTTATTCAATTTCCGTAGCCGCTCAACTCAACCAAGTGACTCTGGAAGGCTTATAGTTCTAAAATAATTAAAACAATTTAAAAGACATTAAAATAGTAAAAACATCCACAACATAAATAAGTATAAACAGCTGCCATGATGATTAATCAACTAATAGTCAAGCCAAGTTTTGTGGACTTGTTGCCCCTTGCATTTGTCTGTGACACTGTTTGTGCCCTTCTTTCTAAGCCTGAAACGGAAAACCTCAGCGTGACATCTGCTGCTCGTGCAACAACAGGCAGAGAAAGGACAGCTGCTAATCCCAAGCAAAGTGCAAGCATTTTCTGGACACATCATGCCTGATGCTCCTTTTATGTTCTGCACTTTTCTTAAGGCCTTGCAGGTATTGATCCTGCAAATGCTTCTTCACTGGAGCCTGAAAGTAAACAACTTAAAAAGTCCAGCTGAGTCTGAACCTTTCAAATCATGTTGACATGTTTAGAAGGTGCCGGATGCTTCATCCTCTCTTCTCTGATATGTAATTATGTAAGTGTCAGAGTGATATAGGGGCTGGAAGTGGCTATAAAACCCTAGAGGCTCCTACAAGCTGGACTCTGCCATTGCAAAGTGTCCATGGGAGCACTGCTGCTGATTTCTCTTTATAGCCGAGCTAAAGGGGGACAGCACTTAATAACTGTGGCTCTGGAGCAGAGCAATAGAAGTAAGCATCCCAAGTGGGAGTGGGTGGAAAAAAAATGTGAATTACAGCTGTGCCTCGGGGAAGCAAAGAGCATCGTAGTTTCTTTACTCTCCCAGACTTCAGTTTGCTTGGCCAAATGCTTTCTAGATCGATGGGCATTCTAAACATTCGTGACAAAACTTTCCTGCTATCAAGAAAAAATATGTTCAAGTTTTGTGTGTGGATGAAATCTTTATTTTTATTTTTTTTTAGGCCTGCAAGAAAAAAGAAAGAAAAAACTATGATGGGAAAAATACTTTTTCAGCAATAAAACAGAGTAGACATTCAAATCAGATCAGATTTTATTGGGTTCTTTACTTTGACATGTAAATATTTTGTACCACAAGCTGAGATCAATAAAACAAAACAAAACCAAAAGCCAAGTATCCATAATATTGGAATTAGCAATAGGAATAGCAATAGCACTTATATACTGGCCCACAGTGCTTTATAACACTCTCTAAGATGTTTACAGAGTCTGCATATTGCCACCAACAATCTGGCTCCTCATTTTACTGACCTTTGAAGGATGGAAGGCTGAGTCAATCTTCCCATTGACTCAGCCTTTGAGCCCGTCAGGATCAACTCGAGACGGTGGGCAGAATTAGCCCACGGTACTGCATTTTAACCACCAGGAATTCCTCCAACCATGCATCCTAAAATGCTACCTCAAATATTTAAAAGTTGAGATTTTGTAAAAGATTGAAATCTATAAATTCTGAATGAAATATTGGAACTTTGCTTCCCAGAACTATTCAAAGGAGGGAAATCTGTGAGAGTGGGGGCTTGGGGTTGAAAAAATAAAAATAGCAATAGCAATAGCACTTAGACTTATATACCGCTTTACAGTGCTTTACAGCACTCTCTAAGCGGTTCACAGAGTCAGCATATTGCCCCCAACAATCTGGGTTCTCATTTTACCCACCTCAGAAGGATGGAAGGCTGAGTCAACCTTGAGCCGGTGAGATTTGAACCGCTGAACTGCTGAACAGTCAGCTGAAGTAGCCTGCAGTACTGCACTCTAACCACTGCGCCACCTCGGCTCCTTGGCCACGATCATATGATCAAATGTGGCCACGATCATATGATTAAAGCTCCCCACCACCCGTTTTGTATGCATCACACATACAATGGGTGTGAAAAGAGTTCTATTGCATGGTTACAACCCATCAGCTTCACTTTTTTGACATTTCTTCAGACACACGTAATTCACATTGAGTATTCTAAAATGACTTTATGTCTTCTTTGTGCATTTCAAAATGAAAGATAAACTCAGGATACTTTATTTGAAGTTGGAAAGAATCTACCGTTACTTGTCTCTCTGTGAAACAAAATACCAAACAAAAATATAATTTATAAGAATGTACAATGCAGAATAAGAAAGAATGTAACTCATTATAATTTTATTTGAGGTGCTGCTGTGAAACTACCTTTCCCTTGTGATATTCAAATCTGTGCTTTCCTTTAGTGCAATCAAAAGCTACAACAAGATGCCAAGATAGTCAAACTGATAACTACTTTGAAATGTATTTCTGATCCTGGCCAGGACAAATAAATAAACGTCCGATAAACAAAACATTGGTATGTAGGGTCAGAGTTTATGGGTTCCAACTGCAGGTAATTAAACATTATTACTTTCTCTGCGACTTTCCTCCCTCTCCACCAGCTGTTCCCCTGTCAAGGAAAGATAGGGGATACTGAGTCACGTGGATTGCCGTGTGTGTGTGTGTGTGTGTGTGTGTGTGTGTGTGTGTGTGTGTGTGTGTTTGTGTGTGTGTGTGTGTGTGTGTGTTAAATCAAAAGAGCTGAGTTGTCCTTGCAGGACCTTAGATGTCCTTGGTGCAATGGAATTCTTCTCAGCTTTTACTCACCCTGAATACAATGAGATGGCCATAAAATGCCAAATGTTCCACCAATTCTGGTTCTTCCTGAAGATTTTCTGCTCCTGACTCAATGATTATCATTCAGGTTGGGACAGGAAAGAAGAAAAACAATCCATAATATCTGATATCTGCCATTTATTAAGATACTATGAAATAGCTTTGAGTCAGGGTATACCTTAAAAATAATGTTGTCCCCCTTCTTAATACTTTTTCAGATTATAACAATATAACTCTTCTGAGGACATTCAGTAACTAAACTTTGCTGTCTATTATTATTATTACTCTTATGTTACTCTTATTTTTGGATTGGATTATCATAATTCCAACAAACTACTGGGATTTTCCATCATGACTGTTTTAATTATGTACCATGGATATTATAGCTGTAATTATAAACTGTTGGGAATCCTTAGCAAATTTGGCAGGATAATAATGCAATAAATAAATATTTTTCCCCATGTATATTTGAACTCCAAGAATTCCTTCTCTATTGCTTTTGAAATGGCATGGTGTGGAAGACAGGATTCTTTGGTTTAAGAAGAAATAACCAAATTCATATTTCTCAAATCAGTATGCAAACTAGAGAGCCATTATCTTTAGAATTCACATATTTCAGAATTTTGTGATATGCCTCATTATTCCATCATCTGTCTGTTTGTTTATCTGTCTAGTTAAACACACAAACACACACACTCACACATACATTAAGGAAAAAGAGAAACCAAATTGCAGTTATTTATGACGGTAGGTGAGGAAAATGTACAGAATATTTGTATTAAGAAAATAGTACTTAAAAGTACAAACAATTATTATGTTGGTGTTCTTTTCCAATCACATATGAAAATAACCTTAAGGGGGAGGGAATCAGAGAATATAAAACCGACTGATCCGTAGGTACAGTTTGAAGATCCTTTGGGAAGAGATGGCTTGTTTTTGCTTTTGCTTGGCCTGACAACCAAAACAACCCATACATGCAAATATTTCCCTTCTTCTTTGCCCCTTCAGTTGGTTTCAGAAATACCATTTTAACAAGCTGTCGTGTTGGTAGTATTCTAATGTGACTATCATTCTTGTATATGAGAGCTAGTTGTGTAATTTTGGTTATCAGGCTAGAAACCTGGCAGTTGTGAGTTCTAGACCCACCTTAGGCGCAAAGCCAGCTGGGTGACATTGGGTCAATCACTCTTTCTCAGCCCTAGGAAGCAGACAATGGCAAACCACTTCTGAAATGTTGCCAAGAAAACAGCAGGGACTGACTCAAAGGCACCAACTAATTAAAAATATCACTCTTGTATGCCTTTATTCCTCCCTTTAGTCATGTGATTACTTTTGTATGGAAGGTACAGATAGTTCTCAACTGACAACAGTTCACTTAGTGACCGTTCAAAGTTACAACGCATTGAAAAAAGTGACTTATGATCATTTTTCACACTTACGACCATTGCAGCATCCCCATGGTCATGTGATTTACATTCGAATGCCTAACAACTGATTCACATTTATGATGGTTGCAGTGTTCCAGGGTCATGTGATCCCCTTGTGCGAACTTCTGACAAGCAAAGTCAATGGAGAAACCAGATTCACTTAACAACCATGTTGCTAATTAAACAACTACAGTGATTCACTTAACAAATGTGGCAAGAAAAGTCGTAAAATGGGGCAAATCTCACTTAACAATTTTGCTCACTTAACAACATAAATTTTGGGCTCAATTGTGGTGGTAAGTTGAGGACTACCTGTATTAGCTTTTTAACCTGAAAGGACTGAAGGTATCTCCAGCTCATAGCATTAGGGCTCTGCATTGCTTCAAATTTGAATTGGAAAAGATGCTTTGGAACACGTGGAGATATTCCTGTAACAGTTGTCTGCCACTTCTTAAAGCAGCTGTGTCTGTTTTCAGGATTGCACATTAGCCTCCCACAACTACAGTCCAATCCCAGGCAAAAGAGCCTTTGGTTTAAGGCATGTCCCAAAGCAACCTTTGTCACTTCAGATCCAAAATTCATCTCCCTTATTGGTCAGCTAGAAGGAGCACACTGGTGTTCCTAGTCTTTTAAGGCCAGGGGTTGATTTTGTCAAGATCTACTCTAAGTAGCAAAATCTGTTCTTTGTTGTTCAATTTTTCCCATCGCTGCTCATGAAGTATAATTTTTCTCCTCTGATATATCTTTGGTTTGATGAGCTGTCGATAGCAAAAGAATTTAATCTCTCATCATGTCACTTTTTTTTTCAAGTGCAGTGAGATGGCAGTACTTTATTACAGAACCACTCAACTGTCCTTTTCTATTGATCGCCCTTTGGCATAGATGACCTTAGATCAATATGAGAAGGATTATTTAGTGCCTTTTGGTCTACATCAGATGCCAAATTGAACTGATGGCAGCCATGTATATGTTTAACTACCAAAATCTGCTGTGGTAAAAAAAATGATGTGGCTGGATTTTGGTGTGTATCTTTACAGTAGGTTACTAGAGAGAAAAGTCTACTACAGTAAGGAGCAGATATTTTACTGGAATTAGCAGTTGGGATGCAATCCCAAGAGGGGAAAAAAGCACCTAGAAACACACAGTAAAATCAGTGAAGCTTCGGACTGAAGTATGCATAGTAATAGGCTGTATGTAGAACATAAAATATATTGGTCTTCTAAGCTATCTTAATTTTTAACCCTTCAAATATACTGTCATGATCTGTGCTGCTCATTATTATAACTTTTAAATACAAAAAGTATAACAAATTTAAAAAGGTAAGAAAAAGAAAAAATAAGAAGAAAGAAAATATAAACTTATGACTTCCACCTTTTTTTCAATCAAATAATTGCTATCTTACTTGTTCCCCTCCCTCTTTTTTCCTATTGCATTGTAATTCCCTTATTATTATTATTATTATTATTATTATTATTATTATTATTATTATTATTATTATTATTATTATTATTATTATTATTAATTAAATTTGTATGCCGCCCAACTCCCAAGGGACTCCTTACCCTTCTCTTTTAACCCTTTTTAGTCCCCAAATCCATAAATCATCAATTTGGTCTTTTCTTCCTTGAACAAAAAGTCCATGTAACGTTTCCAATCTTTCCAAAACATCTTTATCACATCATAGTTTTGATAGAAGTTTCCCTCTTCCTTTTCACACTTCCAAAATTGGTTTGACATTCCTTTATACATTTTTGACATATTGACTGGTGTCATATACCAATGAGACATCATTTTATAAAACTATTGCTATTATTTATCTTAAATAATCATATAGTTCTGTTATGATCTGTTGATTATAAATAACCTATATGTATATCTCCCTTGAAGAAATATCTGAGCAATTATTGAGGTACATCGTTTCAACCTCTTTGTAAGTGTAAATTACTAAACATGTGCAAATCTTTACAAACAAAAGTGTCTACATTTGACAGATGGACAAACTCACAGATTGCAGTATCTTGGTCAAGTATTTCTGGAATTGTTGTGGGTTTGAAAAATGAAAGCTTGTTAAAAGATAATTATAATGGTATACCCATTGTGTCCATTGTGTTGTACTTTTAAAACAGCATTTGCGGCTAGCCTGCCTGTTTCTACGTTTCTCATTATTATAGCAGCAAAATTTCAGCCTGTTTTCTAAGCTCCAATAACATCCGTTATGCATCAGGGAGAAAAATCATCATTTTTTATTTTGCATAGTGTTGCAAAGCAACAAATTTGATAAATTGAAGTCTTTTAGACAAGGGTGGTTATAGCAGATGATTTCAGAGCCCTGGCATCCTATCCTCACATGCAACTATCCTTCACAGTATGAATAGCCATTCAATCCATTTTAGCGGAACAGAAGTAAGGTTGTTGAGAAGAGAAGATAATTAACATGGGGAAGCCAAAAAATTTCACTTGTGCTTTTACAGCCTCTCACCCTATTAGACCAGTTATTTGGAATCCTGAGAGGGCCATTTCTTGCCAGAATGGATTGCAGTTGAGTTGAGTTTCATTATATTTTTAATTAAGAGAACAAAGAAAAGGGTGAAAAAGTAATACAGTTGTTACAAACTTTGGAAGAAGTTTTAGAGATTTTTCAATGTATCCATCTGGTTTAACTTTCTTCATTTTTCCCCAGTCACTTTCCAGCTGGTCACTGATAGTAGGTAGAGCCTGCAAAAGGCAGAATATCCAAGGCAGCATTCAATAAGATGTGTAGGACTGCCGGGTGGCAAGGCAGTGGGATGTTGGTCAGAAGATTGGCAAACCTCTAAAATTCTTGATTATAATTTTACAGACAAGTCATTTTTTTGTATATTAAAGGTCTGAAATGGTACCACAGCAGGCATGACTCGCTAGCTTGCAGATTTTGAAAACAACACAGTTCAAACGCTGTTGCATGGTACCCCGTAGGATAAGTGGGAATGAAGGTAACTGAAATTGGATCTAAATAAGTCTGCTTTCAAATGTGGGGAAGAAAAACAGAAAGAAATCTATAGTAAGATAAACAGCAATGTATGTTAAATAGAGATGCATTAATTTTTCATTATATTTTGGTAGAAAAATAAATTAGCATTTTGACAAGTACCTTATATGCTTTCAGTGGCAATTATTGATATTGTTGTTTACTCATAACTCATAATCAAAGATTTTATTTTTTCCCAGTCTCCTATTTTTAGCTTTGTTTTCTAGTATTATCTTTGCAATGGATGCTAGAAGGTTATCTGTTTTAAAATGTCCCAACAGGGTTATGTGAGGAAAGGAGGACTGCAAAATAATATTTAGATGGAGACTCAACTGAAGTTCTGTAGCCGATCTCATTTTTTTGGCTGTGTTGGATTCACAAGTGCTCTAATTCTTCCTGAATCATTCAGTGTATTCATTTTTAAGGAATGGTACCATATCTGGTGATGTTTCCTTGCATAGTGTATTGAAGGAAAAGTGCTCTTTCTTATCTGTCACCTGCACTGTCTCAGAATCCTTCTGCTAAGTGTCTTTTGTCTGCTTATGAACTGATAAGATGTTGGTAATCCACTGATTGTTGATAATGGGAGCAGGTTTGTCCTGGCCTGTGTAGATAAGAAAGCTCCGTGCAGCAAATGAAGGGTGATATAACATAGGGAAAAGGTGACACTCATAGCAGTGAACTGGTGTCAGGGTTCTACAAAACCTGTCATGATGGATTCTGTAGACAGGTAGCCCTCTCTGAGCACCAGGGCATCTAATCTAACTTCTGCAATTTAAAATCAAGATATTCACATAATTAAAATTAGTTCAAGGCAAGCATCAATGCTATTTTCAGAAAAATGTGCAGGAAACCAGTATTACTAACCATTACTAACCATTCAGTGAGAAGGATAGGGTGTCACTTGCTGGAGGAAGAGGAGTTGTGGCGCAGTGGTTAGAGTGCAGTACTGCAGGCTACTTCAGCTGACTGCTAGCTGCAGTTCAGCGGTTCAAATCTCACCGGCTCAAGGTTGACTCAGCCTTCCATCCTTCCGAGGTGGGTAAAATGAGGACCCAGATTGTTGGGGGCAATATGCTGACTCTGTGAACCGCTTAGAGAGGGCTGTAAAGCACTATAAAGCGGTATATAAGTCTAAGTGCTATTGCTATAGTGCTATTGTACCCTACATGGGTGAACTTTCATCGTTTTATTGCTAGCTACCAAATGTGTGGTGTTTTTTTTTAAAAAAATATCATATTAGTGTAGGGTATCTCCATCTAAATGCTATTTTTGCAGTCCTCTTTTCCTCACATAACACTGGATTAATTTTTCAGTATAATTGAAGGCCCCCCCTCCCCCAAACATTCAAGCATAGTGCTTCATTGTGGTGGGTAGGGAATGTTACTGGAAGGGATAAAGAAAGAATGCCAGGAATATATGTCAAGGTTATAAATTCCCAACAGGGTCACCCAAGGTGTGAAGATCATCTCAGCTAAAGCAAGAATGCACCTATATTGGCAGCAGTGATATAGGAAGATGTTGGAGATGGGTTGATCATTTTAGTAATAAGGGTAATGCATCAATTCATACTATGTGGGAGAAGACAGTGGTAATGCACTCCTGCATTTTTACCAAGGAAACTACATGGATGGAAAATATAAAACGATTGATATAGTGTTGGATGGGTGGGATGGTACTCACCATACTGTTGAAGTAGAGCTGAGAATCTTTTAGAGTACTAATGGTGTTTATGATATGATTTGATTAAAGCCTTCAGGATATTTGCTTGTTACTACACCATGAGCCATGGAGGCGCAATGGTTAGAATACAGTACTGCAGCAGGGGTGGGTTCCACTTACCTTCCCTACCGGTTCACATTGTGATGGAAGTGCACATTTCGCACGTCCACGCTCAATTCGCTCACGCACGCGCCCCCGTCACATCGCACAAAAGACCCAGAAATGACTCTCTGCACATGCGCAGAAGCCTTTGCGCATGCGCAGAGGTGTTTTTTTGCAAGCCGCGGCGACCGGAGGGAGCGTGGACCACCGGTCATCGCTGCCAGTTCTGCAAGCGGTGGTAAATTTCCACTACCGGTTCTAATGAACCAGTCCAAACCAGCAGCAACCCACCACTGTACTGCAGGCTCCTTCTGCTGACTGCTGGTTGACTGCAGTTTGGCAGTTCAATTCTCACCGGCTCAAGGTTGACTCAGCCTTCCATCCTTCTGAGGTCAGTAAAATGAGGACCCAGATTGTTGGGGGCAATATGCTGACTCTGTACACTGCTCAGAGAGTGCTGTAAATCAGTATGGAGCAGTATATAAGTCTAAGTGCTATTGCTACTATTGCCATATAAGAAAAGAAAATCCAAAGACAGAATTCAGTGGGAATATAGAACACAAGAAACACAAACATGGGAAAGCTCAGCACAGTGATAGATGAAATGAAGGTACTGCAAATTGACTTCTGAAGCATGAGCAAAATGAGATAGACTTGAATAGGACACTTTTAGTCAATCACACTGTTTATTACTGAAAAAGAAAGACGAAATAGCACTGCTTCTGTAGTTAGGAAAGGTATAGAATATACAGCTACAATATAATTAATGAATACCAAATAGACTTCATGGGCAGCCATTTAATATGACAATCATGCAAGTTTACACTCTAACCACAAACAAAAAAGAGGAGTTTAACGAGTTTTATTATTAAATTGAAATCTACAGAACATTCAAGCTAGATGTGATGCTTGTGATTGGAGAATGCTAAAGTTGGAAATATTAAGGAAGTTAAAACTGAAGAGGAAAATAAGCAAACAATGAAACAGGTTTAAACTATTTGCTCATTTCTTTCCTGTTTCATATTGTGTTTGGCACCCCCTCCCAACAGATAAGACCTTGTCCCTATTTTTAAAAACATACCACAATGACAATACACTAATGAACTGGGGAATAGGTGTCTTATGTGTCTAAGTCAGAATTTTACCCATAACTTTGAGTACAATGGACTATAATCCCATCATTTTACATATGTTCCAGATGTTTAGATTGTTTTAGATCATTTTTACATATTCCAGATCTTTTACATAGCTGTTTTACTCCCTAGCTATGGGATTTGGAGGAGGAATGAGAACTGGGATTTGACAGAACTGGAAGGCACCAGAATAGAGAGTATGGCTTTAAGCCATGTGCAGACAACCAGAAATCTGCAAGGCCCCCTCTCTGAAAGTTGCACTCATTTATTTCTGCTGATCAGCCTATTTTGCAGCTGAGTGGTTAGTGAAATAGATTTCTCTCCCCCCACTGCTAATGTAACAGGAACTCTGAGATGGAAGAAAGGAGTTTTGTCTTTATCTCCCAGCAGGGGTATCCATGGGGGCATCAAAAGGTCAAGATGGTGATCATGATTTTGCTATCAAAAATCTACCCTTTATTGATATGCATTGCATGCATGATGCCTTTAAAAAGAAAGGAGCAGGAGTGTGAACACCGTGGCTATTCTTTTTACCCATCTCCCCATGACACCTCGGCCTGCCTCCCAGTGACTTTGGAGATAATTGCCTGCTTCTGGACTCTGATTGGCACCAGAGAATTAACAAAATAGAACAAATGTGTCAAGAGCTTGTGTTTGTGATGCACTGTTTACAGGTGTTTGTGTTTGCAATCTATAAAACCAGCACGGACTGCAGTCCTTAGGACTGCAATTTTGCCTACCTTCATATCTCCTAATGATGATTAGGATTAATTGAAACTTTTCTTTGAACGTCTCAGGTGCTTTCACAATACTACACATATTCATGTTCCAATGGTGTTTTCTCTGCCTCAGATGTTTTAATGGGATACGTATATTAAATTTAAAAGTGCTTGAGGGTCACACAAAACTAAGGATCTGCAGAATCTTATCTGTGAAATGTTTCTAGCATATCCAAAACTGGCTTCTCTGAAAAATGTTCAGGTGTTTTCACTTGAGGATGAATTACCAAATTCTCTTTGAATTTCACAGAAACCTTGGAAATACCATATTTTATTCTTTTACTTTTTTAGTATATCCACACGATGTTGCTGTTAGGCATAGTGGTGTTTTCTGAATAATCTTCTGAAGTTTTTTTTCCTCTAAGCCCCAGGGCTGATTTTGCAATCTTCAAAGTGCCCCAATATCAGTCTCTCTGGAATACTCTTTCTGAATTTTTTGAAAAGGGAAAATAGCAGTAATAATTAATCCCCAGTTAACTGCTCCATAATGTCATCCAATTCTATAAAAAACATGTTATACTTTGCTTTCCCTTTTATTATTAATACATGCTTACTGTATTTTATTTTACAGAATTCCTAGACTGTCATTCCATGCTAAATCTCCAAGCATGAGTTCTAACACTGTTCGGATAGTTGCCTAAAGATGTGATGTAAAAATAAGAAAAGAGTAAGCCCTTATGCTATACAATCTCTGTGTATACCATACCTTCAGATAGAAAATGTAATGAGCAATTTTAACTGGTTTTCAGGAAAAGTAAGAGGTGAGACAAGTATATACACCAGGGGTGGGTTCTGGATCCTTTTGCTGCCGGTTCGCTCAGGGTCGCGCCAGGCGTGCACATACGCGCCCCCGCAGCAATCAAAAAATAGCTTTTACGCATGCGCAGAAGCAAAAATTAGCTTCTGCGCATGCACAGAAGCAAAATCCAAGATGGCAGCACCCACAGAGACACCAACAGAACTGGCTCCATGACATCATCGCCGGTTTACTAACGGTTCAGAACTGGATAGAACCGGTAGGAACCCACCTCTGCTATACACCTCATATCCACAGAGGAAGCACATATGTTTCAGTTAGATTCAGATCAGACTGAAATCACATTGGTCACACAGATGGATGACTTTTGTTAGTACTTGGATGAGTGTAAAGTAATTCTCACCTCAGAGATAGCGAGAATGAGCCATTAAAGAGGGATTTGGACAAGAGTATATGAAATCCAGAGATTGAAGGAAGCTTGAGAAAGAAACTCAAAATTACCTTGCCTTGATTTTGTTTAGAAACAAAAGCCTTTCTAAAGAAAGAAACTTGGACTGATTTTCAAGTTTTCATTATTATACCTTACAACAATACATGAAGCAACATTCCTGGAATCTCTGCAATGTCTGTTTCTTGAGTTGAGTTTCTACCTCAAAATGTTGATATTAATCTTGAAAGCTTGTCCAAGGTTTTCTTACAATAAACAAACCCAAGTCAGAGTGTTTGAGTTTCCTTCTCTACACTGTCTCTACACATCTCTACACTATCGTCCAAGCCCTTTAGCAAATAGCACGTAGACTTATATACCACTCCATTGTGCTTTACAGCACTTTACAGAGTCAGCATATTGCCCCAGCAATCTGGATCCTCATTTTACCAGCCTTGAAAGGATGGAAGGCTGAGTCAACCTTGAGCCAGTCAGGATTGAATTCCTGGTAGTGGGCAGAGCTAACCTGCAATACTGCATTCTAACCACTGTGCCACCAAGACTCATCACAATGCTTTCTCCTGCTCATTCCTGCTTTAGACTTCAATTTCTTTTATCAGAGAAGATTGTTAACTACACTGTTGCTTTCCTCTGGTCTATCAAGATTATTCTCATAGCCCATTACACACATTCACTCCACACCCTTGCTGACCTGTATTGGCCAGAAAAATACAGTGTTGGTATTGTGGCACTTAGATGGCAATGAAATTCTGAGTGTAATTCAAACTGTTGCTTTTGGCTATAAAGGCCTAAGTGGCTTGGCAGCAGCACGACTATTTCCTTGTATATGAAGTCCTTGATTTAGACTGTAATGGAGTCTGCCCATTATGGTTATAAGTCATGATGGTTGTACCTTTTTTGCAAACCAATTTTTCGCTACAGACTGGTTTTGCTGAAAACAGGAAGTAGATGTTGGTCTTTGGCAAAACCATTGTAAAACATGGTCACATGACTGCAGGACACTTCAAATGGCCATAATGGTGGGCTGGTTGATGAGCACCCAATGTGGTCATGTGATCATGGAAATGGATTGCTGTTGGAACTTCATAACTCATAAGTACGCCCAGGGAAGCCCATTGCAACTTTTAATGGTCGCTAAGCAAATAGTTGTAAGTCAAGGACTACCTGCATCTGAAATGATACATTCTATATACTCATCCCAGGAGAGATTACTGATTGTTCCACATTTCTGTTCTGTGAGAAATACTGATGGATGTGCTATTTCTGGATTGGGCATTGATTCTATGGGGCAGTTTCCCTTCCCAATAAGATTGTTGTTTCTTCAAAATACATTAGAAAAAGAGATGAAATTGGAATTCTTCTGGTTAGCATTTGTAGTAATTCCTCACATTTTTGTATTTGTCATTATAGTTGCTTTGTTGGAATGGCTGATAATGTTCCATCAAATTATTATAACTATGTTTAAATGTAATCATTTAAATTTTAGTTTATTTACTGAGGATGCTTTTACTATATGCATATGAATGTCTTAATCATCAGTTATGAACTGCTTTGAGTTATAAACTGCTATGAGTCTTTAGCAGATTTGGTGATATAGAGATTAATTATTTAAATTATTGCTTAAATTAAAATGTTTCAATTTTAGTTTATTTACCATGGGTACTTTAACGATATGTGTATCATGAATGTCTTAGTCATCTGTTATAAGCTGCTGTGACTCCTTAGTAGATTTGGTGCTTTGGAAATTAATTGATTGATTTTTCTGTCATTTTTTAAAGTCTTAGACAAGTGTGGGGAGGGGAAAAATGCTATTGCTGATTATTCCCTCATTTATAAATGTACTGAAGGTACACTAGTACGGTGTTCTTTCACACCTGATCACCAGTTGTAGGAAATCAGCTATTTTTGTAAATATATTTGAAATGTTATTCATGATCCATACTACTATCATGTAAGAACTGCAACATGACATCCCCTGGATGTTGCTCTATGTCAATAATTTCATGGTTGCAACTGCCACCAGGAAGGAACTGCAGACATGGAACAACCGCCTTCGCCAATTTGCCTGCACCTCAACATCAAGAAGACTGAATATTTAGAGACCAGCCATTTACCATTTTACCAGCAGTAAAATCTAGTAAAGACCAACACTTTCCGTTACTTAAGATCCCATCAGCAAAGTGATGGCAGCATTAATGATGAAGTGAACAAAGCATGGCTACGATGAAAAGATCACTGAAATGCTTTGTGATCAACACATGCCAACCTATCTAAAATCAAAGATATATAAAACAATGGTACACCCAGTAGCTTTATATGGCACTGAGTGCTGGCCGACCACCAAATGCATTGAGCACTCTTCACATGCCGTGGAGATGTGCATGCTTTGGTTGTTAGGTGTTTCTCTTCTTGATCATGTCAGCAATGACACAGTCCAGCAGCAAATGGGTATTGCACCAATAGCTGAGAAAATGCAGGAGAAAACGCTTACAGTAGTATGGCTACATCCCAGTGGTGGGTTGCTGCCAGTTCGGACCGGTTCTTTAGAACCGGTAGCTCTGACTCCAAGCCGAGAGAGAACCGGTTCTCTGTATCCATGAAAGTGGGCCCGCCCACCCACCCCTGGGTTATACTGACCTTTATCTCTGCTTCCAAAGCCCAGCTGATCAGGGGCGGCAGATTGAATTGCCACTCTGCAGCTGTTTTCCGTGCTCCTTGCCTAGTTTGCAACGTGGAAGTTCTATTTCCTCTGAACTGCGCATGCGCGCACAGCGAAGCGCGCACTCAGCGAACCAGTTGTAAAGCCGGTAGCAACCCACCACCGCTACATCCTACAAACAGCACGCCACACAGTTGCCTGCATCACCTTCCACTTTAACACAAATGGCAAGTGTCCGTGGGGAAGGCTGAAGCAAAGATGGCAAGACACAGTAAATGTAGACATAAACCTTCCCCAGTTGGACCTGGATGCTGCATTTGTTTGTGCAAGAAGCCATTCATCGATCCGAGAAGTGGACCCTGAACCTGCAGGAATAATGCTAGGAAGAAGAAGATGATGATTTGAAATGTTATTCTGGGAGTGTTAATTAAAAATAATAATTTTTACACAAATATTAAGTGGCCAGAAAACCCTTCTTTCTTTGAATCAATCCCTTTATCCAAGGTTCTAGTAATTCTGGAAGTAGCAATTTGACTTAGTGCCATATCGAATTAACTGTGGACTCCTGAACTCTCTATTTCTGATTAGCACAAAGTCAAATCTTCTAAACAGCAGAGAACTGGTGTACTGTGTATTTTCATAGTGGCTTTGACAGTCAAGGGGGAAGCAAACCGCAGTCCTTCACAGGCTCTTTACTTCTTATTATAGAAGTGAGAGCAAATGAGAGCAATTTGCGTAAACCAGTGATTTACATCGCCTTGCACATGGCCTGCATTTTATTTAGTGATCAGTAAATGCTCTGGAAATGAATGCGAGCTACAGTTCTGAAATCACTCAGTGTAATTCAGATCAGCAATTGCACCTTCCATTTCACTTGTTAATAAAAGTGACAAGAAACGCATTTACACTGCTTTATTTCCTTAGGGGAAAGGGCAACAATGAACTGTTTTCTTTGGCAGGAATAATAAAAAAAAAACCTTACAGTTACAAAATCTCTATCTATTTGCCTTAATTAAATTTCTCCAAACTATCATTAAATGTTGTGAGTCTCTCTTAACTGAGGTAATATTGATTGTATTAATAGAAGCATGATAACAGTTAGTACTGACAGGTTTGGTCATTTTGACAGGACACAGTTCTCACTTGTAAAATTATCTTGATGTACTGTGCCCATGGGCATCAGCAACTGATCTGAATAGAATTGGCCAACAGTCTCACTTCTGTATCATGGCACTATTTTTATTATTTCTTATTTACAATAACCTTTCCCCAACCTGATAATGTCTAGATGGACTAGGCTCTCTGTCTCTGCCTGTCTTGCTCGCCCACCCTCATTTATTTAATTAGTAGATTTATAATGCCATTCCAGACAAACAATGTGTGTACAGCATAAAACACTATACACTGTGTACAAAATTATTTAGGCAAGCTGTATTTTGGAGGATTAATTTGTATTATTGAACAACTACAGTGCTCTCAGTCAATCCAAAATGTTAATAAACCTCAAACCTGAATATTTGAGAAAGTAAAAGTGAGGTTATGGCTTTCTTAGGAGAATATCTATGTGCGCACAATTATTGGGCAACTATTAGTGTGCAGAATTATTATGCAACTAAATGAAAAATGAAAATTTTCCCATCTCACCATTTATTTTAATCTGTTAAAATGAGAATAATAAACAACTCAAAATTTACAAATAGACATTTCTGACAGTGACCAATATAGCCTTCTTTTCAATAACAGTCATAAGCCTTCCATTCATGGAGTCTGTCAGTTTCTTGATCTGTTGACTTTCTGTGCAGCAGCAACCATAGCCTCCCAGACACTGTTCAGAGAGGTATACTGTTTTCCTTCACCATAAATCTCCTGTTTAAGAACGGCCCACAAGTTCTCAATAGGGTTTAGGTGAGGAAGGGGCGCATGTCATTATTCTTTCATCTTTAAAGTTTTTACTGGCTAGCCACACAGTGGAGTACTTCAATGCATGCGATGGAGCATTGTCCTGCATAAAAATCATGGTCTTCTTGAAAGATGCAGACTTTTTCCTGTACCATTGCTTGAAGAAAGTGTCTTCTAAAAACTGGCAGTAGGTTTGGGAGTTGATTTTGAGTCCATCTGCAACCTGAAAAGGTCCAACTATCTCATCTTTCATAACACCAGTCCATACCAGTACACCATCTCCACCTTGCTGAGTCAAAGTGAAGCTCTGTGCCTGTTACTGATCCAGCCATCTGGTCCATCAAGAGTCACTCTCATCTCATCAGTCCATAAAACCTTTGAAAAATCTGTCTTCAGATATTTCTTGGCCCAGTCTTGCCATTTCAACTTATGTGTCTTGTTCAGTGGTGGTCAGATTTCAGCCTTCCTTACCTTGGCCATGTCTCTGAGCACTGAACACCTTGTACTTCCAGGTAGGTTGCAATTCTGAAATATGATAGCACTGGAGGATAATGGGCTCCTGTTCCTTCACGTTTGATTCTTCTCAAATCTTTGGCAGTTAAGGTGTGTCTTTTTTTCTGAACACATTTCTTGCGACCCTGTTGACTATTTGCAACAAAAAGTTTGATGGTTCTGTGATCACGCCCCAATATCTTAGCAATTTCAAGAATGCTGCATCCCTCTGAATTTTTGACTTTTCAGAGTCAGTTAAATCTCTTCTTTTAGCCCATTTTGCTTGAGGAAAAGAAGCTGCCTAATAATTATGCACACCTCGATATAGGGTGTTGATCTCCTTAGGCTACACCCTCCCTCATTACACAAATACACATCACCTGATCTGCTTATATCCACTACAGGGGTGGGTTCTGGATCCTTTTGCTGCTGGTTCGCTCAGGGTCGTGCCGTACGCGCGCATGCCCACAGCAATCAAAAAATAGCTTCTGCGCATGCGCAAAAGCAAAAACCAAGATGGCGACAGACACCGACAGAACCGGCTCCGTGACGTCACCGCCGAGTTACTAACGGTTCTAAAGAACCGGATAGAACCAGTAGGAACCTACCTCTGATCCACTAAGCATTTAAGTTTATACAGCATGGAGGTGGAAAATATGCATACAAAGGATGATATAGTCAAAATACTCACTTGCCTAATAATTGTTCACACGGTGTAAACTAATCCTCCAATATACAGCATTAAATATAGACAATATATAAAAATAAACATAAAACAATGTAACACAATAGGCAAATGGGATTTGCATTCCACTGGTCCCTAATTCCTGGGGAGGTGCCAGATCTTTACAGTGTTCCTAAAGGTAAGCAGAGGCCTGTGACATATGGAAAACGGGGGGGGGGAGGGAGATTGCTCCAGTGAACAAGGGCAGCCACAAAAGTTTATCCTTCCTAGGTTCCATAAGATGACAGAATTTAAACATGCTCTCCCTATGGAAGTGTCTCCAGCATGCAGATATTATCCTCAAATTTATTTATTTATTTATTTATTTATTTATTTATTTATTTATTTATTTATTTATTTATTTAAATTTCTATGCCGCCCAACTCCTGAGGGACTCAAATAAACAACTCCTATGCCATGTAGCTCTTTAAAAATTATAATGTCACATTGAATTGCATTCAGAAGTCTAATTGGGAGCCACTGCACATCATGTAATAGCAATGTTACATGGGCATATCAAGAAGAACCCAGAATTATTTACACCCCTGCATTCTGGATCAACCGAAGTTTCCAGATGATTTTCAAGGGCAGCCTCATGTAGAATACATTGCAAAGGCCAAGGTGGGATCAAGACATAAATGACCATGTGAAGGCCTTCACAATCCAGTAATAGACACCTGGAACACAAGGCCTAGTTGTGCAAAGGCCATCCTGTTCTTTCAGCAGGAGCTGTGAGTCCAGAAAAACTCCCAGAATGAGTATTAATACTCTTGCAAAAACTTTATAAGGAGCTGAGCTGCTTCTGTAATAATGGGAAATTCCCTTAAAGAGGGACTTTATTCATTAGAGTTCCCAATTTTCTCAATGAAATGATCATGTAAAGCATTCTATCATTTATTGTGTTTGTCATCAAGCAATTTTGGAGCATATTTCATTAGCTGGGGAATTAGCTGGCTGAGGATCACCTCCAACTTTAGTTGAACTGCTCTTCTAAATAGAGATAATAGAGACATATTAAGCAAATTTATTCCCCCCCACCCAAGAAATCAGTTGCTGCTATCTCTGGATGATTACCATCCTGCTTTGATACCTTTTGCATGACAGCTGTCTTGCCTGCAGCTCTTTTTCCAGTCTCCCAAGGTCATGCTCACATAATATCGTAATCACTGTGGGAGATGGAGCTCCTAGTAGCCTTGAAAACATGCTATTTCATCCCTGCCTGGGAATTTTCTTTTTTATTTTATTTGGTTCTGTTTTTATTTTATTCAAAACAAATGTTAAAAAAGAGGATTCTAATTTTATAAACAAAAACACACAAAAAACCCGACATTCAAAAATAAAACAAACCTAACACATACCTGTAGCCACATATTATCTCTCCTAGGCGAATACATTACTACAATATTAGTTTTCCACCAGAGGTGGGTTCCTCCCAGTTTGGACCGGTTCGCCCGAACCCGCTGGTGATGTCACGGAGCCGGTTCGGTCGGTGCTGGTCCGTGGACGCAGGCATCTTTTTTTTAATTTTTTTTTAAATTTTTGGAATTTTTTATTATTATGTTTTTTCTTCTGCGCATGCACAGAAGCCGAGTTTCCAGCACTGCGCATGCGTCGCCATCTTGTTTTTGGCTTTTTTTTGGGGGGGGAGGAATTTTCCACCCCTTGCAAAACAGTCCCCCCAAATTTTTAAACCACTAAATTTATTTGCAAATCATCAACCTGTCATCTATATACTATATTAATGACAAAATAGTTAACAAGAACAATAATAATAAAAAGGCAAGATTAAAGTTTCAAATGTTCTGAATCAGTACAAGACCTAGAGTCAGTCCAGGCATTATCTTTAGCGTTCAGTTTTCAGGAAAATACCTACTCTGCTTTCAGATAGAAATCCTTTGGATTCAAAATATAATATTGGTTTCCAGCTCAAAAACAAAAGCAGGCTCATATTATCAGCCTGCATGGTTTTCCAGTCACGAAACTATTAATAGGTTTTGTGGGGTTGTTTTCCCCCAGCGTGAGGCATCCATGTAAGTACATATTTACTAGAACAGGTTTCTTACTTTTGCCAAAAATTCCTTGGAGATTTTGATCAAATTACTCTTACTCACTCTGGACCTCAAATTTCATATAGATTCTCTAGAAATGATGGATTTTTCTTTTTATCTTTATTATGTTGGTGTTGTTATTTTCTGGTTTTTTCTCTTTTATAAAGCATAAATAAAGAATAAAAAGGCTCTTGGAATATGTTTGAGATAATTTCAATTTCAATTTAATTCTTTATAATCAAGTTAAACATATCATAACACTGCTATAAATGTGGAATAAGTGTTCAGTCTGAGTATGCTTGTATTTGAGTCCAAAAAGAACTTTGGAGAGTATGTGGGTATGAGCATCACACCCGGCTACAAATCCTTAAGGAGTTGTGGCTTTTCCCAGGATGGTTCAGCAGCTGTAAAGCAGGTGTGGTGATTCTGTTTACAATCTCTATAAACCCTGTTTAGAAACTCCTGCCCTTCTAATGCCTACCAGTTGTACATTCCTTCTGAGGGATGTTATACATTCCACAATTTGGAAGGGCTATTCTTGAATACACCCTTCACTCCCCCAAATCATGCCTTGGCAAGCTTGGTTCATTCAGAACAGATGCCATTGCCTACACATTTCATTCAATTTTCATTAAAATCTTCCAAAATTCTGAACCCACAAATTAGTTTTCAGGAATTTCCTCCTAGAATTAGATTTTTATACTGGGGCTATCACATGGATATTTTAGTGCAGCTGGAGGTTTTTAAGATGAGATTGAAGATCCATTTGTCTGGAATGGTATAAGGTCTTCTGCTTGAGCAGGGGGTTGGACTAGAACAGTGGTTCTCAACCTGTGGGTTGCGACCCCTTTGGGGGTCGAACGACCCTTTCACAGGGGTCACCTAAGCGCGCGCTAGCCCGCCATCTTGGTGCCACACCCCCTTTGTCACCTCATCGCGTGTGGGGAAGGGGCGGGGAGGGGAGGGGGTCGCGGCGGCGGGCGGGGGTCGCGGCAATAGGAAGGTTGAAAACCACTGGACTAGAAGATCTCCAATGTCCCTTCCAACTCTGTTATTCTGTATTTATGTTGACTGGGGAATTCTAGGCATTGAAATCCATACATCTTAAAGCTGTCAAGTTTGAAAAATACTGGTCTAGTGAATTTCTGCACTGAGCAGGGGGTTGGATTAGATGACCAATGAGGTCCCTTCCAACTCATATGTTATCAGATTTGACAAAATGATTGGTATTGGGATTAAAGGTGCTTCCAATACATGTGTAAACCTATCAGGGCTTCAGATCCAACATATAGAATGTAATTTGATCATCTTTTAAAAAAAAATCAGCTCAACCTGGATTCAGTTTATCTAAAAATTACAGACAAGCATAAGGACTGCATGGAAGAAGATATTTATTTAAGTGCTACTCTCCTGTTGTGAATAATCTGTTTAGTTTTAATCTCTTCAGTTGTTTGGAGACAGGTATGTCAGAGGAGAATTTATTGAGGCATAAAGTAGTTCATTTAAGAGGATATAGGTTGTCATGGTTTTTACAGAATAGTATTATACTATCAGGGCTCTTGAGCTCTCATCTTGTTTCTTCTTGCCCTTTGCAAAAGTTTCTGCCAATCAGGAGACCCATCTCATAACCTGAGTTATCCATTGATGAAAATGTAGAGGAAACATGTTATCAGAATAGAAAATTATCTCAACAGTGTTACTTCTTTAAAAAGTATTATGGAAAAGGTAGCAGGGGGGAAGGTGTGAAGAAGATAAATTAAGAACATAGTGTTGTTAATTAAACAAAACAAAAAAACTACAACAGGCCTGGAACTCCTATCACTGAAAGAACTATATAGCAATCTGCACCTTTTGAATCCTTAGTGCTTTGAGAATTAAGGTTTACCAAGCAATGTGAACACTTTCTACATCTTTTCTCAGGGGTTTCCCCCCCCCCAATGCAAAATGTTATCTAAACCAAGTTCTGTTACAGAAGGAAAAATCTGCATCTGTTGCCATTCAGAATTCTTTAAAGTATCAATGTGCAGCAACACATTGCTGCAAAACTGTGCTGTATGTCTCAAGATGCTGAATTAGAGCCGTTCCAGCTCAATCTTTACCAAGAAATAGAAATGGAACCAGCACAGAGAAGAAAGTCAATCATTAATTATATTCCATGCTAATAATGATAGCTTTTTAGATAATTCTGCAGCTCTTCACGAGACTCAGCCAGCCCACTCTTTTCAAAATTTATCTGACAGCATTCAACAAAACATTTTCTGCTTCTTTCACCTTCTTCCTGAATTCTGTTTTATATGCTGGGTATATCCAAGTATAAATATAATCTCAACAAAAAAAGATAAATGTATTTATTTGTAAATATATAACTTTATTGAGACAGCTAGATTTAGTTCTGTATTGATCTGTATTTTCTCCTGAAAGTCATAGTCTCTTTTGCATTTGCTATGGAGCCAATGAAAGAGGCATTGTGGTGCTTTTCAATAAAATGGATTTCTTTTATGAAACCCTCCTCTTAGCAGTCATAAGCCTACAGTTTAAAGAGAGATAGAAAAATCTTGTAATGAACCCCAAGAAATATTTGCTTTGTTTGAGACCAATATGATAGATGGTTTCTTTTTCAGACTGTTTCAATGGGTTAATCAGAGTGTCATGTATTACTGTTACATGCATTGTATTAACTATGGATATTGTCAAAAGCTAAGGAGAAAAAGATCACGTGCCTTCAAAAGCAATCAGGTTAACTACAAAAGGCATTAAACAGGGGTGAAATTCAGCAGGTTCGGACAGGTTCTATAGAACCGGTGGCGGCGATTATGCGCAGTTTGGAGAACCGGTAAATCGCACCACTGACTGGCCCCGCCCCTCCCCGCCCCTTCCACTCACTCCTTCTCTCCTCCTTCTCGGGCTCATACACACAGAGCAAACATGAGAAGGAGGCGAGAAGCAGCCAGGTTGAATGCTAGAAGACTTGGCCGAACTCTTCTGTTAGTTCTGTGGGCGTGGCTTGGTGGGGTGGTGCCGCCCCACCTTGCCGTGAGTGACGTCAAGTTGGCCACGCCCACTCAGTCACATGACCCCCCCACCAAGCCATGCCCACCAAGCCACGCCCACAGAATGGGAAAAATTTGAATGTCACCCCTGGCATTAAGGTTCTATTTTCTCTAACAAATTTTCCAATATTTACTATGGCAGTGCATATCAGGGTGAATCCAGTCTATGTCAGAATTACATGTATCCACATATTATACCATTTCATATAATCTTTCAGCAATAGTTTTTTAAAAAAATGCCCAAAGGTGCTTTTTTAGGAGGCAACTGGACTTTCTTGTTTTTTCTTTGAAGATGTTTTGCTTCTCATCCAAGAAGCTTATTCAGCTCTGACTGGATGCTGGGGAATGGAAGGAAAACCATGATCTGGATGACTGAGAATCTCCATAGACATTTCGTTAAAAAAAAATCTATCACTGTTGTGCAAATTTGGAATATATCTTTCAGCAATATACTGTATGTCTTTTTTTTTACCAACTTAGCAGTGAACACTTTTTTTATTATCCTTGTTGTACCCATTTGCTCCCCTCAAAGCTCTAATCTATTTATTTATTTATTTATTTATTTATTTATTTATTTATTTATTTATTTATTTATTTATTTATTTATTTATTTATTTATTTATTTATTTATTTGTCAAGCGTATATATGATTACGAACAAAGTATAAACAGAGTATAAACATGTTAAACAAGCATGGTTATGAGTACAAGAAATTTAACGAGTATATGGGTACTAGATGCAACCTAATCCTAACATATGTTTTATGCAATTTTCCTAAATACATGCTTGGTTTTTTGTTTTTTTTTACAAATGTTACTAACTGAGAAAGAGGAGGATTTAAATGTTCCATTCACTGCTGACTTCCTTGCTATGACAGAACCCACTTTAGATGATCCCATCATTGTGGATTTGAAGAATTCCTTGATGGATTTCTTTTCCATCTGTATTATTAATTCACTGTACAGCCAGACTCCCAGTGCAGCTCTGTCTCCTCCCCTTTACTTGAAATAATTCCAAGCTGAGAGTATGAAAGCAAGTGAGAAATGCTTTTGAGGAGAGGAGAAGCATGAAAATACAACCTACCGCTAAGCAATTATATAACACAAAGGGCGTGCAAACTCTTGCACAGAACACAGGATTTATATTTCCTGCATAAACTACTGTATGCTCTTGTCTGTGATTAATTTCGCCACAGTGGAGAAGGACAAAATTTTCAGACCCAGTTTCTGTTTATTTTGTGAGGCTGGATTTTGGTTTTTGAAGAAGCAAGGTGAATTCTTTAGCTTAAAGCTTCCATTGAAATCTTGAAAAAATGTCAATACTTCTGATAAATCACTTCTTTCATATTAGGGGAGTTTTAAAGATAAAATGGGTGACTTAACCCTCTGCAAAGCTAAGGATGCTGCTTTGGATATTCCAATAAGTTTTTATTGTGTATTTTCCATTTAACAAATTTCTATAATTTCTACATAACTGTGCTCATTTACTTAATATTTACATGTCTATTTTTTTTTACATATCATTACATTCTAATTCAGTGTTTTTTCATACATGTTATTTACACATTTTTCCATTCAGATCCAAATAAATTCCATACATACATTTCAAATATACATTTTACTTCTACCTATATTTTATCTCTCTGTTACTCTTTTCCTTTGTTCAATCCAGTCGTTCCATTTCTTCCATATTGCGAAATATTCTGTATCCATTTGTCCTTTCAATTCGATAGTTAATTTATCCATTTCGGCACACTCGTATATTTTTTTTATTACTAGATTTTCCGAAGGTATGTTCTTTTGTCGCCAACATTGCGCAAAGGCTATTCTTGCTGCTGTTATAAGGTGTAGTATAATGTAAATAATTGTTTTATTATAGTCTCCTTTAATAATTCCCAACAAAAATAATTCTGGAGTGTATTCTACTTGGAGGCCTATTATTTCCTGAACCCATCTGTGAATTTTTACCCAATATTTCTTTGTCTCTGTACATGACCACCATATATGGTAAAACGTGCCTTCTTTTTTACCACATTTCCAACAATTTGGTTCTAGATTTGGATAGATTTTAGCCAATCTTGCTGGTGCCATATACCATCAGTAAAACATTTTATATTGATTTTCTTTGTATTTTGCCGCTTTAGTTATTTTAAGATTTCTATTCCATATTTTCCCCCATTCTTCTAATTGTATGTTGTGTCCAAAATTTTTAGCCCATGCTATCATTACTCCTTTTACTATATCTTCTGCTCTATCGAATTCTAATAAATATTTATAAATTTTTGTTATTAACTTTTCATCCGGGACTGTCAGTATTTTATCTAATTGATGTGGAACTGTTTCAAATCCATACTCTTCTTTATTTGTTTTATACCGTGATTGAACTTGCATATATGGCCACCAGTCTATCATTATACCCTGGTCTTCCAGTTGTTGTCTATTTTTTAAATTCCCTTGGATATTATATTCCACCCTCCACTCCAAATAGGGAAATAAATCTTAAATCAGGGGTGGGCTGCTGGGGGTTCGCAGGGGTTTGGGAGAACCTCTAGCTAAGATTCTGTGCAGTTCGGAGAACCCCCAAATCCCACTCCTGGCTGGCCATGCCCACCCCACCCCGCCCCTCCCAGGAGTCCCCACGTGGCCCACTTTGGATGCAGGTAAGTGCAGGGCGCGCACGGAGGCTCGGGGAGGGTGAAAAACGGGCCTACTGGAAGTTCAGGAAGGCCAGAAACGGGCCTGTTTCTGGCCTCCAGAGGGCCTCCGGAGCCTGGGGAGGCTGTTTTTGCCCTCCCGGAGGCTCGAGGAAAGCCTCCGGAGCCCAGGGAGGGAAAAAACGCCCCCCCCCACCGTGATGCAGGAGGCCAACTAGGCCATGCCCACCATGGCCATGCCCACCGAGCAACCGGGCAGAGAACCCCTTGCTAAAAATTTTGAAGCCCACCCCTGCCTTAAATCCTGAAATAAGTAGCTGCAGCCCCATTCTAGTGATTTCCCTGTAGCCCTGGGCAAAAAAGAAAATGTACAGTTTTCCCAATCACTGAAGGTGCCCATCCTGCTCTGCCAATTAATTTTGATTCAGAAGACATTTTGTGCTTATAGTACTGATTGTCCTAAGTATAAATAAATCACAGCATGTACATTATTTCATAAGCAATCATTCAATTTTCTATTATAAATTGTTGGCATCAATGCTTCACTTTACCAACCTTTTCTTTATCTCATTTTATTGACATTCACTAAAAGGTTGATAATATTTTTGCACTCTAACAGTTTGTAAAACTTTCTAATAAAAATATCCAATTTATTGTATCATCTAACTCACCTGCACCCCGTGGCCACTACCATTCGCTATAGGAAAGTGCACTATAATGTAGAAAGGTTCAAAAACCTTTAGCATTCTGGACTGTGCAGGGAGGGAATACAGATAGTCCTTGACTTACAACCACAATTGAGCCCAAAATTTCCATTGGTAAATGAGACAGTTATTAAGTGAGTTTTGCCCCATTTTATGACCTTTCTTGCCACAGTTGTTAAGTGAATCACTGCAGTTGTTAAGTTAGTAACATGATTGTTAAGTGAATCTGGCTTCCCCATTGACTTTGCCTTTCAGAAGGTCAATGACCCCAGGACCCTGCAACTGTTATAAATATGAACCAGTTGCTAAGCATCTGAATTTTGATCATGTGTCCATGGGGATGCTGCAACAGTTATATGTGTGAAAAACAGTCATAAGTCACTTTTCTCAGTGCCCTTGTAACTTTGAACAGTCAGCAAACGAATAGTTGTAAGTTTATGACTACCTCTAATTCAACCTCAAATTTATGGCATTTCATCATGATCCATGGCATTTTTCCTTTGCTGCCACTGTTTTAGAATAAGGCTGCATCCAGGAATATCCATGGAAGGGGGGAGGGTTTGATTTGCACAAGGGTGGGTGTGAGAGAGTCCAAGCTCTGCTGATTTTCCCTAGACTTTTGTTTGTGGATGTACAAATGGGACAGGGTTTAGATCACAATATCATGAACCACTGTCTTACAGATTTTGACACCCATGTGCACACTTTGTGGCTGCTGTTGCTTGGATCTGGCTATATGTCCTGACAATAAAGAAAAATTCACACAGAGATTTCACACCAAAGACTTTTGTGTCTCTCTAGATCTGAACTTACTCTTCTCTACCCCACTGACCCTTGTGTTGCCGGTTCAAAAAAGAAGCTGAAATCTGGTCCTTTAATCACTTACATGGCAGCATAACAGATGCAAAGGGTGAGACCCAGAGAGTGTTTGAGTGACAGATCAATTAATGGGAAGAAAGAACACTAAGTGAGCTCTGCTTAAATGCACACTCACACTATACATGTATCTGTTCTGTCAGAGGAAAAAAATAATCTTTGCCACTGTCTTCACATTTGGGAGTGGCTCTGAAACCCATAATAGTGGGTCATGAGAGAAAGCTGCCCTTTAACACAAACCTGGGCAGGATTCAATATTTCATAGGCATGGAAATTAGTAAATCTGTTTCTTTAGCTATAGTGAAACTGCCTGAAAATCATAATCTAATCTGCCTGCTAATGATAAAACTGGTCAGTCTGACTGAGATGTTTTAACCCTGCTATGGATTCACTCCCTTCCGGCTGCTGAATGCAGATACATTTGTTTATTCTATGTAATGATTCAACTTCATTTATAGGGCATTTTTTTAAAAAAGCTGCCAAATGATTTAAACTTCACTAATACAAGTAAAATTTAATACAAATCCCTGTTTATAATTGCCTTCATTAAGATTCACAACATGATTCACAATATTTCAATCTGGATTTCAGACTTTTCCTCCTTCCCCTAAAATACTTGGAGGATGAGGTCCTCTGGATGTGATTCTTCAGGTATGAGTTGCTTTCGGAATGCTGGTGAGATCTAGATTAATCTTCTAATATAGCTCTAAAGTTTATATTCAACTGAAGGTCACAATAAATGTTGCATGGCATGTCCAGGGCTCCAGCGTAAAAGTGGTTGGAACCAAGATTCATGGCAGGATCAGAGTTTTAAGAATGAAGAGAGTTCTGTCTTTTACATCCACCCCTTCAATATGTCAAAGAAAATAAAAGAAGAAAGGAAGGAAGGAAAGAAAGAAAGGAAAGGAAAGGAGTCCCTGCAGATTTTACTCTGCTAGTCATTGCCAACCAGAGAGGGTGTGTCCATTTCCATTTTGAGGCCATGAATCAGCACTATCCAAACATGTTTCTACAGTCATGTGGCCAGCATGACAACACAGAACGCTGTTTTCTCCCCACCACAGTGGTATCTGTTTATCTACTTGCATCATGTTTTCAAACTGCTAGGTGGGCAGGAGCTAGGGAAAGACAAGTGTCATCCCATCACACAAAACTTGAGTCTTGAACCCCGGCTGTCAGCTGGAAAGCTGACAAGCCCAAGTCTTAACCACTGAGCTATCACACCACCCATAAGAAGAAGGATGAAAGGGAGTAATGAAATGTTTGACTCTACCCATTCAGTTCCCAAGCACCATTATTGCACCTCTTCTCAAGAATATCTGAATAGAATTAGAATATATGGAAGCATATAAGAATCTTTTTGCTCAGTATATAGGAAAAAGTCAGAAGAACAGCATATGGGTCCTTCAGTTGTCAATCATTCTTTCATTCATTCCACATTGTTTTTATTCTGCTCTAGGATAAAATTCTAGATAAATGTTTGGGCCACCAGAAACTCAAGCCCTCCATAGGCTATTCATGATTAGCCATCATGTAAAATTTGTTTACTCTTTTCTTTTCCAAAAGCAGAGGGAAAGCTGTGTGTCCTTTCAGATACTGTTGGATTCTAATTCCAACATGACTAATTATGTTGGATGATGAGAACTGTACTCCAACAACATCTGAATTACTCATTCAAAGTTCTAATTTAATAGCTCTCAATTAGGCTTTTATATTTGGTTTATTTATTGAATATCAAGATATTCCAGTAAACACAGTTTCCTGGGTCCTGCATAAACTAGTCAAAATATATAAAATAAACTGACTTGGTATCAAGCAACAAAAACATTCACACAATAGAGATTAAGATGTTTTAAAATATCAGCCATCACCATCATCTATCAGAGAAGATGACATTTTTGTCATAATAAAAAAGACCAACAAGGAACATACACAAAACCACTAACAACATCTTCAAAAGAATAAAATTCATCAGGGCAGAAGAAAACAGCAACACATTACCCTTCCTAGATATCCCCATCAGCAAAGGCAGTGATGGCAAATTAAAAACACAAATCTATCGTAAAACTACCCACACCAACCAAGTGCTACCAAAGTAACAACCCAGCCTTCCACAAGAGAACCTGTATAAGAACACACTGCAGCAATCCTAAACATCAGAAAAAGGAAATAGAACATCTATACAATATATTTTAGCAAAATAGATATCCACGCAACTTCATCAAAAAGTGCCTGACAAAAACTCCTTAATTTCACAACATATGGACAGATTTAAACATAGTTTCAATTGGGAAACTGTTAGTGTCTTAAACCAAGCAAGCCTCAAAATGGTAGAGTTCCTGGAAGCCTGACACTGAGGTAAATCTGCCATCAACAGGCATATAGATATAAACAATATCTACATACTATTTAAAAGAGACAATCAAAAAGCCAAAAAGGAAAGTAAAAGTCTAAAATACCTCACCAGCAATCAACATCCAGATGAGCAGAGATTAATAACATGATTAACATTAGATCTACAATCAAGAAGCAAATAATACCTCAATCAAAGAACTACCAATTCAGATAAAAAAGCTAACAGCAAATCACAGCCCAATCAAGGAGTCAAGACCATTCCCACCAACACTGATTGGGCAAACCATTAGAGTAGTATATAAAATGAGAACATACCCCACTCCCTACTAGCACTGATGAAGTTATCTAGTTTGGTAATGAGACGTCTGCAAGAAAGCAACCAAGCTCAGAGAGCACCAAGAACCCTGCAGACGTAATCTATATGGGCTTTAATAGAATAAGCCCCTATTAATCAATTAATTAGGGGATTGGCTTTATAGTTTGTCTGGATGAAAACAGAGTCCATCTTCAATCTGCAATTCCATGTATATGGCTCCTTGGGTTTCTATGTTTGTTTGCTTCTTAATTATTTGGTGTTCTGTGCTTTTTAGCTTGCTTGTTTTCTTGCTTGCTTTCTTTTTAAATCCAGCATCTGGTACATTTGTAAAGGGAGCTGCCATGATTCTTGGCTCAAAATGAGTTTAGCCAATAAAGCCATGAGCACTCTGGTTCTGTTCTACAATCTATATTGGATGGACAGCTGAACATGGATGGACAGCTGGATTTTGGGGAGGAGGTTGTTTCAAAGATGAAAGTTGCATGTGTCTAAATGTCCATTAACTTTCCATTAAGGTATTTTGAGTGTGATTACTTAGGCATGGACTTCATTTACTTGTGCTTGTGCTTACTTGCCAAATTGGTTTGTTCTTCATTTTTGTCAACTCTAACTTGATCCTCTGTTGGATAGCTAATGCTAGTTAACCATAAGAGCTAATGATGCTCTGGATATCTTTCCCTTCATTCCTGTTCTCCAGTTTTCTCCAGATATCTTTCCCTTCGTTCCTGTTCTCCTGTTCTCCTTAACCCAAACAAAATGTTTAAGACAGCACTTATCAAATATAATAGTAGCAGATAAATCCATTTTTTTTAAAACTAAAAAATATTGAAGGGAATGGCAGGCATTTAAATTGGGCTGTTTTACCATGGATGACATCAATAAAAATATGAACTCAGTTTCTAAAGCTATATGTGCTTATCTGAAAGAATATCCCTCTAAATCCAGCAGGATTTATTTCTAAATAAGGAATTTACCCGAACAACATACACTTTTAAACAGGGCTGTCATCTCAGATTTTCTTAGACTACAAGTAGTAGAGACAGACACTGTATTTCTTTTCCTGTCTCATATTTCTGTCTTTCAAGTTAGTCTCTGATCAAATTCATGCTGCTACATTCCCTGAATAAAAAGAAAAATTATTTTCAGGATCAGGAAAATCAGTAGGTATTTTTGCATAATGGCAGTCCTAAAATATTTAGTAAGCACAATTTATATACTAATGGTTTGCTCTTCTCTAAAGATATTTAGTTTCTACATTCATTAATTTTCCTACATAATATACAGAGAAATGATTAGCAGCAGATGGAATTTCAGAGAGGTTAAATATTTTCAAAAGCTACTTTTGCCATAGATAAGAATATAACTATACATAGAACCACTTTCCCTAAAAAAGTATTGTCACATTTTTGTTTTGGCCTACTTTTATTACCTACCATTATAGGAACTAAATGGGAAATTGCCTCCCAACCTTCATTGTCCTATGTAATGGGGAAAAGGAATATTTGCGGGGATTGGAGTGGAAAAAGAAATATCCAATCTAAATTTCTGAACACCGTGTTGATCAGCTCCGTAAGGTGTTTTCAGACTCAGAGTTGTAAAAATGTGTATGCACTGTAATACAGGGAGTCCTTGCTTGGTCACTAAGCAGAAAGTCATGTGGCCATGAAGGTGATTAAGTGAAGCAATATGATTTTACTTCTGCCTTCTGTATTATTTATTACATTTAGGTACCACCCTTCTCACTCTCAGAGTCGCTGACCAGTGTAAAATAAACTCTGCTTGTTGCAAGCCAATTGCAGAGTATGCAAACAGTGATTATGTGACTGAAGGTTGCTGTGGCAGTCATAAATGCACACCAGTTGCCAAGTATGGAAAAGCAATCATTTGATTCTACAACCCTCTCATGATTGTAAATGCAAGGACTGGTCACAAAGTTATTTTTTTTAGCACGGTCGTAACTTTGAACGGTTGCTGCACGAAGCAGTTGGTAAGCGAGGACCACCTGTAAAGGCATCTGACCCTATTTTAAAAGATAACCATTTTCAATGCTGAACCCTCCAATGACCTTAAACCACTATGTTTATTGGTCCTTGACTTTTGGCATGCTGACACAAGAAAATGGGAACCATAAACTCAATATATTTGAAGATATAATATTGGGAGAGCCTATACTAACGTCTTTGATGCTATGAAATAATTCTTGGAAGTGTTGGGTTTCTAGTTATATTACAGGTGATGGAGGGTTGGCCTATAGCCGTGTTGGCGAACCTATGGCACACGTGCCACAGGTGGCACGCAGAGCCCTCTCTGCGGGCACGCGAGCTGTCGCCCCAACTCAGCTCCACTGCGCATGCGCACATGCCTCCCGCTGGCCAGCTGGTTTTTGGGTCTCTGCTGTGCATGCGGGGCGCATGTGGTAGATGCACATGTATGTGGAGGGGTGGAGGGAGTGCGGGGGGTGGGGGGTCATGCATGCATGCACAGGGTCATGCGTGCATGTGTGGGGGCGGGGCGCATGCGGGGGTGCACATGCATGCGTGGGAGTGCAGGAGCGCAGGGGGTCACGTGCGCATGTGCGGGGGTGGGGAGCATGGGGGGGTCGCATGTGCATTGAATTATGGGTGCATGCGCGCTTTCTACATGCAGTGATGAAAACAGAGGTGGGTTGCTGCCGGTTCAGACCGGTTCTTTAGAACCGGTAGCGGAAATTTACCGCCGCTCGCCAAACTGGCAGCGATGACCGGCAGTCCACGCCCCCGAACCAGTCCTCTGGTCGCCGCGGCCTGGAAAAATACCCTCTGCTCATGTGCAAGGGCTTCTGTGCATGCGCAGAGGGTCATTTCCGGGTCTTGTGCGTGATGTGACGGGGCGCGCGCGCGAGTGAAGCGAGCAAAACGCGCACTTCCATTGCGATCAGAATTGGTAGGGAAGTTAAGTAGAACCCACCCCTGGATGAAAAGGTTATCCATCACTGGCCTATAGATTCTGAGACCATCCAACAAATGGGTACATGCAGAAATCTGCAAATGTTAATGTGTGATCATGCTCAAAAGCCCAGAGATATGTTTGAAACGGCACAAAGGAACAGTATACAATGCTAAAGCAATCTGTTTTGCAAAGTGTATAAACCTGGCAGTACTTTTGCAACTTAATTTTTTTTGTTTCTGTTGTACTAATAACTTAGGGGAATGGCAATCCTTCAATCTTTTAAGGGGAGGGTTTAAAATATGAAGCGTACAGGTGAAGGCATACATGATAGGGAAGAAATGAATAGAATAGAATAGAATAGAATAGAATAGAATAGAATAGAATAGAATAGAATAGAATAGAATAGAATAGAATAGAATAGAATAGAATAGAATAGAATAGAATTTTTTATTGGCCAAGTGTGATTGGACACACAAGGAATTTGTCTTGGTGCATATGCTCTCAGTGTACATAAAAGATAAGTTCATCAAGAATCATAAGGTAGAAATAAAATAAGGGAGTTTAATTTGATTGATTTGGGCAAGGAATAAAGCAAGGGTGAGCAACAATTTTTTAGTTGGTGGGTGAACTTCATAGTGAGAGAGGAAAAACCGCAAGGAGTAAGTAATAACGCAAACAAGAGAGAATCAATTCAGATGTGTGGGTCAACTTGGGATTTTTCATTTTGTGTGCCTATATGTGGGAAGATATTTTATTGTATTTCACACAAAGAAAGCCAATAAAAGTACAATATGCCACTAGTTTCAAGAGGTAAATGACAAAGCTGAAAATCAAGAATGTGAAAGAATGTGAAATGGGACTATATAACCATAAACTCAGAAGCATGTGTGCCTAATGTGTAAATAAAATTATTTAAAGTACTTATCCCATACTCAGCTGAACTGCAGATAGGAAGATTTCATTTCTTTTGGAAAGTAAACAGTTACAGGAACCAATAGCAGAGTATATACTAAAATAAATGATACCTACACACTATATAGAGAACAAATACATTAATTTGTAATCAGTTGCAGTTTAGCTTATGAAAATACTAAAATATTTTTGAATGGACATCTATACTTGTGAATACATTTAATATATTATCGATCTAGTAGATTTGTATTACATATAAACCAGTTATTTTTTTTTAGTGGCTACTTTATAACTATGTTGTATTTAATGCACAGTCAGAATTTAATAAGCAGAAGAGGGTTCTCTAGGCACTGTACCATTTTGGTCTACAATAAGTACATGCTCTTTTAGCTACTGCTGAGCCATGAGAAGAACTTCTCTTTATACAAGAGTGATCGATCTGGTACTTGAAAGACATCTGATGCCATATCATGCTGTTATTGGGAATTCATTTCTTCACATTTCTTCCAGATCTCTGCTGGAAATTGTTCTTTATAGTTTACCTCCTTTATTGTCTCTGCTGGGATTGGATGGCCAAAGTTAAAATAAGGAAAAAAGACAAACCCATTTGTTTCAGAAAATCTCTCCCTCCCTCCCTCCCTCCCTCCCTCTCTCTCTCTCACACACACAGTGTAATTGAAATGTAATATAAATTCCATTATATGGAAGATGAATACCAGATGAATACATTTGTTAGAAACATGGCCGGGCCATTCCAGCAATATCATTCTTTCTTCTTTCTTTCTTTCCTTCTTTCTTTCTTCCTCCTTTCTTCCTTTCTTCCTTTCTTCCTTCCTTTCTTTTTTCTTTTCCCCACCCAATATGTGAGGCTAGAGATCATTGTGTTTTGGTTTAGTATGAACACTTCTTTTGTACAAAAGGTAGCAGTAGGATATAGTTTAAATAGAAGATGCAGTGTGGGATCCAGGAACAGAATCAATAATCAATTTGGTGAGTACTCTGAAGCATTTTTTTAAAAAGGGTGGTGGAGGTGGTCAGACCTACTCCGCCAAACACGAGAAACTTAGTAAATTACTTGTTTTTTCCAATCTCATTCATACAGAGCCACATGAATTGTGAACTGAGTAACAACTTCCTTAGGCCCCAAAGCTGGGGGACTCAATTAGAAAGACTGAAGATAAAGATTAAATTTTTTGTATCTCAACTTGCAATAATACATACATTCACAAGAGAGTCTGAATTAGTTAGCTTGGCTGACCCCTTGTCATTTGCAGGTTCCCCTTGGAATATTTAATAAAATTTGTTGACCGTTCAGTCCCATCTACTGAATCTCAGTTCTGTCTTCTAGATGCAATTAAACTTTGCCCCTTTATATTCTTAGGAGAGTTCTGATATGGCCAATGAAAAATAGGCCTAGTGCTGGAATTCCCATATGTCAGACTTTGGATTAATATGGAAGGCTGAACTTTCACACAACAGTTCACTATTTATTCATCCTTCATTTTCTGGCAGACTAATTAAAGATGCAATTCTTTTGTTAAAGATGCAAAGGAAATGATAGAAACTTCTGTGTGATTTTATGCTATAGCAACTTTCATTTTGTGTATTCCCACAATAATTTTTAGAAAGTCTATACATGCCAAACTACTTCAATTAATATAATAAACAATTCCATCTGATTATTTTTTGAAGGGGCAATGTTACTTTTTGCATGGCATCACCAATTAACTTTGACTATTGAATGGCTCTTTACTATTTCTCATCCATTACCAGAAAAAAAGTCTCAGAAGTACGTTGACCGCAAGCAATTATCTACATACTTTCCTAATAAACCTGTTTTAAGGTTTATTAAAAATTAAGGCTGCTTAGTTGAGAAAAGGTAGCATAGAAGGGGGAAATAGAGGTAAGGAAATGAGGAAGTACATACGGATCTACAAGTGCTGTTGAATTGCAGCTCCCAATATTCAGGAAGGGAACCTGAGAACCACAAATGAATTGTTTAAACTGATTAAAAGAGTGGGCAACAGCTCAAGCTCCAGTTTTTAATATTGAAGCATTTCTGTGTAAACATGGCAAAAATCTAGAGTTAAAATATTTTCCACCATAGGGGAATAATTTCCACCATAGGGGAAAACCAAGACTCAGAAGGCAAAATCCCTTAGAAATGGCAGAATCAGAGGAAAAGCAGGGAAAGGAGACCTTTAGGAAAGCAAAAGCGGGTGAAAAGGCAAGATGATCTCTTATCACTGTGGCAAAACAGAAAATTGGACTAAGGTCTTCCCCAAGAAAATGTTCAAAAGCACCACCTTAGCTCTCCAACAGTTCCCAGCAAAGAGATAAATAGCATTCATAGAAATCAATAAACATGAATAATTTAGGATGTGGAAACTTGTCAATGTTACTCAGAATGCCAACACATAAAACCCAAATTGAAGCTTTGTTTTTCTTTGCTGTGCTAATTAAAAACAAACTCATTCAGATGTAGTGTCCTACCATGTGCTGTGTGCTAATCCAATCCTGTGACTCCATCCCATAGAGGATACAAGTTTCTTGATTAGTGGGACAAATAAACTGAATAAAATTCAAATGTTCTTATACTTAATTTATGGAATTTATGACCACAGGATATGGGGAGGATAGCAATTTAGATGGCTGTAGAGGGGAATTAAAATAAATTCCTAGAGGATAATATGTTTCTATTTATAGTTACTTGTAAGGAAGTCAAATTTTCCTTTGAAGTCTATCTGTATTAACTTATCATGCAGAACAACAAAGTGCATGTCTATAATTTACAGATGAAAAGTTGCAGTCCTTCTTAGTAGTTCCGCATGTTTCCAACCTATATGGTCCTGAGCTTTCTTTTGCCAGTTGGGTTGTCAATACTTGCTGATGTTGTCGATCTAACTTGATTTAGGTCTCTTTCATGGACGTTTTTAATTGAGTGGGATCCATTCTATGACTGCCTTGGTCCATCTTGCCATCAGTTCTTCTTGTTATGTGACCAGCCCATTTCCATTTCAATTCTTTTACTCTCATGATAATATTGTATGCTTTCAGTTGTTCTCTAATCCATGTGCAGGTTTTGTAATGCTGAGCATGTATCTTTCCATGGCATTTTGAGCAACTCGTAGCTTTTGTATCGATTATGAGGTTAGTATCCATGTTACTTTCTGATTCCATTCCCATAAATTCAAAGGGATTAGCAAACAAATAATCAAATAGAAATAAATCAGCCTCTAAACAGAATTACAAAATAAATAGTCTGCATACCAGAGAGCGAAAACTATCAGTGCTGACTCAGAGAACATATCTTATTCTTGTTTTCTTCTCATTCTTACCCTTTACGTAAATATTTGTGAATCAAATCTGTAAAAAAGATATAATACCCACATTCTGTAGCACTTGTACATTAAAGTCTGCCAGTCTAATCTTTTTTTTCTCTTATTGTATTTGAGGAATTAACTTTTGTCAGATAATAAGAGAAAAAAAATCCCACAAATTCGTGTCTTGCTTCCTTGCATTTCTGTGAATGCTTTAAACCGAGATTTATTAAGAGAGCTTCTGCTATTTAGGTATTCATTTAAAGCATTTATATAGCCACTCATTGTACACTAAACTTTGGACAGCGCCCAATCTAGAATTAAAACAACATAAGAACCATATTCAAAATATTAACACCAGAAATATGAAAAATAAAAACTTGGCACCAAGTCAAGCTTCCAACATGCAGTCAGGTCATCCTTTTCAAGTGTTTGGGATACTAATTACTTTTCAGGAGGCTATGAAGGTAGAGACCTGCCAAACCTCAGGGGGAAGATGTTCCATAGGGCAGGGGCTGCCACAGAAAAGGCACACTTCTTAGCTCCCATAAGGTAGCAAAAGGGAAGTTTTATTAGGAGCTGTCCACCCTACGTAACCTGGTAGAATGGGTAGATGTTCTTAGGGAAAGGCGGGCCCACAGATAACCTGCTGCTGTGCCATATAGTGCTTTAAAAATGATAAACAACACTGTGAAATGACCTGGAAGGAAACTGAAGGCTGGTGCAGCTTGCACAACATAGGTGTTAAATTGTAAACCTAGGGGCACTCATCACTATGCATACCTCTGCGTTCCAGGTTCCAGTTGAATCTTCTGGATGATTTTCAAGGACAGATCCCTGTACAGCATATTGCAGTAAGCCAAATAAGAGGTGAACATGGCATGAGTGACCACACAACCCCACATACCCTCCACAACATACTATAATTCTCAAAATAGGTGAGAATACAATCCCTGCATCCGTCTTGATGCCATATTGATTGCTGGGGCTTCACTGTTGAGTCACTTCACCCTGCCATTCTACTGTTTGCTGTACTGGAGAAAAATAAATAAAACATTGAACAGCTGATAGTCAGAATTCTGAAATGCAATGGTCTTATGCATAATAAAAAATACATGGATGGAAATACCAGGCTTATTTATAATATGTGCAAATTTTTAACAAGTCCCAGGTTTTAGTCAGGAGGCTTAATTAAACTTTCCCCAACCTGATATTCTCCAGATATCTTGAGACTACAGAACCCAGAATGCATACCCAATAAGATCCATTCATATATTAACTGGAATTTTCTCATAGCATTTTACTACTGTGAGCAGCTGCTAAAGCTTATCTCCAACCTCGGTTGAACAACAAAAGCATTTTAGTTGTTTAATAACTACTGTTGACACATAACAGTAAATGATGACTGAGTAAAGTGGATGTTTTAGATGTCTTTTGTACCATCAGTTGTTGGGCAACTGATTCAATTGGCTTTTGATTGATTTTTTATAATCTGCACATTTTCCCTTCAGACAATGCTTTTGTTCTGAGAAAACTGCTTTCTTGGCACTCAAAGAACTCAAAGAACTATATTTTATACTTGGGCAGAAGGAATCTAATGCTTCTCTTAAAAGATACAGTAGATCTTTTACCTTTTTTTCCCTTTTTCTTTATCCTTACATTGTGCCTGTTGAATTTCTACTTGAAATTTACAAAAGATACTGTGTATGTGTCAGTAAAATGCATACTGATAACTTGTAAATGGAATTGCTAGAATTACAGATACAAAATTTGGCCTTTTTACTTCTGGTTTTAATAGCAATACAAAATCAAGATCTGAACAATTGAAGATGCTAATTAGCTTGGTATGAAAAGCTTCCATTTCTGATATCTGCACATTCAATTCTCATTAAGGGCAAGAAAGTAAACAAGGTGATTGTTTTTTAACTGTTTGGTTGGAAATCTTATTGATTTCTTCTCATAGGTAGACATATGGTGAGATACCAGAAGACCTTTTACTCTTTACACATCTCAGACTCATAGTAGGTCATTAGCAAGCATAGCAACCTGGAGCAAATTGCTCCATCTTCCATTTTCACATTAGGGGTGAGTGAAAACAATGGATTTCTACCAATGTCATTCTACCCGTTGCCCTCATGCCAACAGGAAGAATAGCTAAATAACAGAGATCATGTTCTTATTGACAAAAAGTGTATTGCATTAGTGAAATAGATGCTTTTGGGAAGCCTAGAATGAAGTAAAAAGGCTTTTCTTTTTTTGTCTATGTTTGAGACACCAAACATGAAGAAGACCAGAGCTCCTAAATCTTTTATATTATACAAAGAAGGGATATGGTTCCGTGATAGTCCATTACACAAGCTTTACTGTGTATTCCAAGAGTTCATTCCCTACTAGGACCAACTAGCTGAAAAATCTCAATTGACATAGCTGGACAACACATCTAACTCAGAGAACCCTAGAAGTTATTGTCAGTCCAAGGGGACAATACCAGACTAACTATGTCAATGGTTGAAATCTGTTGCATGTTTTCAATTTGTAAAGAAACGATTTTGATAGGCACAGAGCTTTTAGACATTATCTTAAATGCCATTAATTACTATCCACTTTTTTTATCAATGTATTTGTTAGATGTATGCCCTGCCTTAAATCTAAAGAGCTCAAATGTATTTAGCACAAGAACTCTGTGGGGGTAGTTAAGGCTAGTCACGACTGACCCCAAATACCTAATGAGTTTCCATGACTGAATAAAGTATTCCTATCAAAGTAACACTGTTCTATCCAGCTGGTTGTGTCAAGGTGTTTATCAAAGCTGCGCTAAGCTTCATGAGTCAAAGCGCTGCTATGGTGATGCTTTGACTGAAGCACCCCTTCACAGTTGCTTCATGAAACAATCCACCCCTTTGCTTCCACAGAGGGAAGTGAAGTGGTTTTGTTGTTTGCTTTACTTGTTTGGAGGACTCCTCCTATGCATTCAGTAGGCAGAAAAGATTTCTGCACACGTGCTTTAGGAGATGGCCTTGGAATGGCATGAAATACCTTGATGAGGCAAATAACATAATCAGTGTGCCTCGCTGTGTAAATCACAATGCCTCTTCTGTGCAAAGCACCTCATTAAGGTGAATTTCAGCTGCCTCGATATATGGAGAGATGAATGGAGGGCTTTAGGAATAATACTGTTAGCAAATTAGTGGTCAGAAATAAAGGCACAGAATGATGCTTTTTTCCCCCCAATGAAGTCAGCAGGAGCTGTTGTTTCCTGCATTGATGATTGCCTAGGATTGCTTAGATGTCTAAGTGTTTTTAAATGGTTAAAAGGAATGTACACTCTTGCTTTGATACCCAATTTCCAAAATATATGAGAACATCAATAGAAAATCACTTATTGGGTCAAGATGGCTCTAGATACCCAAAATGTGAGGTTACTTTTCTCCATTTTAAAATTTATTTTCATTAGTCCTCTTCAGCCCTTCAGCAGCTAAGCTCTCTTTTATTCATTGAACAGAATTCATGAAACTGTTTGAAATGTTCTAGTACACGCTTTGCAGCTGGTGTAGAACTTTTCTGATTCAGCTTCAACATATGCCAGCACATTATCAAAAAGGAAATGTGCAGAAAAATCTTGATATTGCTATATAACAATAAAAATTGTTATAAGAATAACATTACACCAAGATTCTTTTTCTGACCTGTACGTCCAATTTTAACTGCACATCATTCTCATCAATTAACTAAAAAGGTAAAGATGCCCTTGAGTTGAATCCAAATATTTTAGCAGTATTCATGCAGTTTTCTTGGTCAGCAATTGTGTTCTAATTTTTCCAACTTCTCAGTCTATCCAATGGCCTTTGAATTTCCATATAATTCCTCCATCCATATACAAATTTAGATTAACTACTGGGACGTACAAGCAAAACCACCTTGAGAGTTGGGGCTATTTTATTATATTCTACCAAGCATCATGCATATTAATGACATTATATAAATAATAAATAGTAATGCAGATTTTGAACTCAGCAATTAGTGCACTGTGAAGCAGCTGGACTGCCAGCAAGAGTTGGGTATTGGAAATATTTTATGCCAATGATTATGGTACTTCACCGCCCCTCAATCTGTTCATGAGCAAAACTGAAAATATTGGTGTTTAGTGCGGATACAAGAAACACCAAAAGCAAAGTAAATGATTTCTATATGTTTAGGAGAGTGACATGCAATTTTTAGATCACCAGCAGCCCTCCACTCTAGTTATGTAATTTCCAGAACCCTTTTCCTAAGCTCATGCTGCTGAAATTTGGCAGTAAACCACAGTAAACCAGTTATTTGGGCAAAATAACTTTTTTTAAAGAAATAAATAAAAAAATGGTGCATTTAGTCACTATTGGGTGATGTTATCACATTAGTGCTACATCTCCCCTGGTCCTTAGAGGTTAAACAAATTAATAATATGAAGGGCAGCCTCTAGCTGAGAAACATTTGCTTATTACTTTTTTTTACAACAAATATACATAAAGCCTACTTCTTATCTTACAACATTTTCTTTTAGACAGGAGGCAGACAACTTGATGCCTTCCTGTTTACTCCAGGGATTAGTTTGGGACTATAAATCTGAGCATCCCTAATGGAAAAATGTTGATAAATGCTTCAGCTGTGGAAACACTACAAGTCATGCTCTGTTACTTGAACTGCAAAGACAGTCACATCCTATTAAATAATCAGGGCAGCTTTGACGGTTTCCCCATGTTTTGTGGACCTGCAAAGAAGACCTTTCTGGTGAACTTGCAGTAAAACGATTTCACTAGCAAACCGGGTAGCTATCCTGGTAGAAGTGTTTTCTGTGCACGTCCACACATTGGTAAATGACATGGGGAAAAACTCAAAGCAACCATGCTGAAACTTTGGTCAATCCAGCTGATTTGTATAACCCTGGAGCAGCAAGATATGTGGGACTCTGTTTACCCTCATTAACTCTCTCAGCCGTGAATGGACCCCTTCAGTTTTGATTTCCTTTTTTGAAAATGAGATTTGACAATAACTTTGTACATGTCTTGTGAAACTGGATGACATTTGGAGATAAATTTGTTCATACTGGAAATATATTACCATGGAAATATATTACCAAGTGGACAATTACTTAAATATGAGCCAGTAGTGTGCGGCAGCAGCTAAAAACGCTAATACAATCCTTGGTTATATAAACAGAGGCATAGAATCAAAATCATGTGAATAGCAATAGCAATAGCACTTAGACTTATATACCGCTTTACAGTGCTTTACAGCCCTCTCTAAGCAGTTCACAGAGTTAGCATATTGCCCCCAACAATCTGGGTCCTCATTTTACCCACCTCGGAAGGATGGAAGGCTGAGTCAACCTTGAGCCGGTGAGATTTGAATTGCCGAACTGCAGCTAGCATCAGCTGAAGTAGCCTGCAGTACTGCACTCTAACCACTGTGCCACCTCGGCTCTTGAAGTATTAGTATCACTTTATAAAACCTTAGTAAGGCCACACCTGGAATACTGCATCCAGTTTTGGTCACCACATTACAAAAAAGATGTTGAGACTTTGGAAAAAGTGCAAAGAAGAGCAACTAAGATGATTAAAGGCCTGGATTCAAAAACATGTGAAGAACGGTTGCAGGATTTGGGTTTGGATAGTCTAGATAAAAGAAGGACTAGAGGGGACATGATAGCAGTATCCTAGTATCTGAGAGGTTGCTACAAAGAGGAGGGGGTTAACTTATTTTCCAAAGCACAGTAGGCAAGACAATAAAAAATGGATGAAAACTAATCAAGGAGAGAAGCAACCTGGGATTAAGGAGAAACTTCCTAACAGTGAGAACAATTAACCAGTGGAACAGCTTGCCATCAAAAGTTGATGGTGCTTCATCACTGGAGGTTTTTAAGAAGAGATTGGACAGTCACTTGTCTGAAATGGTATAGGGTCTCTTGCTTAAGGAGGGGGTTGGACTAGAAGACCTCCAAGATCCCTTCCAGCTCTATTCAATTCTGATTCTATTCTAATTCTAGTTAAAATTAACCATTTCATTGTTTTTTGTGCAAGACCAACATCTACATTAGAAGAAATTGCCCTCTCTGTCTAAATTAATATATATTTCCCTCCACCCACTTGGATTTTTGGTGCAGTTGTTAAGAAAGTGATATGTTGCATAGACATGTCATTACAAGAGCTGCAAAACAGTTTAAGTATAGCAGTAGTAGTTCTTCTGAACGGGAATCTTCAGGGTTTTTTGAAGGGAGAACAATTCATTTCTCTCTTGCTGCTGTTGGTAATTTGTATGAAAATGGCAAATGCCATGGCTGTGTCTCAAAGAAAAAAAAAACTCTGAAAAATGTGAAAAGGAGAGATGCTGGGACTAGCAGTTATGATAAATGAAAAACAGTTGAAAGGTTTTTGTGTTCTGCTCAGTTGGCCATAGGAAGTCCAGTAAGATGGATGGGTAAGGCATAAAAAACATATAGTGCCAGAGACAGAAGGGCTCAAATACCCAGAATTTTCAAGCAATACTCAAAAGTGCTCAGACCTCAAGAATTCTCCCAATTCTCAGTTAATGTTTCTGCTCTTCGGGGAGAAAAAAACAGAACATATAGCAATCTTGCAATACTGGATATGACTTCAATACCCTCTTCTAGTTCACAGTGATTGGATCATTCTGATAGCATCAGAACAGAATCTAAAGCTATCAATCTCAAAACTGCCTGACTTTTCTGTTTTCTTTCTACTTGAAGTTTTCTTTGAATTGAAATTTGTGGGTAAGATTTTTGTGGGCTGTTTTTCCATGCCATGATGAATTCCCAAATTATTAACAAAATTTCAAAATATGTTCAGATTAGGATTTGGTGAATTTTGGAAGAGCTATCTGGACTAGGAGATAATTTGCAATCTGATTATTAGGGTTAATCCTATAACACCATACTGACTTATATACTAAAAGACTAAAATTTCAACTAAGAAATTAGCCATTAGTCGTTTTGGGTTATTTGGTCTAATTCACCTCTGTTGTTGTTTTTTAAAGGCTCATTCAGTTTTTTAGTCTGCCAACTTTATAATCATAAGGCAGCTTTTATTCACTATATATACTCTTGGCACAAGCTCACAGATCTGCTCTAGGTATAATTTCAGATGTTGTTGCAAGGAAATTCAAACATCAAATATATGCAATTTGTTAAAATTGAAATAAAGCAATTTCAATGTTGACTGAAGATAAATGATAATAAACGTCCTTAACCAAATCTCAAGAGTACCCAAACTACAGTATTATTTTACCCTTCCTTAAAATACAACTATTTAAATAATGACACAAGGATAACATATCATAACATCTGGGTATCTCCCAAATCTGTGCAACTTGATTTTCTATTTGGGATTCAACCAAATTTGAAGTATGCTCATGATTGAAAGAATAAGACTATGACTTTAAATTCCCTGACATGTTAAACTTGCTTTGAAAGATGCATTCTTGAATCGTGATGATTCAAGCATGCAGTGAGTAATGACATTTCACTCTGTTTGTCACCTCTACCCTTTTGGAAGACTTTCATATGGGCTCTGAACTTCCCATGATATCATCAGTGCTTGAGAGCTGAGAAGAGAGTCATTGATTTTCTGCTTCTGTGCTGGTTTGTCAGAAACCAGATCAAAACTTATCTTTTTATTTTACAGTCCTAGAATCTGGCTGACCTTATGAGCAGTTCGTTTTCCCATTGGTTGAAACTTCTGTTCTCACTCTACCTCCTGGCTCTCAGTTTCAGTATTCTGTTGCTGGTGCCTGTCTATCTGTCAGTCTGTATATAAGCAGTGAAACTCCTCCCCGGGGGGGGGGTGGTTCTCTCCCCCCTCCCCGCTAGCCACCATAGCAGCATACAAATATGTTTAGAGATATGGGAAAAGAATTCTGAGGATAGCTGAAAAAAACCATCTGGTTAAGAGATTTGGAAAAAAATATTTTTAAAGGAAGGCTATATTTCTAGCCGTGGCTATAAGAGCCACGGTGGCGCAGTGGTTAGAGTGTAGTACTGCAGGCTACTTCTGCTGATCACCGGCTACCAGCAGTTTGGCAGATCGAATCTCACCAGGCTCAAGGTTGATTCAGCCTTCCATCCTTCCGAGGTGGGTAAAATGAGGACCCAGATTGTTAGGGGGCAATATGCTGACTCTGTAAACTGCTTAGAGAGGGCTGTAAAGCACTGTAAAGCGGTATATAAGTCTAAGTGCTATTGCTATTGCTATTTTAAAACTTTTAAAAAATTTATGGGTTTTGTTTTTTGTTTTTGCATTTTATGCATAAGCTAGGGTACTAGCTTATTTTTATATGTGTCTTGTTGCTGTCACTCAAAATTTTGATTCAAGTATTTTGTCAATACTGAATATTTTTGTCTTGGTTTAGTGGCATTGCTCTTAAATACTGTATCAGTTTATAATAAAATAATCCCCATCCATGAATAAATGAACCAGCCTGAAATGTATTATTGGCACCAGGGGTGGGTTCCTCCCGGTATGGACTGGATCGCCCGAACCGGTAGCGACACGCTGGTGATGTCTCGGATCCGGTTCAGTCGGTGCCGGTCCGTGGGCGCCGCCATCTTTTTTTTGTGATTTTTTTGTGAATTTTTTACTGTTTGGAAGGTTTTTCCTGTTCTGCTGCTTGAAAAAGGGCCCTCCCGCTCACCCCTGGGTTTATACTGACCTTTATTCCTTCGCCCGAAGCACAGCTGATCAGCTCCTCAGCTGTGTTTCGGACTGATTGCAGCTACTGAGCATGTGCGGAAGCAAAATTGCGTGAGGGAACGCGCACGCGCAAAACGTCGTGATGCGAACTGGTGGGGAAGGTAAGTGGAACCCACCCCTGATTGGCACATAGGTGAATGGGCTTAGTAGCGTTCACCCTACCTAGTTCTACCCATCCAAAGACATGGTTAAGCACTGATTTAGACTGAAGTGTTTAGTGGGAAAAAGTCTTTGCATTTATAGAAATTCCATCATCCTTCCAAACAAATCCATCTGTTTTGGCCTCACTTTTCAGATTTGGTGATGTACTATATCATAGCGACAGGACATGGATGTTTTTGGTGCATCATTTCCACTATGCAGAAAGATCAATCTCCTAAATTGATCTTCTTGAGATAATTTCAGACTTCATGGAGAACCCTATGTAGTCTGTCTTAGAAAAACACAACATGTATGATAAACCTCTTCTTCTTGCGTCACCATGATCAGTTTGTTACTGGCCCAATACATTTGACAGTTCATACTTTGGACTTGATTTTTTTTTTTTTTGCTGAGAGGAAAGGAGGGCCTCTGAGTTTGATGGATTGGCAGTGACTTATCCTTATTAAAATTGTCTGTCTTCAAAGAGATATGAAATCCTAAATGTACTGGGGGATTTCACAGATGACAGCTCCTGAGCCCTGTCACAGTGAAAAGAATTTGCTAAATACTTTGAGGCAAATTTCTTGCATCCACTTGAAACTTTATGTCATACTTGTAGCTGTTCTTGGGAAAATATGAGGTGCACATCTAGTCATATTTCAGTTTCACTGTCCCCATGCTCCATTTAATATGGCTAAATCTATATAGACAATCCCATGTAGTTCAATATTTGTCCATCATAATTATTAAGATCAAGCGGAAAAGGCTTGATATGGTAGGTTCATAGAATAATAAATGCCTTCAGGTTGCTCCTTCCAGCTTTTAAAGAGAACATACTTAAATTTTCCCTCCTAATTATCACATTCTTGGATTCAGAAGTATAACACTACAAATACAAGTATACCACTACAATACTTCATTGGTATTGTAATAGATGCATGTATAGCCATAAAGGCATTATGGGTTGGTGATGCACAGCTCTAAATACAGGAGTTTTTGTTTCTATAGCATATTCCATATAAAAGGCAAGTCTTGTTCTTGTTGTGATACAAAGGCATAATTATGGCATTCTTCTGATTATGTGATCACACCCACCCAATTATTTTGGCATCACAGGTTTGTTATGGCTCCCATTGGCACTGTTGTGTCCTATTGTCCTTCATAAAAATCTGTGCTTCTCTACTGAATTTTAGCCACTGCTATTTTGAATTAGTAATGTGTTACTTTGATTTTTTTTTTATTTTATAGATTTCATGGATTCTAAGATGCCCCGAAAGCCTTAAAATAGTGGAAAGACTATAAATCAATAAAATAAATTACACTGTTCTATATTAAAATAAAATCAAGCTAGATTGTATGTAACTCATAAGAAAATTTATATTATTTAGAGGCCTGATAACGTAGTGTTATCTTACTCAAAATATATGACTATTGGTTTTTCCAACTTAGATTTAACTGCAGCACAAACATACCACAACATCTTATTTTTTCTGCCATGTCCTCATCATGATGTCTTCATCTCATCCTCAATCCCTATTTGAGGCAACTTAAAGACATCCTTAGCTGTTTCAGTGTTGACAGAGGTGTTTTTTTTTTTAAAGCAAGCAATACACCATGGTGCACCTTTCCATTGCTTTAGTTAGGTGATGCACTTAACTGACTATTCCATTAATTTTGCAGTCAGGTAAGTGCAAAGGGGGATAGAATCAGCCCAGCACCTATTCTGTTCTAAACATTCTCTTCTCCTCCAGCCCTTGAGCACTGTCTTACAAGCCTGTTCTGTTTAGGATGTCAGAAGAGTCTCTAGATATTCCAGATTGTATTCCACCAGGTCACAAATTTATCCCCAACTTGGAGGTTTAAATCACCTTGAACAGCAATTAGGCTGCAATAAGAATGGAGATCTGACGCGGTGGCTCAGTGGCTAAGACGCTGAGCTTGTCGATCAGAAAGGTCGGCAGTTCAGCGGTTCGAATCCCTAGTGCCGTGTAACGGAGTGAGCTCCCGTTACTTGTCCCAGCTTCTGCCAACCTAGCAGTTCAAAAGCATGTAAAAATGCAAGTAGAAAAATAGGGACCATCTTGGTGGGAAGGTAACAGCGTTCCGTGCGCCTTTGGCATTTAGTCATATTGGCCACATGACCACAGAATTGTCATCAGACAGCACTGGCTCTTTGGCTTAGAAATGAAGATGAGCACTGCCCCCTAGAGTCGGGAACGACTAGCACGTATGTGCGAGGGGAACCTTTACCTTTACCTTTAAGTATGGAGATCTAGTTAATTTATTTATTGTCAAAATCTGCTTTCTTCCTGAGCCCCAGATTCAGGCCACATTAAGGAAAATATATTGTGAATGTTTTCCCACTATTTGGTGTTATTTGGTGGAAGGAGACGGAAACAAGAAAAGATACTGCTCTTATTCTCAATCATCATTCTGGATATTCTGAACTGAACTGTCTTGAACAGAGTGAAATCTCACACTGCAACCACATTGCATTTGCTATATTCTAACCATTTAACAGTCTTTCCACCTTTCCTTTTTTTCTAAGAAGCATTCTTGGATTTATGCCAAGGAATGTTATTATAGTGCATTTCTGTATAACAGTGCCTCTTTTTTCTTCAACTGCTTTAATACTAAAGCAATTTGTGAATGGATGAGTGTCTTGATTCTGAAGGTATGATCAGTTTGTCTACATTTTGCATTATGACAAGAAAAATATACAATCAATAGCTGCAAAAAAAAAAAAAAGGGAGAGTTGGCATGAATTGTCCAATAATAACTTTGTATTCTTAGCCTTCTAAGCATCAGTTACTAAGTACAGTATCTACATCAAATCTCTAACAATTACTTTACCACAAGATCAAAAACTCATGAAATCATGAGTCATCAGCAAACATAATTTTTAATAAACTGGGCACTTATTGGCAGTTCATTGACATTGTAGACTGTGACATGCAGGGAAGTAAGTAACCATGACCTGAAGATGACGCTGCTAAAAGTGGAGCTGACAACCGCATAGATGGAAAAGCTGATGAACAGAGTGGCTCTTTGTAATTCTTCTCCAGACAAGGAGAGGACTTGAGATTGCCTACAAGTGCTCCAGATAGTTGTTTCTTATTAAGAAACTACAGGTCAGTAGTTTCTAGCCTGTTTGGCGGTTTAGGAGATGACAGAAAGCAATCTTTGCTCAAACAAATATTGGCACCATTATGGACACTGGGTTTGAATACTTTCTTTTCGAATCACTTTTGAAAATTGCTTGTTAACTATTAACTATTAAGAATGTTCAGATGGACAGGCTTTACAGCACTGGACGAGATTAAATTCTTGGCACAAGAAGTTTAAATACAATTTTAAGCACTTAGAATATGTTTTTAATAAACAGCAAAAGGCTATTAGAATATTGGAAAGTTACAAATGGACTAAAGGTCCAAATGGATTTGAAATAAGATTTTGAATTAATTAATTATAAGAATCCTTATAATTGATAAGAAATGCTTTTGTTTTGAATTCTTTTAAAAATAGAATGGGACTTGGAAGGTTGGACTCTACAAGAAACCAGAAGAAAATAAAGATTATAGTTAAATGAGACTTAACACTTAACTTTTACTTACTAATACAGAACAGAGCAAAATCTCCCCAAAGGGGGGGGATCACATTGGTGATGGTTGATGAATTAAGAGGCAATTCCACCTCCCTGCCCTCATGCACCCTGTTCCTTCCCTCACCATCTTTTAACCATAATTTGATTGTTGGTCGTAACTCCATTTTTATCATTCTAGGGATATTTATCTTATGGTTTTAATGCTTTTAATGCTGTAAGCCATCCAGAGTTACTTCAAAACAAGACGGGTAGTAAATAAATTTAATTAATAAATAAATAAAATACTTCAACATTGGATGATACTTTTGAAAAATGGACCTATAAATTAATTTAAAAACTGCCTGCCCTTCTAGATAGACTGTTTTTAAAAGCTGTTATGGAAGAGGAACAACTATTAATGGAAAAGATTGAGACTGATCTGAAAGTGCATTTAAAAAGAACAGGCTATTCTGTTGGAAAAATATTACACTGGATATACACATTAAATTGACTGATGTTTTAATAATTAAAAGGGATATATAAACAACAAACCAAAACAGTAATCTGGATAACTTTATTCTACTGTATTTACAAAAGAGTAAAATTTTGGATAAGTTTGTGAGAAGAGACAAAAAAATGAAAGAAAAAGTAAAGTAAAAGGAAGGAATATAAAGTTGGTTTATTTGATCCAGGTTAAAATAGATATGTGTTATTTCTTGTAATACTTAGTTGACTTTTGCTGACCAGGACTGAACAAGGCTCTAAGGATCCATTTGTAGGTACAATATGAGATATGAGAAAAAGAGATCTTTTGCTGTATTTTATGAGAAGGTAATAAATTACTAAAATTATTTATACTTGCTGTGATGAAGGAGAAAGACATTTCTTTATATATTTGTTTAGCTTTTCTTCACTGTATTCTAAAATTTTCTTTCTTTTCTTCCAATTTTTTCTGCATTTTTTTCTCTTTTCTTTTTAATTCTTTAATTTTTTACTTTGTTTTTTGTGTTTTTAATTGTAATGTTTAGTAAAATTACTATAAAAGGATAGTGTAGACACACATTTCACAAATTGCTTTTGAACATTATGCAGATACTTTTACTGTGTAAAATGCTTTGGGGAAACTTCACAGTCAGTTAACATTCCTAGGTCTCTACTTGCTACAGACAAGAGATGAAAGTCTTATTTGCACAGGAGTTTAAAAAACAAACAAACTGAACTGTTGACAGGTGGAGATTTGTGCTTTTTATTTTTCTGCAGAGGATTTTTTAAAAAGACAATTGTTTATCTTGCCTTTATTATTTTTATAAATATGTAAAGGCAGCTTAAACATACCTAATACTTTTTCCTTGTCTTATTTTCCCCACAATAACAACCTTGTGAGGTAAGCTGGACTGAGAGAGAGTGATGGGCCCAAAGTCACACAGCTGGTTTTCGTATTTAAGGCAGGACTAGAACTCATAATTTCCTGGTTTGTAGCCTGGTGTCTTAACCACAAGTACAAACTGGCTCTCAATTGTTCATTCTCACATTCCTACATAACACTGAAGGACAGAGCTGTTTGTTGCAGGGCTTATATTGATTAACTTGCCATCTTTTCCCCCCCCCACATGAAAGCAAATATACATGTCACAGGATAATGTTGCCGGATCCAGTCTGAGTCAGTGACCAGGACCAGAGTTTTAGTGTTCCAAGCTTTTGGACTCATGCTGGAGCCCATCCTCAAGGAACTTCTCTCTCACCAAAATGTGAAAGATACATTCCAGGCATGATTCCAAAAGCTTGGAAAACTAAAACTCTGGTCCCAGTGACTGACCCAAATTGGATCCTGCATCTTTGTTTTCTGTTAAGGGAAGCTGTTTCTTTGTAAGAAGAATAATTTTTACTAGTTATAGGAAAATATAATGAATTCTTCTGGATCAGAAGAAAGTTAGTTTAAACTAGCATCATCCTTCCTTTAGACCAGTGGTTCTCAACCTTTCTAATGCCACGACCAATGTTCCCTCTAATTTTTTTTCAGTGTGTGCGGAAAAGTATAGTGTTTGAGCGGCACATTTTCATGCCTGAGCACCTGAATTTTTTTCACAGATGTCACCCAAGACAACAACGAAATCAGTGTTATTTGAAACTCAAAGTTATGTTTATTCAATGTACCCACTTAATTAAACGTGTTATATATCAGTATCACTTATAATACTGCAAGTCTGCAATATTAAAATACTTATATAGTGTTTACGGTAATGTACACTGTTAGTCATTTAAGTCTGTCTCATCTTACAGTTTCTCACGTCTGAAACCTCGCTCGCAATCGGCGCTTGATGCTTGGAATGTTGCGCAAATATCCAGCAGATATTTGCATTAGAGTTAAGAGTTATAGGTGAAGGTTTTTGTGTGTGAACTTTGCTCTTTGTTTACATATAATAGCTGGC
>QLTV01003654.1:6088279-6117169 GCA_003457575.1 Thermophis baileyi
TTGAACACCCCCAAAATCACACTCCTGGCTGGCCCTGCCCTGCCCATCCCTCCCCTCCTCTCCCAGGAGTCCCCACGTGGCCCGTTTTGGATGCAGCTAAGTGCAGGGCGCGCACGGAGGCTCAGGGAGGGTGAAAAACGGGCCTACCGGAAGTTTGGGAAGGCTGGAAATGGACCTGTTTCCAGCCTCCACAGGGCCATCGGAGCCTGGGGAGGCCGTTTTCGCCCTCCCGGAAGCTTGTGGAAAGTCTCCGGAGCCTGGGGAGGGCAAAAATGCCCCCCACCATAGTGCAGGAGGCCGACTAGGCCACACCCACCATGGCCATGCCCACACAGCAACCGGGCAGAGAACCCCTTGCTAAAATTTTTGAAGCCCACCCCTAAATAGAAAATAGAAAATAATAGAAAATAATAGAAAATAATAGAAAATAGAAAATAATAGAAGAAAATAGAAAATAGAAAATATCTATCCTTTCCTGCTTGTACATATAGTCCTCGATTTACGACTGGTAGCTTAGCCATCATTCGAAATAATGACCGAGCTGAAAAGGGGGACTTACATAGTTGTCAAAGTTCCAGCAGCTGGGTCCCCTCCATGGTCCCGTGACCGAATTTCAGGCGCTTGGCAACACAGCCACATTCACAGCCATTTGCAATGTCCCATTAGAATAGAATAGAATAGAATAGAATAGAATGAATAGAATATTCTTTATTGGCCAATTGTGATTGGACACACAAGAAATTTGTCTCTGATGCATAAGCTCTCAGTATACATATAAGCAACAAAGTGATAAATCATAAATCATAAGACACAACCAACAAAGTGATAGTCATAAGATACCAATAGGCTTAGGTAATAGGAAAGATAAGAAGGATAATAGTAATACAGTCCTGCTATATGGTTAGATATTCTTAGGAATAGACAGTCCTGTTGGAATTATGTGTTTAACAGAGTGATGGCATGGGGGGAAAAACTGCCTTTGTGTTTAGTTGTTTTGGCATGCGATGCCCTATAGCTGCATCCTGAGGGAAAAGTTGAAACAGTTTATGTCCAGGATGTGAAGGGTCCTTAGATATTTTTTCAGCCCTCTTTCTGGTTTGTGCAGTATACAGGTTCGCAATGGAAGGCAGGCTGGTTGCAATTGTTTTTTTTCTGCAGTCCTAACTATCTGTTGAAATCTGAGCCTGTCCTGTTTAGTTGCTGTACCATACCAGACAGTTATAGAAGTAATCAAAGTCCTAATCAAAGTCTGCCTTATTTTACAGTCAATACAAAATTTAGCTATGTTCAAGGCGACTGAATCGTATTGCTCTGATAACTGTATATATTTTTTAAAAACCCTCAGAATGTCACAGATGCTTTACTAGGTAAGGCAGGGGTGTCAAACTCACGACCCGCAGGCCAGATGTGTCATGTGCTGGCCACGCCCACACCCAGTTTAGTGAAGGGGGGGAAAGTCCAGATACATCACGTGACAATGCCATGATGAAGCGAGTTTGACACCCCTGAGGTAAGGAGTTATAAGGTGGGGTCCTTGAAGGTACTGTTTAGCAGGACATGTCTTTAAAATATATTTTATTAGTTGAAAAATATGAAACTAGATTTCTGATTTCTTTCCTTCCTAAGAGGAGTACTTTTCTTCACAGTGCTGAATACATTTTGTCTAAACAGGGCATTCTTTGCCCTTTCACCCCAATATTTCATTTTTATTTTTGAATTGATATGCAACACTTTATTTAGAGCATACGGTTGCACATAACCAGCTTCAGCAAGCATGGCAATATTTAGCTTATTTTTCAGTGACTTTGTTTGGCTCCATATTTGTTTACACTCCAACCACTGTGATTTTAAAAGGCATACTTCCATTCAGCTGATTTGTCAGTAATCTCTTTCCAGGCAGTTCCATTTCCCTTTCTATCCAATGCTCTGTACTCTGCAACTTCTGAGCACCTACAATTGCCTGACCCCCTTTTTCAGCTTTCGGTTAAGGCACATCTCTATCACTACCACTACAGTTCCTATTCCCCAATCACTAAAAAAGCCATATGAAGCCAACCCACAATTATCTTCCCAGACATTGAGAGAACAATATATAAAGAGAACAATATTATTGTAAAAGAAAGGAGTTAGAAGACAGAGAGAAGTACTCACGATGGGAAGTTTGAGATAATATTAGACAAGAGTTCTGTAAATAGACTACCCTAGAAACTACATACAGCTACAGAATTTCAAAAAGAGGAGATTAGAATAGTAGGAGTTCACATATAGTGTGCTATTACAGAGCATTATATATTGATCCATTTTTCTGATATTATGAGCCTGAGCCAATATGGAGCTGATTTCATTTCAAACACCCACAAGGAAGTTTCTTTTTAAGCAAACTTTATACTTCTACAAATCCCACTAGTACTTTGGGTCCCATTCTGTTGGTATTCACTATTTAAATACCTGGTTATAACAAGAGTTGGCAATTTAAAATCCAGGAAACACCATCATGCATGTTTTTAAAAGTACCTAGAACAGTGATGGCTAACCTTTTTCTTGTCGTGTGCATGCGTGACAGTGCACGTGCGTGCCGGCACCCATAATTTATTTTATTTTATTTTTATTTTAGCAAAATTTGTATGCCGCCCAACTCCCGAAGGACTCTGCAATGCAATGCATGCCCCCTGCACATGCGCACACAACCCTCCATGCTCCTCCTGCCTCCCATGCATGCACGCATGACCCCCCAATTTTCGGCCTAGCAGGCCTCCCTGCAGCCTCCTAGGACCACAAATGGGCTGTGGGGGGGCACACACCCCCATGCTCCCCCATGCTCCCCACGCATGCACGCGTGACCCCTGCCCCCTGCGCATGCACGTGCGACCCCCCACGCATGCATGCTCATCTCTCGCATGCGCCCCACCCCCGCGCATCCCAAAAATCAGCTGGCTGGCGGGAGGCGTGCATGCACATGTGCGGTGGAGCTGAGCTGGGCGACGGCTCGTGTGCCCGCAGAGAGGGCTCTGCATGCCAGCTGTGGCACGCGTGCCATAGGTTCGCCATCATGGACCTAGAACCTCTTGTAATTTTCTAAATTTTAGTGATTCATTTAGTGAATATTGGAGTCATGTTGTCTTATCATGTTGAGGTTAAAACATTAAAATTAACTTATCACAGTCTAGAAAGCAGATTATGTTCCAGAAATGAACCAAGTCATCACCACCACTGAAAAATATGAAAAAATTTTCATATTCCCCCCCCATATGCATGATGTAACCTATTGTATATCATGTATGGCCTCCAATTACAAAAAAATTGACCATCCATATTCTGATTTGATAAAAAGGAAGCTGCTGACAGTAGTAATGACACAGTAGTAATTGAAAATTAATCTGCTAAGTTACCAAAATGAATTCTTAAGTGAGAAAATAAAATTTCCAAATTAGAGCTCTTGATTTTTATCCAAGTATAAAAGGTGTTTGCATACAGCCATCATAGATTTGCTCCATTGTATATTTTTCCATCATATTCTTTCATAAGAGATTGAAGACCAGGGTTGTTTGGGGATAAATAATTGGGATTATTGTTTTAATCTTGGACACTTTGGTTTAGATTGTAGAGTTATTGTTTTCTAAATTTTGTATTCCACCCACAGTCATTAATGTGAGATAAGCAGACAAATAAATCATATAATAAATAAATTTGTTATTTTAAATCAACCTCTATAACTAGCTTGGGTCCATTACAAAACTCTCTTCTATATATTTAATATATTTCTATGCCATTTGGAAAACTCTTCCTTTGACATTTTTATGCAAATAAGCTTTTTTTGCCCAAAACCTTTTGAGATATCTTTTCTGGTTCAAGTGTCCTGTCACTTATGTTCTTTAAGAGAAGCATCACTGATCATCAACTCCTTGAATTGCTGAGTCAGACAATAAATTTGATAATAAATTATTATAATATAAGTATCTGCATTCTCAAACTAGTATTTGCCTAAGGCAATAGAAGGTCTATCAATTTTTTTCAATGTCATAGACAAAAGGTGTAGAGAATTATCAGGTCTTTATCAGACTTCTTCGTGGTGTTCATGATTTTGATTTTGGCTCTCCATTTATTATCTTTAAACAACCTTGTAATGTTCTGTCCTATTGTATTTGCATGCTAATTTCTTTAAAATGTTTATATTTCACATACAGATTACAGTTACTGAGAGGTGGTTGTTTTTTCACTGCTGAAGTGGATTTAAATTCAGTTCCCAACTGATGAGGTTTCTGCGGAGGATGAGATGGCAAGAATCCTAATTGGCCCAGATCTGCTGAACATCTACCTTGAAAGCATCTACCAAGAACATTTGGCTGTATAGTTAGAGAGTCATTGGGCCACAAATGTGCAATGTTTGTTTTAGGGATCCTTCCAAAATACTCTCTAATTTTTCCCCTTGATTTTTGTACTCCAAATTATTCAGTGAAACTGGTGCATCAGGAGTATTTATTGTTCCATTTTTAAAAGAAATGTCCAAATCTCCATTCACGGACAAGTTGCCGTAGTTTTTAGGGGGTTTTTGTACTTTTCCAATGCTGCTGAATTACTTAAAACTGCACAGAGGAATAGAGTGTAGTTGTTTTCCTATGGATCCTTGCTGTGAGAGATTCCATTTAGTTGCCACTCTGATCCAGAGTGGACTCAGAAAGCTGAGGTAAGAAGAAACCAAGGTAAACATAACTGTCTTTGCAGAACCTGGTGGAAGATAAAATAAAGTTAGTATTTGCCACATTTGGGGATTATGCGATAGACCCCTCCAACTGAGGACCAGGAAAAAATAAGAGATACAAAGAGAAAGATGGGATGCTCTGTAAGAAAACCTTTCAACTCTTTGTCCCTGTCCCCTCCATGACATAATTTGTGGAGACATATTGATAAAACACTATAAAAAAGAGCAGTTCTGATATAATTGTATTGTAATTCCATCACAATTGTTTTATTTGCTGTTACTATTGTACATTATGCACATCGATAAAGCATTGTACACAAAAGATTCTTGATGTAATCATATATCAAGATTGTTTTTCTGCAATGTTTTATCAATGCAAAACAAGAGAAACCTCATTATTCCGTATATTATTTCAAAATGTGGACACACATCTATTGGCATAACACATCTGCTTTATGTACAATCAAAGATATCTGTTATTCAGTTGTAGGATAATATCTTTTACTGTGACAGAGTTCAACTTGTAAGAATCCTTCTGTGCATACAAAGGAATGAATGGTAACTTGTACAACAGGAGCTCAGCTGTAATTAATCATCATGCCAGCTCAACCCTGCATTGCCCTTGAATTCTCCTCAAGCTAATTGTGTATTTAATTTAATTTCATAAAAATGTTGACTAACTCATAAAGATGTCCTTCAGTGCAGTGGGAGTCAAGGCAGTATAGGAGAGAATAAGCCTGGATTAATCATACAGTAAACAAGATATACTGCATAGAAGTCATATGTCAAAATTCTATAAACAGATTTGTACTTGGCTGATAAATTGGTTTCTAATGACCCTTTATTTTTATTGGTCCTACATTCTACAACTGGAACAATGATATCATTCACCAGGCCCATCTCCAATATCATTCTTCTTTCTAAAACAGTTACAAGTCTTTTATGATTATATAAAGAGGCATGCTCAGTAGCCATACACATATTCTTGGGAATTGTGGCATCACAGGTATGTTCACACACACATGGCAGTTGTGAAAAGAAAGCACACAGTGACTAGATCACCTAAATCGCTCTTCATCCATTTCCCTTTAAAATACTGCTCTTACCTATTTTGGTAAGGTGGCCCATTTTGGCTGACGCCAGAATTATGGTGATTACAACAGAAAAGAATGAAGCAGACAGAGAGAAAGGATGAAGAAGAAGAAGGAGTGTGGGAAGATATTAAGGTGATGGCTGGCTGAAGCAATATTTATGGCAGGGGAGAACATCTCTGAAGTCTCTCAGCAGTCTGGGTATCTGAAAAAAGAAGAGGGAAGCCTTTAGAATTGAAGCCCAAGGATGCTGGAAATTAGCTCAGGATTGCTAGGGCTCAATTAGGGGCTGGCAAAATCTGGCAAGATCAGGCTCTGGCACAATATGGGGTGCTGGAGTATCTCTTTTGAAGAAACCCAAAGGCTGGCAGATTCAAATCAATCCAGGCAAGGAAAGCATTTTCAGGCACCCCGGAACACTGACATTTTATGGCCTTAGATAGTGGCCCAAAACAGGGCAACAATAGAGTGGTGTTGGAGGTAGTCCTAACACTACTCCATGATGGACCAGAAGACTTCAACCTCCACTACTGAGAGAGTTGAAATGAGTAGTCATGAAGCCAGTGTCGAACTAACAGCAATTTCTAGCAGTGTCAACTCTCTAACAGCATCCAGCACGCCATGTAAATGAATGTGGAGTATAGGGGGCTAGGGAAGATCACACATGGGCCTGAAATTCCAGAGGGCCAAAATGATGGTAAGTTTAAGAAAAAAGATTTGCATACTAGAAGTGTATGAAGAGAATCTAGCCTGGATCTAGAATTTAGAACAGTAGAATACAGAAGAGTAGATTAGAGAACTACAGCAAATATAAGGAAACACGGAAGAGAAAATAAGCTAAGAAAATATAAACGATTAACATAGGATTATAGAAAAGAATTACAAGGCAAAATTATAAGATTTTGAAAATTACAAGAAATAAGGACAAAAGAAACAAAACATCTCTTTTGTAAATTAATCTTTATTTTGGTAATTTTATTTTCTTAATAAAATCCTTGCCTCAGACTGGAGTCATCTCCTTGGTTGAACCTAAGAGAACTGGGCTAACTACATGGAGAGCAATGTAACTATCTCAGAAAGAGGAAACTTATGGCTGACAGTCTGCATGTGACTCCCTCAGTCAACTTTTTGCAACAACTAGAGCCAGCTCACTTATTCTACATGACTGACATTCAACAGCCAAATAATGATTTTGAGTGAGTTGTTTTTCATTTTTTTTAAGCATTATTCTCCCCCAAATGTCTAAAGAATGGGGGGGGGAATATTCTTCCTCCCTTTCCAGTAATATATCACCAATTATGCCCTATGCAGTCCTTGGAGCCAGTAACTAAGGCACAGCCATTGTGCTCTACTATTTATATTTACTTTTTGCAAAACTAAGAAATAAACAAAGGGAAAAGGGAAAAAAATATGTGTGTGTGTGCGTGTGTGTGAGTGTGTGCACGCACATATGTACATACATACACATACAGAGAGAGAACAAATAAAAATATTGGATAAAATATTGATTATGGGTATTTAATGTATATGTGTATATGTGTATATATATGTGTGTGTGTGTATGTGTGTACATATATATGTATATGTATATAAATATAGTCAATATTTTTATCCAGTATTTTTATTTGTACAAGCTTTAGATAATCTATTTGGAATAACAGATAGATAACTATTTGTAGTAATACCGTGTTGACTTCGGCTGATAACATCACTTAAAAAGTAAAGAAATAACAATTTAAAATATATAATCAGCTGCCAAGATAAAAACCAATCATATATTGATTGAAATAACCATCTTTACCTGACCATCTGGTTGGAAACACATACCTAGAAACATTACTAGAGCCTTGCAAAAGATTGGGGGGAGGGGGGTCAGAGGCAATCTTATCTCTGGGAAGAGGGTGCTCCCAGGATGGTCAAATGCCAAAACCAGAAATGGCATTTTTCCAAGATACCCCTTCTTAATTGATGGGACCCATAGCATGCTTCTTCTGTCAGATCTGATAGAATGGATAGAAAGTATTCAGGGGGAGTGATCCCACAACTAATACATATAACAAATAACAGTTTTCTGGTTATGTCAACTTTTTAGCCAAATAATATTCCATTGTTTTAAACACCCCCAATTCAATGAAAAATACAGTAACCTTTTGAAAAAGCTACAGCAACTAACATAGTAGTTAACAATATGAACCTAATCAGATTCCTAAATTGCATCAATTTATATGCATTTGTTAAAATAGACAATAAACCAAGCCAGAGATTCAGAACAAAGGATTGTTTGGTGATATTCCCAAGTTCTTAAAAAAACCTTCCAATCAAAAGATTGAGTTATTGATCATTACTGCCCGAAATGGAAATATTAATTTGGTTATTCATCCTGTGAAACACAATCTAGAAAATCAATATAATGTGATTTGAGCAATATAATACCATTTGTAAATTGTCTTCCATATGGCAAGACAGTTTGCTCAAAAGGAAGATAAATATTGGTCTGAATATATAGAAGTCAGTATTATATATTGACTAAAAAGGTAACATTTAGGATATGAAGCTTAGGAAAGAATTCTTACTTCTATCACTGTTGTTCATTTGAACATTACTAGGATTAGCCCAGATCATAATTTCAGAGCAGATTGATTGAATTGTCTATATTTTATTCCTCAGATGCAGGAGTCCTGTAATATGTATGGGGAGGCAAGAAGTGGGGCTAGAAGTAAGCCACTGACCTTTTGTAATTATATTTATCAAAGATGTTCTAGTTTTAAATTTTTTAAAAGAATCTGTAGTAATCAACAAATCAATGTTCAGCTTTCCACAAACTGCTTTAGAAACTGTTTAGGTGTTACATTTGGACTTCTGCATGAAGGTGTTTGTATGCATCACTATCCTTAGTTTAATTCTTTAAATAAACCATGTATAGCACACAAATATAATTACAGACAGGGTAGATCAGTTACATAAACAAAATATGAACTTAGGCAAAAATTAATATAAAAGATATTCATACCACTGTTCAAGGGCAATTGGTTTCCAAAATGCTCTTGGAGATTTATTGGAGTGCCAGCATATTTCTTCCTCTGTATGTATCTATATTGATAGATGATGAGAAGTTGGCTTTGAGAATTGGTCCATATTAGGACACACAGCCCAGCTGTGAATAATAGAAAGAAATGAACTTGGCTGGGGTTTTTTTTGGTTGTTTTTTTTTTTGGCAGCAAAAGATACTAAGTCCAATTATGGATATCTCCAGAAAAGATAAAGAAAAGCTAATAATGAGTCACTTCCAGCCAGCAAATGAAGCAGATGAAGATATTAGAGGACAATATAGATTTAATTAACTCTTCTTTGGTTCTCTGATTATCACCTTAGATCTTTGCCCTCTTATTTAATGTATTCTTATTCTGGGATTTCATACCTTACTGACCTTTGTGTAACTTTCTGTCCCACTCACCAGCTTTATCTTTGTGATTCAGTTGACTATTGCTTATATATCACAAAGGATACTGAAAAAAGTTGAAGTTAGATTCATCCTCATTATAAGCTTGATATGTGTTAGTTGACCCCATCTATTGTCTCCCAGAGCTTAAATATCTTCTATTGTTAAGGCCAACAACAATATTACATTTTACATACTGAAACCTTTTTCTTGGAAAAAAGAACACTAGCATTAATAGGGATTAGAGGTTGATGAAAGAGTTATTTAGTAATATGGTTTACAATGATGAAATAACTTGAGAAGAAATATTTTAGGCAGAGTTCTGAGCAGTAATTATAAAGTTATTTCAGGGAAAATATGGTCAAAGAAAGGAAACTTGAGTAATATCGGACATCAAAAGTTCTGTATGAAAAAGTGTATTATTTGAAAATGTTGATAAAGGAAGAAAAATACTGTACGTATGTGCTGAATTCAGACTTAAGTCAATCTTGGAGCAAAGACTTCATGGATGAACACAAAGGTCATTCTCATCAGGTGACATATAAAGAAATGTCATGTAATCTTAGAGGCCTAGATCTCTACAGCCCCTGTATGTTCCTGTCTCCAATATATATGTAAAATGTAGTGTAGTATTGCATTAGGACCAGGAAGATCTGGGTTCAAGTCCATTTCCCACCATAGAGGCTCGCTGGATAATCAATCATTGTCCCTTAGCCCAACCAACAGCCCAACAGCTCAAAAGTTGTTCTGAGAAAAATTGGAGGAGAGTATGTATACTCCTGATGGAGCACACAATATGCTGTTGAATCAGTTTGAAGCTGACTACTGACACAACTGATCATGTGACATTTGTTCATCTGAAGAACTGGGTTATTTTTTTCCCCTTCCCTTTCTGACCCTGCACTATTTTATTTGAAAATGCAGCATAGAAAGGTATTTTTTTTTCCTGCACTGTAGCACCCGAACAAAGCTTCAGGGGAGTTTAATTATTTATGTATCACAAGCATAAGTAGATTCTTGATGGCTCATATTATTTATGATAATATCTTAATCATAAATATTAAAAAATAGATTATATGCAAAAGTAGTATCTGGTGTCAACATTCCAATACCCTCTGGAAAAGCTCTTCAGCTGTTTCTGAAAGAAAGTTCACATTTGAACTCTTCCAGGCGGCCATTCCAGAGGACCTCAGGGGGAACCAGCTGCACAGTTCTCCCAGCACAATCCCAGGAAGTGAGAGTTTGTGTGCTCCTTAGTAGGAAATCCTACATCTCCTCTCCTTAATATCTGTAGTGGTTCAGTCCTCTATGAGTGGGACAAGACTTGTGATTGGTTTTATTCCCTTTGCAGTGCAAAAAGGAGATTTCACAGTTCTTATTGGCTTGAGTGGCATAGGAAAGAGCACCAGGTAAATATCAGTAGTGAATCACTAGTGATCAGCTGGCTCATGGTGATTTCTCTCTTGGTTCCAACATAGGGAAAAGTGAAGATGATTGCACAGTTGCCTCCAAAATGGTTTGGAGGAATTGGGAACTAGAAATGATGTGAAGAGAATGTACCATTTGATTGAAAGAGAAGACCCCATGAAAGAAATCTACTGAAAAGCCAAACTCAGATGTGTCACTTCAGCAAACAGATGCTCTGACTCAGTGGCTCATCTTAACCCATTCTTTTCCTTCTTTTCTGCCACTTCAAGGAGCTGTTTGATGGACAAGAGTCTAATTAGGTCAACATTTAATTAGAGCAAATTTTGTTGACTTGTTTTTATATTTCTTTTGTTGCACTCTGATAATGCAGCTGATATAAGACACAGTGCTGCAGTACAGCATTTTCCTTGATTGCTATCACATTTAGGAAATATAAAAGTACTTAAAAATATGAGACTGTAGAAAATAGCTAGTTCAACCTGAAGGGGGAAATCCAAAGAGTATCTCTTCCTATTAACTCTCAAGGTACAAGTCAGGATGGACAAATCTGTCTGTTCCCAGTTTATAGTACCTTTCAGATTTCATGTGTTTACTGCTATTTGTTTTTTCTACCCTGTTGCTGTATTACTCTCCTGCAGGGGTGAAATCCAGCAGGTTCTGACAGGTTCTGGAGAACCGGTAGCGGAAATTTTGAGTAGTTCGGAGAACCGGCAAATACCACCTCTGGCTGGCCCCAGAGTGGGATGGGAATGGAGATTTCGCAATATCCTTCCCCCAGGAGTGGGGAGGGAATGGAGATTTTGCAGTATCCTTCCCCTGCCACGGCCACCAAGCCACACCACGCCCACCAAGCCACGTCCACAGAACCGGTAGTAAAAAAAAATTGGATTTCACCACTGCTCTCCTGTACAAAAGTGTTTATGTAATTATAAGCTTTTATATGTATTTTATTTCCAAATAGACATTTCTACCTACATTTTCTCTTAAAACAACCAGCTTTAAATGTAATCCTATATATTTTAAACATAATAGCAGAACAATTATAAAAGCAAACTGACATGCTCTAATAATGCCTGAAGCAGGATCTCCATTATTTTCCCTTTTTGGAGCTTGCCATAGTCAAAAATTCCTGACTTTGGATATGCTGAATTTCAGAGACAAGCACACAAGAGGGATCTGGCATTTCATTCCCTTGTCTGAGACTAGAACGCTGTTCAAGGAGTCATATGATTATATCCTGTGTATTCCTTCTATTTTTTTCCCATGTGAAGTACTGTATGGCAGACCATTTGAGAATCATTGAAAGGGATGAATAACCAAGCTCTGACATCTATGAAACAACAGTTGGCTTGGTCTATATTAGAATTCACAAACACCAAATTTCTCAAGCATGTGTAGATACCACTGACGTAGCTATTCAGGTTTCATTGTTCAAATTTCATTGAAATTAAAAAGGAACTGCATTGATCTCAGGACTGCTTGATCAGTTTCCATCATTTCCAGCAGGCCTTGTGTTCTTCTATCATCTGTTTCCCCGCTGGACTTAATCATGACTCCAAAATCAATCACTTAAAGCAGCATCTCAGCCCACCTCATTACAGGATTGATGTTTCTGATCAAAACACCCAAAAAGCAGAGTTCGCATTGCAAGAGAGAGATTATGATTTTCATTCAATCAGCCCTTACAGTAGGAGCTCTAGCCAAAAGGTTTATTTTTGTTTTCCAGCTCAGATTGGTTCCCAAAGCAAATTGCAATTAAAATTCATGCGAAGATACAGTATAATTAGGAATGTGTTGGTGTCAGTGTGGCAGCCTCTTCTATACTTTATCAGCTGGTAATACAATCTAGGTTCATCCCTATAGAGCATTACTTTTTAAAATTGACAACTTTAAGATGTATGACTCCCAGAATTCCCCAACCAGAATGCTTTATTTTTTTAATATTATTTCATTTTATATTTATTATAAATTATAAATATTTATTGTATTTTTATTTTGTGATATTTAACTAATAATTAAATCATATCATTCTGCTGTGCCACTCATTCTATGGAACATCATCCTCCCTGGGATGAGATTGTCTCCATCTCTCCCAACCTTCCAAAAAATCCCTTAAAACCTGGTTGTGTCAACAGGCCTGGGAATCAGAAAGGAATTATAATTTGATTAGGTGATTCCATTGCTTATAATCCGATGCACCATCTTTACATTTTACAGTATTATTTTTTGTACTTCTGTATTTGTTAAAAAATATTTTATGGTTGTTTTTAACACCACCCAGAGTCACATTGCATGAGATGGGCAGTCATATAAATATGATTAATTAATAAATAATACATTTTGAAAGTTTACACAAGGAACTCAGTCATCGTAGGCAGGAAAAAATCCTGATAGAACAAGTCAAGTCTAGGAAGATGAAGTAATTGTCATGTTGTCAACATTTTCACTGTACATATGTCAAGCACAGCAGAAAAGAGGTGAAATTAGGACCAAAGGCAGCAGGCAATCAGGTTGTGACCTCGAATGTTCCCCATCCAAACCATCAAATTTTCTAAGGAAACGGTTGGAAAATTAGGAGATTCTCCTGAATTTGCAATCACAGACTCCTGAAAAGAATGATGGTAAGTCTAATTTTTTAAAAGTTAATTTATTTTAGGATAAGTATGGGTGATTTCTTCCCTTCCCCAAGATCCCCAAATACCATATCCACCATTATTCACAAGAGTTTCTTATTATGAGGTGTGCTTAAGGGTGGGAGAAGAAGAGTTTTCCAAGGATGAAAGACAATAGGGAACATACCTTTCATGAACTTTCTTATAACTTTTTTCAGGAACCAAGCCAAGTTCTTAAATTGTATCCTTACAATTTATATTGACCGGTTCCTACTATGATTTGATTGCTTACAGTATTTGTACCCGGACTATCATTAAGTGTTGTACCTTATGATTCTTGACGAACTTATCTTTTCTTTTATGTACACTGAGAGCATATGCACCAAAACAAATTCCTTGTGTGTCCAATCACACTTGGCCAATAAAAAATTCTATTCTATTCTATTCTATTCTATTCTACTCTATTCTATTCTATTCTATTCTATTCTATTCTATTCTATTCTATTCTATTCTATTCTATTCTATTCTATTCTATTCTTACATTGATCTGCAGATTAATAAAACATTCCAGATATCAGACATTTTCTGTGTCCATGTTGTTTCACTGCAGTAGAGTGGGTTATAGCTATAGAATGTAACTAGCAATGGCTTAATTTTGCAGTATTTGAACTGCTACCGGAGCCTGCTATGCAGTGGTGAAATCCAATTTTTTTTACTACTGGTTCTGTGGGCGTGGTTTGGTGGGCGTGGCAGGGGAAGGATACTGCAAAATCTCCATTCCCACCCCACTCCAGGGGAAGGATCCTGCAAAATCTCCATTCCCACCCCACTCCAGGGGAAGGATACTGCAAAATCCCCATTCCCTCCCAACTCCTGGGGGAAGGATATTGCAAAATCTCAATTCCCACCCCACTCCAGGGGAAGGATACTGCAAAATCTCCATTCCTACCCCACTCCTGGGGGAAGGATACTGCAAAATCTCCATTCCCACCCCACTCCAGGGGAAGGATACTGCAAAATCTCCATTCCCACCCCACCCTACCCCAGCCAGAGGTGGTATTTGCTGGTTCTCTGAACTACTCAAAATTTCGGCTACCGGTTCTCCAGAACCTGTCAGAACCTGCTGGATTTCACCCCTGCTGCTATGATTTCAAATAATCTAAAACAAGAAGGAAGCCCTAGCCAGCTGTCATCATACTCTGCACACTGAAAAATGTTAAGTCAAACATCCTTGCCATTCTGACATATTTAAAACCCACAGCCAAAGTCATCTGCAGGGGGATGAAAGAAGGGGGACAAATGATGATCCACAACATGAGTTCATGGCACAAATGAATCAATTTACCTATTTGCATCTGATATCATGACACAAGCACTAAATTGGGTCCTTTGCACATTAATATCATGATTCATATGCCATCATTTTAACACATTGTGATTTATAACGGATGTTGCTGCCTGCAGCATTACCTACTAAGCCACATCTCATTATACTATTTGGTGCTCTGCCCAGGTATTTCAGAAGTTTTCTCCTGGATGTTTTGCACCACTAAGATCTTTGCTAGATATACATTATATTTACTTAGATTTCACCTGTCCTAGGGCTACAACTGATTTTATGCATCATTTGAAAAGTACTCATAGACAGCCTATATCTGCCTATGATACAGAGGGTGGTTCTGGAGGCTACAGCATTCTTCTATTTTCCTCCCAACACAAATTTCTTGTGTGGTGCTCCTGACACTCCCATTCTCTATTCTGCAAAGCTGAAGAATTCTCCTCACCATGATTTTTACCTACTCTTCTTCCAGTTCCTTTTTCTAACTTATGTAATAACTTTTCCTCCCACCCTCTTCTCCATGCCAACTTCAGACCCAGTCAGTCACATCCAAACCACCTTCAGGTTGATCCTCCTCTAGTTAACTTTTTATGTGTGCAATCATTATCTTTTAAATTGTGTTTTCAAATACAGTTCTATGTTCTGATATATCCTAGGCACTATTGTCACTTTTGGGAGCTACCTGTTGATGTCACTTTTGTTTCCAAATAAAACAGCACCAGTCTCACAGACCTGGCTTGTTGCAGGTTGATTACATTTCTTTGTTATATTTTTATCTCGCCTTTTTTCCAGGAGTTGAAAGCAATTCTAGTTTAACTCCATGGCAACAAACCAGTAAGAGAGTGACTGACTGGCCAACAGTACTGTAACCCAATGAGTTTCTATGGCTGGTGTTGGACTTAAACCAGAGTGTCTCAAGATTTTAGTCCAATACTTCCACCACCATACTGTGCCAAGTTTCTTTTATGAAACAAAACAAACAACCATCTCCTTCTCACAACAGCATGTCCTCTGACAGTATAAATTCAGGATTACAATGGACTGAGAAACACATCCTCTGGTATCACATTTGTGCCAGCAGTCATTTGTGGTTTAAAGGGCTAATTTAATAACATAGATAAGTAGCCAGCAAATGTGTTGAGAGATATGAGCCCTGGTGGGAGATAACAAGGAACACAAAGCCTTCGATATAGATTCAACAACTGACAGGTAGTAAAGATACTGAATGATCTGAGACTCAATCTGATTCCTTCTCATCTTGCCTGACCTCATATATATCAGCATCAAAACATCCCAAACTGATGGTTTTTAGGATATGTTTTTCTTATTCTGTAGATATTTTTAGCAATATCTCCACATTTGGATTAGGAGACTTTCCCAAGGCATTTCTTAATTCCATATCCAGAAATCCTTTTACCAAGTCTGACATCTTGGCTACCGAAGCATCTAGATTCTTCAGCACTGTGTGTTGATGTCCTCTTGGCCAAATATATTCATACTTCTTGTACTCATAATCATGCTTGTACTATTATATATATATATATATACAATCATGTTTATAATTTGTCTATACTTTGCTTGTAATCATATATGCTTGACAAATAAATAAATTAAATTAAATTAAATTAAATTAAATATACAAATATCTATATATATATATATATATATATGTAGGTCTGTGGTTATTCGGGTTTTCTCCCGCGTGAAGTTGGAGATGTCATTGCAACGTTTCGACGAAGTCTCATTCGTCATCTTCAGGCTGATTATCAGGCTTGTGTCTTCAGCCTCGTGCTATGTACAATCATGTTTATACTTTGTCTATACTTTGCTTGTAATCATATATGCTTGACAAATAAATAAATTAAATTAAATTAAATACAGCTGGGTGGGAATTGTATAGATTGCCTCTAGCAGATATCTGCCCACAGGGGAAGATGCAGGGAGTTACTTTGCTGCATTTTACCAGCTGTACTGTGAATTTCTTCCAGTACTTGCATTTTAGCAGAAGCTGACATTGAAATTACAGTGTTGAGGAGACCCAGACCTGTCAAGAAACAAAGCCATGACCCCCAGGCTGCCTCACAAGTATTACAGATTTTTCAGGCACAATTGTCACAGCTTTTGTTTCTTCTTGGGTAGATGAAAGGCAACATTTTCCCCTTCCTCCTACTCAGCTCTCCAGCAGACAGAATCCTGGAGATGGCAGAAATGGTTTGTGAGATTAATGGGAATACTTTCTCTTGCTCTGATAAACAGAACATTTTATACAAGTTAAGAAAACTGAAGATATGTATACAATCTCCTCTCCCTACTCCATCTCACCCACACATGTTGAGTCTCCTTCTTTGATGAAAAACACAAGTAGTTACTGTAAGTAAGTTTAAAAGCAGAGACGAAGATCGTGTTTGCTCACAGGCAGGACACGATCTCAAGCTGGTTTGGGGTAGCCTCCAGGATACTAAATTATACATCCAAAATTCAAAGGCATAGGGGAAAAATGATATGCTTTAAGACTCCAGTAGCCTTAACACACTGCAGTGTAAAAATTCTCCCAAAGTGAACTATAATTAAACACTGAACTAGTAATGTCATTTGTCCTATTTCGTGGGACCCAACAAATGTGATTAGGTTCTTCTCTGATCTAAAGCAACATCAGGAAAAGATAACAGGCCTTTAAAAAGTAGATGGAGCAGGAATAATTATTGTTTTCATATTTTCATATTGTTTCCAAGCTATCATGTAGTCAATGAGAATCAGAAGAATGGAGTAAGGAAGTGGGGATATATTTTTAGTTTAGACGAGTTTAGTTTTAAAGCTGCCTGTGATTCTTAATCCACAATCTTGCTGTGCTGTGCTGTCTTCATCATGGGGATGGATGGAGGAGGGGGGGTTCTGGGAGGGATGAGCAAAAAAATATCAGGGGTGAAACCAAAAGTCCCAAAAGAGTCACCTAAAGCTTGAAAGTCATTCTAACTGCCAAGATAAAGCAAGCAGGCACCCATATCACCATAGGAAGATAATAGAGGCAGATTATCACATTAGTGACAATGGCAAAGGCAGCATTTTATAACTGGGTGGGAGAATATAATGGTATATAACTTCTATATTTTATTTAAAAAATGCAAAATGGACAATATCATAGTGCTGGATAATGAACCTTTCATGTTAGATAGCTCTCAACTTACTAGATCTGAAGATTTTGGGGAATAGTAATGGTGTTTTTGATGTGGCTAGTTGTTAATGTTGCCATGCAGAATAGAAAAGTCAAAGTTATAGAAGCAAAATTACAGTGGAAATAAGCAACATAAGACACATTAATATGGAAAAGTTAAACACAGTGAAAGATAAAGTGAATTGACTACATATTGATATGTATAGTGAAATGAAATGAAATGCAATGGAGTTAGACACTTTCAGTCAGGAGATCATACTGTTTATTGTTCAGGATAGGAAAAACAAAGACAGACATGTGTTCCTTTCATAGCTAGGAAAATAGCAACAACACTTGACTACAATGCAATTAATGACTGCATAATATTAATAGATTGTACAGACAACCTTTTAATATGACAATTATCCAAGCTTATGCTCCAACCACTGATGCAAAGAAAGAGGAGCTTGATGAATTTTATAGTCAAATGCAATTTGAAATTAAAACAAAAACAAAATATCCATAATACGTTAAATTGAGACATCATAGCAAATATCCAATATAACTGCACTCATATTGGATTCAACCAATCTCCTGGCTTAATGCCTGGAGAAAAAGACAGATCTTCACAGATTTCAGGAAGGGCCAGAGGCTTTGAACCAGGGGTGAAATTCAAAATTTTTCCCTACCGGTTCTGTGGGCATGACTTGGTGGGTGTGGCAGGGGAAGGATACTGCAAAATCTCCATTTCCACCCCACTCTGGGGCCAGCCAGAGGTGGTATTTGCTGGTTCTCCGAACTACTCAAAATTTCCGCTACCGGTTCTCCAGAACCTGCTGAATTTTACCCCTGCTTTGAACGTATTTTTGAACATTGGTGTTGGGGAAGATCATAGTAAGGCAAGAAAACTAACAAATGGATCATTGAACAAATCAACCCAGAGCTCTCACTCAAGGTACAAATGATCAGGCTCCAATTATCCTAGTATACCTAGCTCTTTATTGAAGTCTATAATGCTAGGAAAGGGAACAGGATGATCTGTGGCAAGGTGAATAGGCTCAATTATAATGGTGACTGTTGGAGCACACAAAGGGCCAGGTTAGGGGTAGACCAAACTGAAGAAAATCTATGTGGTTGCTAAGAACTGACATGATCTCTTGGCACATAATCAATACTGGCTTTTAATTGTATACTTTAATTGTTTACACTGAGTTTTTACTTGGTTTTTGTCTTTTGCACTTGATTTTATCATATCCTCTCTAGAGTTAGTTAGGATTGGGGCAGATTATAAATGTGGAGGGAGTGGGTATGTCTATCTAATTTTATCTCATCTATACAGACACACAATGACACATAATTTGTATAGGAACACATAGCTATACACACAGAGACATTTTGGAGAGTCAACCATTAAAATATCTTATGTGGCTTACTAGCTGCTACTAAAATGTTTTTGTCTTGGGGGGACAGTTTACTTTAGCCTGTGCAAAAAGGAATTAAGCTGTTTGATCCAAGAAGTGAATTACACATAAAAAGCAGTATTGCTGACCACAAACTACACTGGCTGCCCTCTCCCATTTCCTTTCCACACTTAGGATTAGTTATGCCATGGATTCATGATCTACATGCCTTGATAACAACCTGCTTGAATTCTAGTGGAGTTTTGATAGCAGTCACCAATTTCAGCAGAACCACAAGTACAAAGAGATTAAACCAACCATGTTCACTTACACAGTTACCCTGGTAACGTCTGCTCCATACAGTTTATTGATTGAGCCTCAGTCAAATTCAATCACAAGTGAAAATGGATTTTTTAATGCGACTATTAGCTGCTTTTGAAAGGCAAATTGAGTTCAGTTATACTGAGTCAGCCATCAAAAAACAATTTGCCAGCAGCCAGAGAGTCCAGACTGGAGCTCGGTGCTGGTGACAAAGGGGAAAGTGAGAGAGTGAAAGTGAAAGGAAGCAGAAGTGATGGAATGAAAGCAATTTTTTTCCCCAGCGGATTTCAGGGAGCTGGAATTTATTTGCATCTCAGTCCTCTGCTACACATATAGCAAGATTTTCCCTGAGAAAGTGGGTGTCTCTTTTCAGTAGATGAAGCAACATATTGTTGCTTAGCAGTTCTAGCTTCTCCTCCTTCCAGTGTTGAATTTCTAAATGTTGCTTGGAAGACAGTATGGAGTTTTCAACATTACTAAAAGAGGGGAAAAAAACCTTCTCCATTATAAAATGAGCCTGAAAGGATTTGCTTTCTTACTGCCTTTCAGAGTTAAAACAGAAAAGCAGGAAGTCCAGGAAAAAGCCAGGAAAGAAGGTATGTAGTTGGATTCTAGACATATTTATATTCCAAATGACTTCAGTAAGATTTTAGACAAAAAGGAGGGCAACTTATTTCTCTACTACTGAATGCATGCTCCACTTTTCTGTTGATTCCAACATTCAAAACAGGCTACAGTAATGAAAAAAATGCAAGCATAGAAAAGATCATTACAATAAAACCAAAATTAAGTCCTGTAATTAGAATGATTACCAATTAAAAGCTTGGAGAAAGCTTCTATGTGTTCTGGGGAGTTGGGGGCCAAGCATAGCTCCTCAGGGAACAAATTCTGTAGTTGGTAAGTCTTATGTGGTTAGCCATAGGCTTAAATGATGCCATATAACTTTTATGAGCTCATTCTATAACCTGAAGTCAAAGAAGCAGGAGTCTCAATAAATCTAAATTAGCTTGGATAACTAGATAACATCCTGAATTCCATAACAGAAGAAAAGTGAAATATAGATGTTGTAAATAATCCAGGTGGCTGGAACATGTTTCAGTTCAAGAAATGATAAAGTACTGGGACAGGTTAAGAGGGAGGCAGGAAGTCCACTGAACTTGATAGCATATTTACTCTAGATCAGTGGTTCTCAACCTGTGGGTTGCGACCCCTTTGGGGGTCGAACGACCCTTTCACAGGGGTCGCCTAAGCATGCGCTAGCCCGTCATCTTGGTGCCATGCCCCCTTTGTCATCTCATCGCATGCAGGGAGGGGGAGGGGCGAGGGTCGCGGCGGCGGGGCGGGGTCACGGCATTAGGAAGGTTGAGAACCGCTGCTCTAGATAAAGCACATTTTCATAAAATTTGAAATAAAGAGATATAGTTAAGCCAGGTTCTCAGGAGAGTAGCCATATTGGTTAAATGGGACCTTCCACAATCAGAGGTAGTTAATAATTGAATGCTATATATTAAAGGATAACATGAGGGAGTGAAGTCCTTTCAAATGCTGTTTGAGGAATCTCAGCAACATTGTTTGGAAATCATGGGAGGAAGAAGATGGTTTAGACCATGAGTTTGGTACAAAAGATATCTCAGATAGTTAAGCATGGGAAACCCAATATCATTCATTCAAATATCCATGAATCTATTAGATTTTTTCCCTTTTTCTGTCCTCTGAAATATTTCAGTTTTCACTAATTTTCTGAAAACCAACAAGGAGATATTATTCCATGGTGACACAATTGTCACAGAAAAGAAGAACCTTCTAACTTCATCTTCCCTTTTACTTCCCAGAAAGGTGCAACCACCAGGAGCTAATAATTTGTCCAACTTTGCTTGGAGCAGACAGCCCTGCAAATATTCATGTGCCAAATCTGAACCTGTCATAGGTCAACACCAGCACTTTAAATTGTATCCAGAAACAAGGAATTAGGCAACACCACAGGGTTTTCAAAGCATGGTGTGGTTGGTTGGTTTTTTTTTTTTCTCCTAGCTCTGGAAGCCAGTAAATATGTGGTCCATTGCATTGTGGACCAACTGCACTTCCAAACAGTTTGTAAAGGCATCCTTATGTAAAGCACATTGCAGTAGTTGCCAGGTCCTTCTGCATCAGATAGAGTTGCAATTGATTTGCCAGCTGCAGCTACAAGAAGGCCCCTCTAGCCATATCTTCCACCTGATATTCTAGCAGAAGCAGAGGTGGGTTCTTACCAGTTCTATCCGGTTCTTTAGAACCATTAGTAACTCAGCGATGACGCCACAGTCACGGATCCAGTTCTGTCAGTGTCTCCATGGGCGCCGCCATGTTGGATTTTGCTTCTGCGCATGTGCAGAAGCTAATTGTTGCTTCTGCGCATGCGCAGAAGCTATTTTTTGATTGCTGCGCGCGCGCGCATGGCGCGACCCTGAGCGAACCGGCAGCAAAAGGATCCAGAACCCACCCCGAGCTGAAGCCATGACTAGTAGAAACATGTTTACTCAAAATGTATTCTTGAGGGGTCCTTGGTGTTCTCTGAGCTTGGTTGTTTTCTTGCAGATGTTTCATTACCCAAACTAGGTAACATCACTGGGTAGTGAAACATCTGCAAGAAAACAGTCAAGCTGAGAGAGCACCAAGGAGCCCTCATTTCAACCTGAGTTTCAAATATTTACCATTCTTGGTAAATGTATTCTTCCTCCTCCTCAGCCTTCTCATTTCATTGGATGACAAAGAAAGTCCCCACCCCCCGCCATCCCACAATTCTTATGGGTGGATACGAGACTGTTGCACTTCCAAAGAGTGTGTATGAGCATCCTGCTTTGAAATCTTCGGAGTCTTCTAACTTCTCTACTTACTCATGCTTCAATTCAGTTTCAAGGAAAGACATATCAGAAGACTTTCTCCCACAGAGAACAGATATCAAATCAGAGACCATAAATAGTTCAGAGGGATAGACAAATGTGAAAGAAGTTTTTAAAGCCAACTCGGTTACCTCCTAATAAAACAAACAAGAATAAATTATTTAAAAATTCTGAAGCAGTCTGAAAACAAGGCAGAAAACTAGAAGCCCTTTTGCTGGTAAAAAAAAAAAATGGAAATTGGAGACAGTATTTCAGTATAAGGGATTTCAAAGTTAACTTGGGTTTCTCAAGAGGATCCTGCTGAAACTTTGAAATAACAATACAATACTCTGAAAGAGATTCTAGTCCACTTGCTATTGCTAAACAGAAAACCTCAGATACAATTCCTAGGCTATTAATTACCTTATCTTTGTGACTTGTGGTGATTATCCGTATGAGAAAAAAAATTAAATGCTATATTTCATGATATCAGAGCTGAGAATTGATTTTTAAGTACTCCACCCTCCTCTCTCTCTGAAAAGAAAAATGAAGAACGTAACTCTCTAAACAAGATAGAAGACCCTTCCCTTCTTTGTGTATTTGTTACACTCAAACTAGGGGTGGTATTCACTTACCTTTGCTACCTGTTCGCAAATATGAGCGCGTGTGCGTGCTCACTTTGCTCGCACAAGCCACCTCCACACATGAGCATGGCCTTCTGCGCGAGTGCAGAGCCTTGAAAACATGGATAAATGGGACATCATTACGTCCGGGCGGGTGGGCGGAGCCACCTGCAGTCGCCACTACCAGTTCGCCCGAACCGGATAGATCCGGCTGAATACCACCTCTGACTCAAACCACTTCCAAACTCCTATTTTTTAAAAAATCACCCACACTGGGAGGGAGGTTTAGAAGCAGAAAGATTATCCCAGAGTCATCAGGAAGCTTCATGGCAGTAGGAAAAAAAAGTCCATGCCTTTTAAATGAGTGTTTTATTTACGAACTATATGATATTCAGTAACAAAGCTTCTGCTGATATCTTTATACAAAATGGGTTGCACTTCCCTGAGAGATCTTCCTGTGACACATTTTTTTAAAAACAAAATATAGGGAGTTTTGATGCAAATTTGTTGTTGGAGTTGTAAACTAACTTATCAGGGTAGAATTGCTGTGGGACCAATTTACTCATGCCTTTATTTCTTCAGCAACTGCTTGTAGGTCCTGTGCAGAACTCAGTACTCTTGACATTGTATAACGTTGGCAGTAAGCACAGCAGTAACTCTCACATGGATTGAGAGTGGTCAGAGGTTCCCCAAAGAAAAGTTTCTTCAAGGAAACTGCTCGTAGGTAAGCATTCTTTTCAGGCAAAATATCTGTGGGGTTCTTGTAAAAAATTACCAGCTGTAGCCATATAATTCTAACAGAGGTTTGCTTTCAAAAGTTGTATTTTTACCAAAGCCTCTGGTCTGAATTAATGAAAAGAAAGCTTAACCACATGTTTTCAGTAGAGGAAATATTGTCATTTTACAATTATTGTCATTCAAGAGTTATTTATTTAAGTTGTGCTTCATTATATTGACTGCGGAATTGCTTTCGTTTTTTACCTCTGATGGCTCATTTATTGGATATAGCTTGAGTAATTTGACATTGCATTCCCAATCAGAAATGCTATTTTCAGCCAAACATAATGAAATAAAAGCAAATACCATTGCTTCAAGGACTTTGGTATTAAGACCATTTGCTAGTCTGCAGCAGCAACAGTGTTACACCTCCACCCATGTGGAAAAGATCCAGTATCTCCTGTGATTCTTGCTAGCCTCCATTTCAAATTCCTGAGAGCTATTAAAATTAGTAGTGAACATCTTCTTGTTTAGAGATTGTCTGCATGATCCATATCTTCAGTAAAATAAAGGGCAGCTCCCTGCTGAATTTCTGTGCCAAGTCTTTTAGAAGTCGAAAGGTATTGTGAAAATATTACCTCCTCATCCCGTTTCACTGTCTTTTTTAGAAAGTATGACTTCACTCACTTGAAAGTTTTAAAAAAAGGATTCTTCAGTTCAGAACTAAAGAAGCTTCTTGGATGAGAAGTGAAACATCTTTAAGAAAAACAAAGAAAAATTCCAGTTGACTCTTGAAAAAGCACCTTTGGGTTTTTATGTATGTGAATGTCCCTTCAAGTCAGTTCCTGCAGTTTTCTTGGTAACATTTTCAGAAGCAATTTGTCATTGCCTGTTTCATAAAGCTGAAAGAGAGTAACTGACCCAAAGTCACCCAACCACCATACCTGGCTCTCACTATGTATAACAAAACACATACTGATCTGTAGGAATTATTCAAACCAGGATAAAACTATTATTTTTGTCAGATGTTGGTATAAATTGCTAGATGTTATTAAAGCAAGGCCAGTGGGCTCAAGAAGCAAAAGAATATTTGCCTACATAACTCAGAACAGCAGAATTATGAAATGATTCAAGGAATTAAAGTTGGTATACACTGGCAAAAGTTTGCCCAGAGAAATAAGGCAGTTAGCCTGGGAAGTTTTAGTTCATAGGTTTGTAACTTGAAAAAGCAGAGGAAGTAAAATGATCAGTGATATAAGATTAATAAAAATAGAGAGATGAACAGGGGAAATTCTGGATTTTCTTTTTATTAATAACAATTTTAACAGTTTCTCTGTTAAGATAGGAGGCATACTTGCATATACAAAGAAAAAGGAAAAAAGAGCAAGCCAAAATGCTAATTGAAAGGATTTGATGAACAGGGTTGGGAAAGCTTGGTGTAATTCAGAACAATAACAATGATAACATATCTGAGAGATGCTAATGGATGTTTTTAGCCATGGATGCATTTAGCTTGTCCCTCTGACATACTGTAGTTCTCTAATCACATGGTCTGTCTCAGGTTTCCTTTTTATTTTGCAGAGTTCATCAGTCTCCTCTTCACTAAAACTCTAAACAATCTGTCTTCTCACAAAGGTTCGTATTATTTAATCAAAAAAACTTTCACAAAAATCATTTTTTAAAAGATTGATTGTCCCCTTAATCTGTTTAAAATTTTCTTGTCAACTTTTTTGCTGGTGATTTTAAATTCTTAAAATTGCTATTTTACTCCTTTCTTTAATATGGAATAAATGCTCACTCACGGGGTAATTTATTGTTCTGCTTTTCTGAAGACTTAATTTAGCTTTAAAATAATTATAATCCAAATGGGATTAAGAAAATTAGGTTTTAAATGAACCCAATGTCCTTAAAGACTCTGCTGCGGCTGTGAGTTCAATGACACTTCCATGGCTCCTGGTTGTTCAAACTCACAAGCCAACCACAAATCGTGTAGGTGTCTACAGCCTTCCAGAGCACAAGCGGTGATCTCTTGGCCTCGCCTTATCCAAAAAGACTCTGCTAGCCTGACCTTGTCACCCAACTGTTGTTTCCATCCTTTTGGAGATATCTTAGTCCACCATTGTCTTCACTTGGATGCCTTCCTTGAGATTGTACGTGAGGAGGGTTTTTTTCCCCTCCTCGCTTAGACTGTTTCTGTATCTTTTTTACATTTTGATGGAACATCAATCAAGATGAATGTTCTTCCATAAAACTTGAATGTGATGATGCAGTTTTTGCAGCAGCCAATATTAACTTTGCATTCTGAAGCATACATCTCTGTTTCTGGCTGCTAAGGAAAAAAGTCTCTGGATCACCTAATGAAGAGGCAATGGAATTCTCTTGTTATTCCAACATTCTGTTCTATAGGTCATGACTTGCCATGTGTAAGAATACTGATGATGTTACGAAGCAAATGTCATGCCAATCTTTGCTTATGTTTATAAAAGTCTCCCAGTTGTAGACATTTCATGAGCCTGACGTTTCTTAAACTCTCTGTCTTTTAGTTGAGGATTAGCTCGTGCACTCTTGCCACAGAAGAATTTGCAGATTTCTGTCGTGTCTGGCTATGCATATGTCAAATGTCAGCTGCTTCAGTTGCTTGAATAGGTTTTAGCCAGTTTGCTTTTTTTGTCTTGTCTTCTCCTTTTGGGGGACAGTTTTTCAAATGTCAGATCACCCCTTTGTGTTTTTAATGGTCATGCCAGGCACAGAAATGGTCTATGTTGGAGAGTGTTGTTTTGGTTGGATAATTATGAGGGGTTTTAAAAATGTGTTTTTAATTTATCCATCGGACTTATTGTATATTGCCCACAGTCTTCTTGGAACTGGGTATCCTAAACAAACCAAATCAATATTTTTTTCTATTTATGTGAAACTATCATCTATTCTGTCATATTTCTGAATCCATAAAGCATCATGTAAATTTATGGGAAGTGTGTAGTCTGAAGGAGTAATGTGTTCTATAATCCAGAGATGTCCATAAGGTCTATCAATTTAAAAAAAAGTCAAGAAAGTGACAGAAAGAGCATTGGTATGACTCTTCTACATACATTATGAACCCACCTGCAGATGTCTCTACCAGCTTTCAAGTGTCATCTTGATTTTTTTTTAATCCTCCTGCAGAATCCCCTGTTTTGATCGCCATATTGGTCTTGGAATTACCAATTAGGTTGGTTCATTTAAATACAATTCAATCCTGCATAATTGGTGTGCTCTGGGTTCCTTCAATTAAAAAATGCCATCTCTTGGAATCCAGGACTTGCACCTTCTTTGTAGCAGCTTGGGAACCTCTGGAGCAAAGTTCCCTCTGAGAGCCAGATGGCCCTGCTCTGCTATTCAGCAAGGGAGATGGAGGCTACTCACTTCATTACATTCACTAACGTTTATCTTTTATTGATTTAATTTTTATTTACTTGATTGTTGTGTATTGCCCAGAGTTGTTGAGAGTCAGACAGCATATGCATTTACATTATTTTTATTACTATTGTTATTACTGTAACTGGGGTTTAGGGGGTGTTCAGGGATGGATAGGACTTCTGGTGGAGGGCCCTGAAAACCCCCTTTTAGGACTGCTCATTTATCTTTGGTCTCCACCTGGCATTTACTCTTTTTATTTATAGAAATCAATTGTTTCTGCATCTCTGAAATTTTCCCTGCCAGTCCTATGTTCCCACCCTTGTTCTTGACTCTTTCCATTTCTGTTTCAATTTATTGCCTCTCTGTGAGAAACATGTATCTTGCCCTTGTCAGAGCTGCCACAATATTTTAAAGACCTAGGATAGAATCACTGCCCCGGTGACTACAACTGAGTACTTTACTCTGATATCACAATATCACAGAAGATTATGCATGCTAAAAATTGTCACAGATAATTCACAATATCTATATAAATAAAATGAGAATGATCAAAACAGGTATTCACAGGATAGGATCTTCCAAGGTTACAAGATCCTATTCTAACTATTTTTCCTACTTTCTATTCCATTTATCAGAAGAGCTACTAGAGAGATAACAATTAAGCACATCACCTTAGAGCCGAGGTGGCGCAGTGGTTAGAGTGCAGCACTGCAGGCTACTTCAGCTGACTGCTAGCTGCAGTTCAGCGGTTCAAATCTCACTGGCTCAAGGTTGCCTTCCATCCTTCTGAGGTGGGTAAAATGAGGACCCAGATTGTTGGGGGCAATATGCTGACTCTGTAAACCGCTTAGAGAGGGCTGTAAAGCACTATGAAGCGGTACATAAGTCTAACTGCTATTGCTATTGCTATCACCTGATATTTTCTGTCACCTAAGTATTCACATATCTGCATTGAGAGAATAATCATGTATATTCCTTTGCACCATGAACAAATACAGCAACAATATCAGAGCCTGCACTCCTGTCCCAGACATATTTAGTTATATGTCTATTTGTATGCCACCTCCTGGAAAAAGCCACTCTGGGATAAGATGAAACTGCCTGATATAAAATAGGAAGGTCCTCCTGCTCTTTCTAAGCCATTGACAGAACTTGCTGTAAGAAAAGATGCTTTAAGAAGCTTGTAGTACAAATTAATACTGTTATTCCAGTCACCACCGTTATATCTAATAATCTGAGCAAAAGGGGTAGGGTGTGTGTGTGTGTGTGTGTGTGTGTGTGCATATGTGCCTTTTAATTAGCATTTGACTCCTGGTAACTTCCTGGACAAATCCCTTCAGGTTTTTTGGCAATCTTCTCAGAAGTGGTTTGTCATTAATTGTTTCCTAGGGCTGAGAGTGTGACTGGCCCAAGGTCACTCAATTGGCTTCATGCTTAAGATGGGACTAGTGCACATGGGTTTCTGGATTCTAGCCTGGTGCCTTAACTAATAGAACAACTGGCTCTTTACACAGTCAGATTACTAAATTATTACTATTACTTCTCTCTTATATTTTAATATTTTGTTCAAAAATATAACACTATTGCAAATGGGTGTGGAGCCTTCTTGGAACTGTTGAAAGCATTGCCAAGAAGGCATTAAGAGTGGTAAACCTAATCTTGCGTAGCTTCGTCTCCGGTAATATTGTACTTTTAACCAGAGCATACAAAACCTTTGCTAGACCAATTCTCGAATACAGCTCATCTGTCTGGAACCCACACTACATATCAGACATTAACACAATTGAGAATGTCCAGAGATATTTCACTAGAAGAG
>QLTV01003654.1:6117630-6152415 GCA_003457575.1 Thermophis baileyi
ATAAATAAATAAATAAATAAATAAATAAATAAATAAATAAATAAATAAATAAATAAATAAATAACTGGGTTGTAGATTGGAGATAGATGATGTCGCTGTTCAATTTTGAGATAGATGGCCTTTTTGATACCTCTTTCAAACCAGCAGTCCTCTCTGTCCAAAATGTGGACTTTTCTGTATTCAAAAGAGTGGCCTATGTCTTTTAAATGCAGATGGATTGCTGAATCTAGTCCTGATGATTAGATTAGGACATGATCTTTTAACTAGACTTGCCAAATTTCTCCATTGGCTTTTCTAAATCTATTGTACTTTCTCTCTCTTCCCTATTTACACTGACATGCTCTTATCTCTCAGAAAAAAAATTTTGCACATAAATATTACAGGAATTGATTTTTTCAAAAAAAATATTACTAAACTTAAATAGAATGATGCATTCTATAAACTCTACGATGTAAGTTTTAATTGAAAGTTGTTTGTCTCAAGATTGCAGCTTCAGTTGATAAAGTATTTGATTTAAAGTTGATAACGTTCAAGAGTAGGTTGCTAGGTTTTGCATGGGATACTATGCAATATGAGTGGCAAATTGTGGACTGAAGTTTGAATTGTGAATGTGCAAGAGTTTTGCAATGAACTTGCACCTCCAAGAATTCCACACTAGCTGTAATAAGGCGTAATTCTCACATTATTTGAAACAGAGAGATATGAATTGGATGATAGATTACAAGTTATCAAGTTGTTGTCAACTTTTAACAACCATATAGATAGATTTTCTTGGTGGTGATTTGTTCTAACTTTAAGCTCTTCCAACTGCAGCCCCTTTGCCACTGTAACTGAGTCTATCCATCCAACCAACCAAGCTGGTTGCTTGCTTCTTCACTTTTCTTCCACGTCTCCTAGCATTAGAGCCTTCTCCATAGATCTAGATCTTTTGCATAATGTGATTGAAATAGGATAATTTGAGCCTGGTCATTTATGCCTCAAGTGAGAACTCTGGGTTGATTTGTTCAATGATCCATTTGTTTTCTTGGCTGTGCATGGTATTCTCAGGAATCTTATTCCAACACCAAAGTACAAAAGCACGAATAGTCCTTTTTAAACCAGTTATTCTGGAAATGTTTATGTTTAGAAATGTAAATTTCAAAAATAATTTTATTTCCCACTTTTCCATTCATTACTATTCTTAAACTTATGGAAACCCTATTTTCTCACATTTGTTTCTAAATTCTGGGAAATGAAAATCTCACTGGAAAGACGAAAGATAAGGATTTGAATTAAACAGAAACATTACTTCTGCATTTCTTTCTCATAGTCAGTTTTTCTGTTACCATCTGCCCAATGTTTCTCTTTAAAAATCTGAATGAAACTCTTCAGTTCAGTGATTCCCAATTGTTGTGTCAGAATCCCCAATCACTTGGAAAGATTTTGAAGATGAATCATCAAGCTGCTACCAAGGGAATGTGAGAAGAATAGCACACAACCGAAGCAACTTTAAAAGAAGTTCAAATTCAAGGCCAAAGGGGGAAAAAACTACCAGTGCCTCAAATCTACAAATCAAAATAAAATGCTGTCTTTGTAAATGTAGGAAAATAAGGTTCTTGAATATAAAGGGTAAAGTAAGTAAATAGGGATTTGTTTCCTCAAATAATAGAAGCCCTCAGTACAGCCAATGAAACTGAAAGGTATAAAAGTAGAATAATGGGAAGTATTTCGTGAGGCAGAGCATAGCCAAATTAGGGTACCAGTTTTCATAAGATGTAAGCTTCCAATTTTGATTAGTTTGTAAATGGGATCAGGCCCTTTCATGGCAAGGTTATCAATGACATTATTATTTATTATTTAGCATATGGCATACAATGTCAGGAAAATCTACGCATGCTAGACACACAATGCAGTCCTGGCAGCCTAAAAAGCTAGTTCATTCTGTTCATCGCTTATGCGCCTATCCTTGGTGCACCATGGGGGTTGAACTAGCTTTACACCAACTAACTAGCTGTGCTTGGGTGGCCAACTCTTCTGGGCTCCTCCGCCAGTCTCGCCTCCCCTCCCCTCCCCTCATGTCGCAGCGCCTCGCCTCCAGCCATGCCAGTCTTATCTTCCCCTCACAAACCCAGCTTGGTTTTTCCCACCAAAGTGGTACGCATTTATTTATTTACAATATTGCATGCTTTTGAGCTGCTGGGTGGGCTGGAGCTAGGTATCAAGCAATGGGAGTTCATTCTGTTTCACAGAGCTGGGCTCGAACCAAGAGCAGATCATTTCTGGCCAGTAGTTCCAGCATCATTAAGCCTCTGTGGCACCATGTCCCCAATATCACCAATGACACGATGGCTATATATTACCTCCAGAATCAGAAGCAACATGCTTTTGAAAGTCAGGTTCAGGAGAACACCATTGGGATGGTATTTATTTCCTTTGTGCTTTAGGAAGTTGGAAAGCCTAAGAGATCTTCTTAAGCATTAAGAGATGCAAGGGCCCTATCTACTAGAAATGAAGACATTTTAATATATTTTTTTTAAAAAAACCCTCTTCTATTCATTGTTTGGCTAATCTGGATTTTTTAAAAAAATAATAATATACCTTTCTATACCTCAATACCTTTCTATATTTAGGATGTTTCTGAGTAACAGCTGTATTTTATTCATCCCATATTGGTGCTACTTAATTAAGAATGTGAGTGTACTTATAATTATGTTTTCAAAATGATCAAGATTAAAACTTGCTGTAGAAAAAGCTGATTTTCTCCACATCATTCATGTGGTGGCCTGTTTGTTGAACCAGGGAGCACAATGAAAATATATTTTAAAAAATTATCCTAAGTAGTATGTAGTATGACTTAAATACAATTTACAGTGGGCATCTGGAGCTTTAGTCAATATCAAGGAAATGGAAGGTAAAAGCCCAGCCACTGCGAATGGTATTTATTTATCCTCATTTGGGAACATGAAGCATTACTGCTTTTACCTGGGATAAAATATATAACTGCCAGACTATAAAAAGAGAATTACATCTTATCATAAAACAAATGGGGAATAGTATGCTTGATTGCTTAGGCTTACGCTAGTTATAGAATTATAGAGTTGGAAGGAGCTACGTCAGCTATCAAGAAGTCCAGCCTTTCTCTGTACAAATATCCACATTAAAGCATCTCCAATAGATGGCACTCCAGCCTCCAACCAAATATTTTCAGCAAAGGAGAGCTAAATATTTCTGTAATAGAAATAGAAGGGAATATTTATAGCTTGGGATTGAACTGGGGGTCCTTAGTGCTCTCTGAGCTTGGTTGTTTTCTTACAGTTGTTTCATTACCCAGCTTGGTAACATCATCAGCATACCTACCGGTAGTTGGGTAATGAAATGTCTGCAAGAAAATAACCAAGCTCAGAGAGTACCAAGGAACCCTAAATTATTTCTTTCAATAATTGGTTCCACTGTCAATCTGCTTCTATTGCTAGGATTCCCCCCACCCCCCAGACATTCAAAGAAAACCTGTAAAATCCATTATTCTGTACAGTATGTTGCTCTGTATGTGTGAAAACAGATCTTTGGGTTTTTTGGGTAACACCCCCTCCCTTGAAAGTGTCCTTCCATTGGCTTTTCTCAAGCCTAAATATAAGTCTCTCTTAGTCTGTCATAATAATACTTAGTATACAGACTTCTGGCTAGACCTTCTCTGAACCTCTTCATACTATCTGTATACTTGGTGCCTGGTATTGCTTGGTGTGTTGCCTAGAAGTGAGCAATATACTTGAACTGGGGTCTGGCAGAATAAAATAGGAGTATGTTTTCCTGCTATTTGGAAACTATTCTTCCATTCATTCTCTCTAAAACCACATTCTCTGTCTGCTCCCTCCAGCTTTTCTTTTCTTTCTTTTTTTTTTTTTTGGCAGCCATATCATACTAGTAATTCATATGCAGTTTGTAATCAACCACAATTCCAAGTTCTTTTTCATAAGCATTATAGCAAGACAGATATTCCCCATTCAGTATCTGTTTGATTTATTAAAAGTGTTGCAAATATATATTTCAAGTGCATACTAAATAAAGCCGAGGTGGCGCAGTGGTTAGAGTGCAGCACTGCAGGCTACTTCAGCTGACTGCTAGCTGCAGTTCGGCAGTTCAAGTCTCCCCGGCTCAAGGTTGACTCAGCCTTCCATCCTTCCGAGGTGGGTAAAATGAGGACCCAGATTGTTGGGGGCAATATGCTGACTCTGTGAACCGCTTAGAGAGGGCTGTAAAGCACTATGAAGCAGTATATAAGTCTAAGTGCTATTGCTATTGCTAAAGTATTGCGTAGTTGAGAAATATTTATTCAGAAAAAGAAAATAATCCAGGATCTCCAAACCTCCAATAAATGGAAAATATTGCCTTTTAAAGATTTTGAGTGTGACTCTGCATGGTATCACTGTGTCTTTCATTCAGATACAAACCAGAGGTGGGTTCCTACCAGGTCTAACCGGTTCTTTAGAACCATTAGTAACTCGGCGATGATGTCATGGAGCCGGTTCTGTCGGTGTCTCTGTGGGCGCCGCCATGTTGAATTTTGCTTCTGCGCATGCGCAGAAGCTAATTTTTGCTTCTGTGCATGCGCAGAAGCTATTTTTTGATTGCTGCACGCACGCACACGGTGCAACCCTGAGCGAACCGGCAGCAAAAGGATCCAGAACCCACCCCTGGATACAAACACTATGATGTTTGGAGGGAAAATATCCTGGACAATTCCCACTTCCCCAAACCCCACATAGTATATGATACTATTCACATTTTAAAAATTCTGTACATTAGATTATTTCCCCCAAGTAAGTTGATTTTGTATCATTTCCCTCCTTCTGGCTATTGCTTTATTCTTCTTCCTGAATAAATAACAATGCATTCACTGTGTTAGACAGCCAATCAAATCTGATCACATAAAGATTTCTTTAACCTGCAATAAAGTAAGCAACATATCAACATACAGATCATCCTTGACTATCCACATGGAAGTATCAGAGGCAAATATCAGAGGCTGGATTGATGGCATAATCCACCTCCCCCCCCTGCTCTTTGCTCTCCACCCATCCATCTTTTTGTTATCATATTGATGCATTCTCATGTTCTTTTTCATTGTTTATTTCATTGTTCTATTATTTTACTTCTGTTTGCACTCTTTTCATTTCTTCCTTTTTATTGTTGTAAGCCACCTAGAGTAGCCCCACAGTGAGATAGGCAGCAAATAAATTTAACAAACAAATAAATAAAAACTGAGAATATGAGTGCAAAAAAGGAGCAACGTTAAGGTAGGAAGTGAACATTTTTCAAGTATGGCCAGAAAAGTGTTGCAAAGTTGCTTCAGCACTGCCCAATGAACTCCTAAAAATCTGAGTAACTTCAACTTATTCCTAATAGGTAGGGCTTAATGTGTAATATCGAATTGGCGAGAGCTTTAAAAGAGAGCTAATTGTACCATCTTGTCTATACAGAAGTACCATTGAATTCAGTTGAATTGACTTCTAGATAAGAAGACATGGATGAACAATAGTTAGCTGTTGGGATTTTATGAGGAATTTAAATGAACAGAGAAATAATAGGGAATATAATGACCCAGAACCTTTTTGAAACTTTGAGAAGCCTGGATTAAAATATTCATTAGAATATTCATTTGAAGCTTCTCCATATCCTATGTCATGCAATTTTGTTCTCAATTGAACTCAGTCACCGATAAAAGAGGGCTTTTTAAAAAAATACATAAATACTTAAATAGCTATTGGCATGATATTTTAACTGATGAATGTTCAAGTCAAGGTTACTGGCTTGAGTGAAAATTATTGAGTCATCTAATAATGTCAAAAAATGAGTGATACCTTAGATGCCACTATTATATGTAGTATTATCTCCACTGCCCTTCCTCTCAAAGGCCTGAGAAAAGCAATAATTGGCATTGCATAAGAGCAAGCAAAGTGGTGCTTTTAAAAATGAAACATGGAATATTAAGCCATTTTCACCAACCATATATAAAGATAAGATGCACAGGGGTGCCTTTATTAAAATGACATTTCAGCAACATTTTACTTTTCAGTGGATTGAGATGATGCGCAATAACACAAACGAGCTATGTTTTTTTTAAAAAAACTTGGATGCCCTTCTATGGATAAATGTGAAATGTGGTCACATAATATCATATTTATAAAAGTGAGTACCAACATTTTGCATATCCCTAACATAAAGACTTCTATGACCTTATGGATGGAGGGCTTTTTTCCCCACTGTCACCAGTTCTATTCCTCGGATTAGATAATGAAGTCAGCATGAATGAGAACAGTGTGACATATGGTATATATTTTGCCACTTTGCTATGGAAAGTATGGGCCATCTCAAGGACACTGTTTATTACAGTCCTGTTCTTTTGTTGGTGGATCATTGTTCCCATGCTCTCTTTTACTAGTGTACAAATGCCACTGAATGGGTGCTTGTCAAGAGTGAGAAATATACACATTGAGTCCTTATTAAAGTGCATACTCTGGAACACATTGCAGAAGCAAATGAAGTGCAATGACCCTTCAGCTACTTTGAGAAAAATTAATCCATGGAGAAAATTCCTATCATGGCACAGCTGGTTTCCCTGTGTTGTTACAGAAAGGTCAATTCCCTTGGCCTTCTAGGTCTGAGCCAAAATACCCCTTCTTCTAGAAAAATTGTTTTGGTCCTCTTCGAACACATGTACATGGTTGGTGTAAATATTGGTTAAATATGAATTCTCTCTTAGGATTCTTCCTGCTCCTCACACACAATACTTTTTGTGGTTTAGCATCAAACCTCTTTCCTAGTAGCTTGATCCAGGGATCAGGAAAAAGAAAAGAAATGGTTAGTGAGCTTGGGGGGAAAAACCTTGATAAGAAGCATAGGGTTGCATAGGAGATTTATGTATTAAAAATGAGATAGCTCATGAAAATGGAGGTGTGGATTGCAAACACATGAGTCTACATTCTCAGAATTAAGGCAACTTGGCTTTTGAGACTCGGATTCATCTCTTCCCACCTCTCAATCACATTTATCTTCCTAAGGTTTTTATTCTACTAAGAAATTGGTCAAAGGTTTGTGAGGGCAGTGGACTGTAAACATTTTTATAGCTAATCTTTGGTTGGCTTGTTTTTCCAGGACTAAGGAGAGCAACTAGTTTTTGGTTCCATTGATCAAACTTGAAATGTATTCTTATGACTGAGCCAAAGGCAAAGCACATTTTTTATCATACTAGGCCGGTGCCTTGTTCCCTTGTTGCCTGTAATGGTCCAGGCAACAATCAGTGCTCTGTGAAATTTGCTAAGATGACTCCAAATTCAATGTCCATTACATTGAAAGTACTAAGAAAAAAAAATCTGTGTTTCCCTGAAAGAGCTAATTGGAGTTCAGTTTGACACATGAAGGATAGCCTTTGTATAGCCATTTTCAGTTTAAAGTGAAATGGCTGTTAAAATAAAAGAATATGGCTGCCAAGGATTGTTCTGAGACAGAACATTTCTGCATACATCCAGCCAATGCAAAAGAATCGGTGTCTAATCCTAGAAAAATAAATCTCACAACTCAATGCAATAAACCAGGGCCTTCCACATCACCAATTCTGTCAGGATTATACTCTAAAAGTTATTAAACAGCCATATGAATTCCTAAAGTCCAAAAAATGAGATTATAACTAATGACTGTAGACCATAATTTATTACTTGGACTAATGGCATGCAGGAGGATCAAAATATCCCTTGATATTCATTTACTCCAGTATAGTTTAAAGTAAACACAGATATCGTAACACTTAACCGTCTATGGAGAATAGAATATATGCACTTCTGTGAAAGTTGAAGAATATGTTTGTTAAAAGGTGATTTCAGTAAAGGATCTACCTGAACAGATCATAAAGACAGTTTGGTTACAGAGGAGAAGCATAAAAATAAAATGAGAGACCAAATACACTGCAAGACTCCTTAAGAAGACAGGAAAGTGACAGATTATGAATAAGGCTGAAAAAAATGTGAGGCTTCTCACCAAGCAAATAGATCAGCAGCAGCATTCACTTACCTTCCCCACTGGTTCGCATCGCGACATTTTGCGCGTGCGTGCGTTCCCTCGTGCAATTTTGCTTCCGCACATGCTCAGTAGCTGCAATCAGCCCGAAACACAGCTGAGGAGCTGATCAGCTGTGCTTCGGGCAAATGAATAAAGGTCAGTATAAACCCGGGGGCGGGCGGAAGGGCCCTTTTTCAAGCAGCAGAAGAGGAAAAGGGGCGTTGGTCTTACCTGATACGCCTCTTCTCATCAGGAGGAGACAGCATTCAGAGTGGGGTAGTCCTCGTCCACTCAGAATACCGGATCCGTGATGTCACAATGACATCACCAGCAGGTCACTACCGGTTCGGGCGATCCGGTCCAAACCGCGAGGAACCCACCCCTGATCAGCAGGCATTTTAATTGTAAGGGTAAGCTTCTTGTCACTATATAGACAGGAAGTTTAAAGGTTTATACACATTTATACACATGGAAAAAGTGGGCATTTTTCACATGCATAGCTTAGCTGGAGACAGACACTATGGTGAAAGTAGAACAAGGATTTTTGGCTAGAGAAGAGAAGAAGGTGGAGAACAAAAGAATCACCATTCTTGGTAGCATCCGACTATGCAAGCTTGCAGCATTTGGCATAAGGAATTAATGACATCCAATAGAAGAGAATATATGTAGCTTAGATTTGAACTGTGTAATCCTTGGTGATATCTGAGCTTGTTTGTTTATTTATCATATTTTTATAGCTGCGCATTTCACCAAAACCAAAAGTGCTGATGATGTTATCTAATCAGGTGATGAAATGTCTGCAACCAAATAACCAAGGTCAAAGAGCACCAAGATCTCAGCGGTTAATGGCATTTCTCCCAGGCATGACCAAGAAATTGACAAAGAGGATGATGGCCTGAGAAGACTACCAGGCTTCTTCCTTTGTTTATCAAACAAGAAGGGCCAATGTGCTACCGCAAAACTGAATCTGTCATTCCCCCCCCCCCACCCAAGATGTATAAGCAAACATGGTATACTATAGAACTGTATGCATTTGCACAACATTGTCAGATTGCTGCTTGGAAAAATCACTGTTAGATCACTTTAATACTATCTTACTTTCTAAATGTTCCAAAATTTCGTACATGAGAGGTTCATAGAAGTGGTGCCTGAGAGCACTGTTTTTTTCCACCAGACTAGGTTATTCTGGCAGCCAACCAGATTTGCCGGTTCATCTTCGGCTACCATGTAAGAATGCCAGTTTCACTGCAAGAATGAACTGTTTGCAGTAAACAGTGTTTCTGGTACATGGCTTAATCAGGTACTAAGACTGCTTAAGAGAGCCAGGTAAGGTATCAGGCTAGAAACCAGGAGTCTGGAAGTTGTAGTTCAAGGTACAAAGACAGCTGGGTCATCTTGGTCATGTTGCTCTTTCTTGCCCTAGGAAGGAGGCAATTGCAAACCACTTCCAAAAAATTTGCCAAGAAAACTTCAGGGACTTGTCCAGGTGGATGCCAGGAGACAATGCAAGACTCAAAGGCACAAATACTCACACACAAACATAGGGTTGCACAAACCTTGAATCAAATCAAGTACAACCCAAAGAGAAAATAGTAAATAAAATAACATTAAAATGTTTTATGCAAGTGATTAATGCTTACATTTTTTTTATTGGTATAGCCATTGGGTCGGTTCACATATATTAAACCATGATTGGTTTATGAATTTGTATTTTGTGGGAATAGAAAACTTCTATTCTGTTTTCACTGAAGAAATTATTCTAACTTAAAGAGTAAAAAACATAAATTCTGTGTATTGTCAAGGTGTTACACAATTATACTAGACTTAGCCCAGTCTGCCTGAGCTTATTTACTATACAAACTAGTCTAACCTTGGCAGAAATTAACACTGGACTTCTGGCTTGGAATAATCTGTCAAAGTAGCTTGAGCAGTAGCAGATGGCTAATTACAGGTGACTGTAGCTAATTCAGAGAAAGTTCATTAGTCATACAGATATGGCTGCTCATACTTTTTGATGAAGGGGTGAAAATACTTCAGATAACTCTGCCAATGTTCAGATGTTCATTCATCAATGTTCACAGAATTGCCAATTTGTTGGTTTAAAATCTAAATATTTCTGGCAATCAGAATTCACAGTCAGGAACTAGAGAACAATGTTGGGTTCCTACAGCAGTCAGGTGGGGAAAGTAATACATATTGCACTTCTTGTTACTTACAGGTTGTTTTATCCTGTATAGATCTGTCACATAATACTGTGGAAGAACTGAATATACCAAAGGCTTGTTATAGTCATAGAAGCCCATTCTTTTGTTGGACAATATAATCCATTGTCTTACTGCTGACATAGCAGAGGTTCTTGGCACAATTCTATAGAATACTTATTCAAGAGTACATATAGTGCTATTGAATTCAGTGGTGCTAACTTCCAGGTAAATGGGCAGCTAACTACTCTACAGTATATTGGCCAAGTTGGTTATAATCATGGTCTACTTAAATTATAGGGAATCCAGTAGCTTGTTGGCAGCAAAAAGAGCTAGAAGCAGTGCTCAGAGGACACTCAATCTTCAGAACAAAAAATTATGGGACATGAAAATAACAGCTGAACTCAGCCACTTAAGCATTGGGCTAAATGATTATGATGATAGAAACTAAGACTCCTTTAGCCAGTTATGTATTATAGATAACAAGGATACTGATCTACTTTTAATCAGACCACATGCCTCATTTCTCTAATCTAGCGCTTTCAACCTGTGAAAATGTTGTACCCCACAATAATTCAGATGTCCTTCAAGTTTTTGAATAAGAAAACAGTTACAATCAGTTAATGGATGTTAGGATAGCTGGATAGTTTATTCACTTTACTGTATGTTATACACCTCGGCTCTGTATAATATACAGAGCCGAGGTGGCGCAGTGGTTAGAGTGCAGTACTGCAGGCTACTTCAGCTGACTGCTAGCTGCAGTTCGGCAGTTCAAATCTCACCGGCTCAAGGTTGACTCAGCCTTCCATCCTTCCGAGACGGGTAAAATGAGGATCCAGATTGTTGGGGGCAATATGCTGACTCTGTGAACCGCTTAGAGAGGGCTGTAAAGCACTGTAAAGTGGTATATAAGTCTAAGTGCTATTGCTAGTGCTATTTTGCATTAGCTGTATGAGGTTTTCATTGGTTATATTGTAAACCACCAGGCATTTGAGGTGCAGTTCAGTAGCATATAACTATCACAAATAAAAGTTGAGATCCATTCATTTTCAGCCCACTGTCAGCTGTAAGACTTTCCAACCAACCACAATGGAAGATGCAATTTTGTAGAAAAAAACTTGTTATTTTTATTATCTGCTTATATTTGAGCTGATTAACCTTCACACCAGTGGTATAAATGTTTTTTTAATAAATAGCTGAAAGCTATTTTTCTATAATGACACTATCATTCTTTAATTAAACATGGGCTTGGCAGATGAAGCTAAGGTAAGGAATTGTCAACAGCTGGGCTAGAAGAGAAATTGAGTAGGGGTCATTGTGTCCCAGGAGAACATTTTTCTTCCATAAATTGTTATTGGTGATCATGCTGCCTGTGTCAATGGTACTTTTGCATATGCAAATGAGGTCGTCTTCCCTGCTATTACATGGCAATCAGGGGGAAATTACATTCTTGCTGTTTACTTTCAGTGTCTTTAATTAATCCGGTTATTAGTCAATTAATGGAGCTTGTTTGTGAGAAGTTCACGATATTGTTAAGAGAAGAAAACCTGAATGACTGTGTTCCAGTGTATGGCTCTGTCCAGAATTCGAACTTCAAAAATCTCAGATGCTTTTTGCAACCTTCTTATAGTTCAGCTTGGAATTGTGCAGTTTTTGACTCTGCATTGAAGGCTTATTTCAATGCTATTATGTTAAGATTCTGTGAATTATAAATGTAATGTGTAATGGTTTCTGGATTGCTTAGTTAAATCACTTATGGGTATTTTGCTTGACTTCATGAAGACACAGGAAAATGCATATACTGTACTACCTGAAGTTTCCATGCTTTTGAACAATGGTGGTGTATGTCTTTCTCTTAAAACACAGCTGTGGAAAGCACATTTAGGAATCAAAATAGTATTTTTAAGTAATGCTGAATTAAAACAAAGTATTTCTGGTTCAACTTAGTTTTTGTTTGAGAACATAGATTTTAAATTTCAATTGTGATTCAAGCCCAGGGGTCAAGGGAAGTTTTCTCTTCTTATCCAATGTCATATACAGTATATATATATAGACATGGTAGCAGTTCCAATATCTCAGGGGTTGCCACAAAGAAGAGGGAGTCAAACTATTCTCCAAAGCACCTGAGGGTAGAACAAGAAGCAATGGGTGGAAACTAATCAAGGAGAGAAGCAACTTAGAACTAAGGAGAAATTTCCTGACAGTTAGAACAATTCATCAGTGGAACAGCTTGCTTCCAGGAGTTGTGAATGCGCCAACACTGGAAGTTTTTAAGAAGATGTTGGATAACCTTTTGTCTGAAGTGGTGTAGGGTTTCCTGCCTAAGCAGGGGGTTGGACTAGAAGACTTCCAAGGTCCCTTCCAACTCTGTTATTCTATTCTATTCTATTCTATTCTATTCTATTCTATTCTATTCTATTCTATTCTATTCTATTCTATTCTATTCTATTCTATATTTACAAAAATACCTGTATATAGTAGACCTTGACTCAAGACTACAGTTGAAATGGAACTTCTGTTGCTAAGCGATGCAGGTGTTAAATAAGTCAGGCCTGATTTTATGTCCATTTTTGCCTTTGTTGTTACAGTAAGTGAATACAACTTCTCCCATTGACTTTACTTCTTGGAAGACCCCTGGAAAGGTAACAAATAGTGATCATATGACCCTGAAATACTGCAACAGTCATAAATACACACCAGTGGCCAAGTGCCTGAATTTTGATCAGGTGACCAGGAGAATGCAACAATGGTGATAATTATGAGAACCCATCATCAGTCACTTTTTTCAGATCTAAACAGTGCTAGATTAATGGACATAAGAACTATCTGTAGTAAGCACCTGGAGATGTTCTCTGTCAGCATTGTTCCTCTCTGGCTATGATGGTGACACAGAATGTCCTATGATATTTTTGGCATGACCTGACTGTTGTACAGTGGTTCATGAGTATATGGCATTTCAGACCACACTGACTTGTAATGCTACCACCTGCCAATGCAAACATTTGCACTTTTTATACTGATTTGCAAGGAGGGATAGCATTGATGCCCTCTAAGCTTTGGAGCTTAAAGACTGCCCTTCTCCTGTATGAAACTAAAATGAGAGAACATACTCAAAATATAAAGTTCTGTTGATTACATAAGGACAGAATATTACACTATTCTCTCTAGCAGGTTTTGATTGTCCAAATTCTTCCTACTGCATCATGTTAATCTCGGGCATATTACAAGTCTGCTTGTCTTCTCAAACAAGATTAAATACGCATAATTCAAATGACATTTTAGTCTTAACTAATTCTGGGATGGCTTGTTTCAAGAACTGCCCCATTAAGCAGTTTCTGACCTTAATTACTCATCCCTTATTCAAGTGTCCTCTAGTTGTTGTTCACCTTTTTCTCCAGCTTGTAGCACTGGCTTTGCAATTGTTTGCATGGATACCTTTCAGATGAGATTGATCTTGTTACAGAGCTAGTAACTCAATAATTCCTTTTCTGCTTCCTAATGCATTACATCTGTAGAGTTGTTCTGGGATAGTGAACCATCTCCAGAGACTTATGGTGGCTGTATATACTTGCAGGCATCTTTTGAGACCTAGGATTGCCAGCCTGCTGCTTATGGACACCAAGAGACCTGCAAATACCTCCCTTGGTGTTTACAAGGACTTTCTGGTTTTTAAAATTAATAATTTTAAATTAAATTCAGTCAGAAACTAGCATGCTGATAAGTAAACCTCTGGCATTAATTTTATTTACTGTATAGATTATGTAGTTATTCTCAGGGAAAATGGTGTGTAGCTATAGTCCAATGCATCATTTCAAAATGCATACAGATTTCAATTTATTTAAGAATCTAGGGTACATATAGCTTAATATTATAGTTAACAGTTAATTACAGGTAACCAAACAATGTTAATACGATATTCCTTTCATTTGTTTTTGTTTTTTTATACATGCGTCACACCTTAGTCTAAAATCTAAGTGAGCCACATTAAACAAAATCAGAAAACCATGGATGTCAGTTTGCATGTAATTCATTTTTTTTTTCTTTTTACGACCCTGTAATCCCTTGCTTTGGGGTGGTAGGGGTGACTGAATGGAGCTGAGCGTTTACTGGCTGGATGTCCCTGATGCCTATGTGGAGTTCACAGCAGATATTTTCTCTTTGTGTCCTGATAGAGAAACATCTGTCGCTGCTTAGGATTGAACTCTCAACCTTCTGAGTGGGAGGCAAGAGTCTTCACCTCTAGGCCACTACATTGTGTTACATGTAATTCAAATACTTTTAGGAATTCAATGAACTTCATTTCCTAGCTACTGTGCAGTATCTCTGAAACATGGACATCCATTGTGAGGGCTAATGGAGGCAAAGGCAATGACACAATGCAAGTTTCATTCAGTGCTATTAATATCATAATTCTGAATAAAAATATCAGATGTAACAAATCTTATTTTTATGTGTATCAAGTACAGAAGCAGTACGCTGATTGCTGTAATAAGGTGTAATAAATATTGTAATAAATGTAATAAGGTAGTAACGTTTACATTTATTGGTACAATGGAAGAAGAGACACTCTAATATCTTTATTGGTCCTGTGATCTGTCTGTTAAAAGAACCTGGACTACAGGTCATGGGTGTCCCCAGATAGCCATGATGGCATCAAAATAATGAAACATACATTGTGATGTTATAGTGTAAGCTCCATCCTTTTTTACATGTATCCCAACATCACCTACAGTAACATAAGAGAAGGAGTTGACATTGCAACTCATGAAATATACTTTGACTTTGCTTCCACTCGGAATAGGACAACTTGCCATGGCCAACTCACCATGGGACAATCCACGTGGGATAACTCAACACAATAAATATTATCTGCCACTGCTTCTTTGACACAAACAGTTTATCATGTTGAGTTATCCCATGTGGATTGTTCTGTGGTGAGTTGTCCCATAGCGAATTGGCCGTGACGAGTTGTCCCATGGTGAGTTGGCCACAGTGAGATGGCTGAGGCAAGATGGCTGTAGCGAGATGGCCATGGCAAGTTGGCTGCAGCACCTTGTCCTAGACGCCCCTCCACTTGCCCTCCCAATGGATGCTGATGTTTCAGAGATACTACATAGTAACCAGGAAATGAAAGTCAGTGGATGATAGGACCCAGGAAACAAATTATTGGGAAATTTCACATGTCTCTAATTGCTTTGAAGAAGTTAGAAATGCTTTCCAAGTGATGGTTTGGTGACTTTAATTGAGAAGGAAGTCACAAACAACTCATTCAGATATGGAAAGCTTCTAAAGTTCTTAATTGGTTGTTCTGGAAGTAAAAGATGAAAATGCATATGCTAAATAAATAAATAAATAAGATGAAAATAAGTCTTAGATTTCCAAAAATATTTTTCTTATCCTTTAAATAAACATACAGAAAAATGCTATCCAACCATTGTGTTATATTCCATTTAATTGCAAGTATGGTTTAATTATCTAATTATTGTGATTGCTTTTCTTTTTTTCCCCCCATAATGACTTAGAGCTCTGCAGCACAAAATACTGAAGGAAAACTACTTAAACCCTACTTCCACTTTTAATGGTGAGCCCCATATATGACAAAAAGCTGGACATTTCTCCTGTCCGAGGAGAAATTCAATGAAATAAGTACCCTTTTTGTAGTAGCCTTTTGCCCCCAAAGATGATGTAGCATTTGAAATACCATCTATATACTTTTCTGGGAACTGGCAAGGAACCAGCCTTCCCCTCCTAAAACACTGTGCCTTTGTTCTCCCCAAAAGTACCCCGGTGTACTTTTTCTCTAACCTTGAAAGAATGGTGGAAGATTGCTAGCCATTCAAACTATTCTGCTCTTGCAGATGTTACCTCTATACCAGCGGTTCTCAACCTGTGGGTCACGACCCCTTTGGGGGTCGAACGACCATTTCACAGGGGTCACCGCGCGCGTTAGCCCGCCATCTTGGTGCCACCGTCACTTGCAGGGGTGAAATGCTCCCGGTTCGGCCGTGCCTGCGGGTTGTCGGACAGCCGATAGCGACAGAAGCGGGAGACTTTGCCCACCCACCCGGACGCTGCCATTTGGGTTCCTTTACCCTCTGCGCATGTACAGAACGCTTTGCGCATGCGCAGAGGATAAAAGAACCCAAATGGCGGCGTCCGGGCGGCGTCCAGGCAGGTGGGTGGCGCCTCGCGCTACCTTGCCGACCGGCTCTATGGCGACCGACAGGTAAGAGCGAACTGGGAGCATTTCACCCCTGGGCAGCCCCTCAAATATTGGAACACTGCTATCATGTCTCCCCTGGTCCTTCTCTTCACTAGACTAGCCATGCCGGTTGAGAACCACTGCTCTATACCCTCTGAGCAATGAGGATCAAAGGACTACATACACTCAAGCACCCAATGTCATTTCATGAAGAGCAATCGGGAGAAAGAGCTCCCTCTAGTTATTCTGCATAACTGTTTTGGGAACTGCTGCCAGGCTGCAGGAATGGAAAGGATAGAGCTTTCTCTTTCAAGCGTTGATTTCATTTCATGTAAATACAAGTGTCCTGCAACTGTCTCTGGACAAAGATCAAGAGCATCCCCAACTTGCATGCAGCTTCAACTGCAGCTGCTATTGAATGGGAGGACTATAGATACGCACTTAGTATATTGTAAGACTTCCCACAAGCTTGTTCTACCTTCTCTGCTTTCTCATCTCTCACACACCCTATGGGCTGAGCTACTTATATTGTGCTAAAAAGCGATAATTGTGTAGAATATTAAATTTATGATCAAATTGCTATGGCACAACCCTATGAGAATGCAAAAAAACCCAAACCCTCATTAAAGAGTTAATTTGCATACTTTAGAGTTTTTAGTCTGTGCACATGGTATATGTGAGTAGTTCCCATAGAAACCTGAACAAAAAAAGGTATGTTATCAATGGTTTTTTTTTTTGTTCCCTTTGTGAATAAATTCCCATTGTTCCTGTGAAGATAGCAAAGGCTTTGTAATCAAGGAAGCCAAAAGAGGGGATCAGAGATCTGTGGAATGAGAAATTAAAAACAAGGAACCAAAGGCATGGAGTTGAGGAGACAGAAAACATACAGACAGCTCTTGGCATTCAGTATTAGCACTATGAGAGATGAGAAGGAAAAAGAGTGATGAGCCATTTGAAGAGAGAGCTGTAGAGAGTTGAGATCACACAATTCCAGATCTTAGGCTAGATTAGGGTTCATTTCTTAGAACATGAAGTTTCCATATCAAAATCTTAAGCTTCTGACAGCTTTAACTGTAGATCTCAATGCAATCCTTTTACAATATCTTCTGCTTCATAACTCATGCTTTTGCTGAGCTCTTAATTAATATTTCCTTTTAAAATATATATTTGTCTTATTATCCTTTGCATCAGAGGTGGGTTCCTCCCGGTTCGGACCGGTTCACCCGAACTGGTAGTGACCCACTGGTGACGTCACGATGACGTCACGGATCCGGTTCAGTCGGTGCCGGTCCGTGGGCACCATCTTTTCTTTTCTTTCTTTTTTTTTTTTTTCTTCTGCGCATGCGCAGAAGCCGAGTTTCTGGCACTGTGCATTCGGTCTGTCCCGGTCCGTGGGGTCCCTTTTTTGTGTTTTTTTCTTTTTTTTTTTTTGGATTTTCTTTTTTTGGGGGGGGGGATTTGGGATTTTTTTTTCTTCTGCGCATGCGCAGAAGCCGAGTTTATGGCACTGAGCATGCGTCGCCATCTTGTTTTTGGCTTTTTTTGGCTTTTTTTATTTTTCGGCACTGCGCATGCGCGTGCGGGAGGAAGCGAACCGGCAGCGAGGTAAGTTAGAACCCACCCCTGCTTTGCATACTATCTTGATCATCCCACTCCAGCAGAGTGAAAATTTTATTGGCTTGCATTATGTCCTATGCCTAGGTACCTTTCTTAGCTCATCTCACCAAATGTTGAAAACCTATCATCTCTGTTCAGGCAAGTACATAATTGGGTTACATAAGCATCCAGGGTAGAGGTGGGGATACATAATGAAAGATATATCATGATATCACAATACAAATCCCTTGATTTACGTATTGGTATCCAACATCAAAATGCATGTATGAAAAGTTAGAGTTCTGGTGTCATTAAGTAGAAATAATTTTTTTCTTCTTCTTTTCATTATCATAACTATGTCCAGATTTCTATGAGTAGCTATATGTTGCTGTGACATCTTTAGGCATTTTGGTGACAATACTACTCAACTGTTATAGAAGCAGGAACAGATGGATGCTACTGTGGACAACAGGTAGCTACAACAGTAGAAAGCAGAACGATGCTTCCATATATCTGAGATCCTCCTATTTTGTAGTCCAAATCCTGCTCACACAGTGCTAGAAAGAATGTAATATCAATCTCTCTAAAATCATGGCCTATTAACATGTACAAACAACTCATGAGACCAATATGCCTCTTGAGGTTAGAACTCATATAGGAAAAATGCAACCCTATTTGCTGTTCATGTGGAACATTGTTACATCTCTGATTTTTTCATCTTTTCTCCTCCCTCTTTTCTTTCCCAGACAATGCCATAATATGGTTCATCCTGAAGGCTAAAATTTATCCTGCCATGGCCAGGATGTAACAGCTTAGAGCAGGGGTGTTAAACTGGCGGCCTGCAGGCCGGATGCATCACCCGCAGGCCACACCCACCCCAAATCCGTGAAGGGGAAAAACATTGCGAAACGTCATGTGATGGCAACGGGACGCCATGAGTTTGACACCCATGGCTTAGAGCAGGGATGGGTTCTGCTTTTCTTCGCTGCCGGTTCGCTCAGTGACACGCTGTGCAGGCGTGAGTGTGCTTCGCACATGCGCAGTGCGCTTTGCACATGCTTCATGCATGCGCAGTGCTTAAAAAAAGCTTCTGCGCATGCGCAGAAGCAAAAAACAAGATGGTGCCACTTATTGCATTGCCGAAAGAACCAGTTCAGGAGCATGGCAGGCCTGGGTCGCTGCCGGTTCTAGCAACCCAGGCCGCCAAGTTACTACTGGATCTATAGAACCGATCCGAACTGGGAGGAACCCACCTCTGGCTTAGAGGAAAGTCCAAACATGGTTGGCAAACTCTGGGTTAGAATTATTATATCAAGATCCACCATTGCTGATGCTGCCTGCCTTCTCTCTCTCTCTCTCTCTCTCTCCCTCCCTCCCTCCCTCCCTCTCTCTCTCCTGGCTTAGAGGAAAGTCCAAACATGGTTGGCAAACTCTGGGTTAGAATTATTATATCAAGATCCACCATTGCTCTCCCTGCCTCCCCTCTCTCTCTCTCTCTCTCTCTCTCCCTCCCTCCCTCTCTCTCCCTCTCTCTCTCTCTCTCCCTCCCTCTCTCTCTCTCTCCCCCTCCCTCTCTCTCTCTCTCTCTGTTTATTAAAAATGTAGTCAAGGTTGACTGATTAGGTATATATCTCATTACAGATGGTAATTTTATTTAAGACTATCATTGGAAATGCTCATTTAATTCATTTGTCTATGTACAGGTAGTCCTTGACTTACAACAGTTCATTTAGTGACTGTTCAAAGTTACAATGGCACTTTAAAAAGTGACTTATGACCATTTTTCACACTTACTATTGCAGCACCCCCATGGTCATGTGATCAACATTTGGACACCTAGCCACTGATTCATATTTACAGTTGCAGTGTTCTGAGGTCATGTGATCATCTTTTGCGACCTTCTGACACAATCAAAGTTAATGGGGAAATCAAGATTCACTTAACAACTGGGTTACTAATTTAACAAATGCAATGATTCACTTAACTGTCTTGCTTAGCAACATAAATTTTGGGCTCAGTTGTGGTTGTAAATCGAGGACTACCTGTATATGTTCCAACAAAATGATTTTTATTTCTAAGCAAGTTTTACTTGGATTTACACCCAGGTTCATTGTATGCGTTATTATTGAAGTCCAAAAATGTCCTCCAGTAAGATAATTAAATGCTGTTATCAACTTCTTTAACTTCTAGAGGATCATGACAAGCAATAAATTGTTTGATAAAAAGTTTCATCAAAATCCTAGATTTCCAGCTATCTGGGTTAATTCTCATGATTGCACTATCATCACCTCTTAGACCAGCGGTTCTCAACCTGTGGGTCACGACCCCTTTGGGGGTCGAACGACCGTTTCACAGGGGTCACCTAAGTGCGCGCTAGCCCGCCATCTTGGTGCCACGCCCCCTTTGTCACCTCATCGCGTGCGAGGAGGGGGTGGGGAGGGGGTCACGGCGGCGGGGTGGGGATCGCGGCATTAGGAAGGTTGAGAACCACTGTCTTAGACAATCATATTCATTGGTCTTCTAATAACCGTTACAATTAAGTAGCAACCAGGGGTGGGTTCTGAATTTTTTTACTACCGGTTCTGTGGGCGTGGCTTATTTTGTGGGCGTGGCTTGATGGTCATGTGATGGTGGGCGTGGCTTCATGTCATGTGACTGGGCGGACATGGCTTCATGGTCATGTGACTGGGTGGGTGTGACTAAGTGGTCACGATCCTAGTTCCCCCTACGAGGATTCCTGCATCCGGACCTTTTGCAATCCCTCAAAGGATTAAAGGAAACCAGATTCCAGCTCTGAACCCTTAAGGCAAACCAAATACAAGTGGTCCTCGCTTAATGGACGGTTGCTTAGCAAGTGTTCAAATTTATGACTGACCTCCTCAGAGCTACTTGACCTGTTTTTGGAGTTTTCACTGCCATATGTATGCACACACGTGCACAGGCGCACACACACACATTTATGACCAGTTACAACATCTCACACAGTCTAGTGACTGAGGTTTTCTATGTTTTTTGCCAGTTCCCAACAATTTATTCTGGTTTCCGGTTAAAAATGCCCATAGGGGAAAATGGACTTGTTTAACAACCAGTGTTCACTTAATGACCACAAGGTTCACTTAACGACCATGGTGTTTGCCTAACCCAGGGGTCTGCAGCCTTAAACACTCAGAGCCATTTTTCTATTTTCTTTTAAACAGGTATCTCTCTCTCTGTCTTTCTCTTTCTCCCTATCTCTCTCTCTTTCTCTTCTCTCTCTTTCATTTTTCTCTCTCTCATCTCCTCTCACTCATCTCTTTCATCTCTCTCCCCCCTCTCTCTTTCTCATCTCTCTCCCTCTCTCATCTCTTTCTCCCTCTTTCTCTCTCTCGTGCTTCTCTCTTTCCTCTCTCTCATTCTCTCCCTCCATCATTTTCTCATTTCTTTCTCTTTCTCTCTTTTCCTCCCCTTTCCTCTCTCTCATCTCTTTCGCGTGTGCACACATACACACAAGTGGATACACTCCTGCACTGGGATCATGGCGGCGGGGACTCCTCTTGCTGCTGCCACTGCACAGTGAGGTGAGTAGCTGGCTGTGCTGCGCAGGAGAGGCGGAGCTCTTCCCTCTCTGCATCCGGCGGCTACGGAAGCTGCTCCTCCCCGTTCCCCTCCTTCCTGAGCCGACATGAAGGGGTGTCAGATGGCACTGAGCTGCCCACGAAGGAGGCGGAATCACAAAAAGCAGCCAGTTGCGCCAGTGCAGAGAAAATGTTAGGGGCACTTCAGCCGCTCGGCTCTGCGGAGGCTTGCACCTTCTCGGGGCGGAGAGCAGGTTGCGTGAGGAGAGAGAGGGAGAAGGGGGCAGCGACAGCCGCTATCATTGAGGAGAGAGTGCCACACAGAAACGGGAGCACACAGAAATGCCACCCACTTCTCCCTCTCGGCTGCTGGGCGATCTCGTGTGAAGGGAACGGCAGATTTAGCAAAGGAATAAAAACTGATTTTACTGCTTCTCTTTGGCTAACGCCCAGAGAGGGAGAAGTTGCTCAATATCCCCCCCCCCCGGGACCCCAAGGCCAACTGGCAGAGCCCAATCTTTCCACAGGGTGGCCCTTGGTGGAGACGCAGCTGCTGCTATGGGGCTGAGAGTGCCGCTACCGCTTGCCCTTGCCTCATCCTCCTCTTTCTTTGGGTTGGCCCAAAGTTATCCAAGTTTAAGGCACACTAAACCCCATTCCACGTCTTCCAAAGCAGACCACCATAGCTTGAGGTGAGGTCATGGCAGCCACACCAAACAAACACCGCTCCCGCACTGACTCCCCAATCGAGCCTCAAAACAATGCGGGGCTTCGGAAGGCAGCTGCAAACAGCACCTCGGGCACTTCCCCAACAAGACACCGTCGCTGCGCTGCTCACGGGCAGTTCAGCGCGGCAGAGCTCTCCGCCCGCTCAGCCATTTGTCAATAATTCTCCCTTCCCAGCCACTCACTCATCCACCCACCCATCCATCTCAAAGCAGGGCAGGCAGGCGGGCTGGAACTCCTGTGTGCTCGCGGGTGCAACTCCAGGCACCCAGCGCCGCTGGTATCTCTCTCTCTTGTCTCTTGCCACCTCCTGCCTCTGTGCATTGAGGAAGCCAAGCAGCAGAGGGAAGAGCACGGACCTCCTGATGCAAGAAGTGGCTGCCAGCAATGCCCTCAGCGGGGAGGCTCGATCCCCCTTAGGAGCCTCAGTTTACTTGTGAGCACCATTGGCCTTTCTCCCTGCCTCTCCCGGCCAATGTTGTTCATGAGTAAACTGTAGCTAGGATCTCCCATGTGCTTCCCTCGCAGGCCAGGCAGCTGGGGGAAACGCACGGGAAGAGCTCCCGTGCCGCGATCTCCAGTGTGCTTCCCTCACAGGCCAGGCAGCTGGGGGAAATGCACGGGAAGAGCTCCGCTGCCCGCGATCTCCCGTGTGCTTCCCTCACAGGCCAGGCGGCTGGGGGAAACGCACAGGAAGAGCTCCGGTGCCGCAATCTCCCGTGTGCTTCCCTCGCAGGCCAGGCGGTTAGGGAAAACGTGAAAGGGGAGCTCCAGGGGGCAGGTGGCGGGAGGCAGCAGCAGGTGAAAGGGGAGCTCCAGGTGGTGGTAGGCAGGGGGGGACAGCCCTCAGGGCCCTGGGAAAGCACAGGCTTTCTGGATGGGACTTACACAGGCTAAAGCAGCAGGGGGGAGAAGCAGCAGCCGCTGACATGGAGAGCACATGATGGATCCCTCCACGTGTTGTCCGGCGACCTGTTTTCTCTCCCCCGCTCTGTTGCTGGGAGAGAGAGAGATATTTTTACAGCACTGTGTTCAAGTTGAAGGCCAGTACTTTCAGCGCCCACGAGGAACCAATGCTTGGAGCAGTTTTGGAGCTTGTTAAGGGGGAGGGCCGCTCCTTGGCCCCAGCCATGCGTTTTCAAGCCCGGGCTGCTTGGAGTGAAAAGCTATTGCAATAGCCCAGGCTTGAAAATGCATGGCTGGGGCCAAGGAGCGGTCCTCCTCCTTAACAAGCTCCAAAACTGCTCCAAGCGTCGGTTCCTCATGGGCGCTGGCATGCCTACCCCTCTGCCACCAGCCGTGGGAGGAAGGTAAGGTCGCGAGCCCGGTGGGGATGGTGGGGGGCCCACGGCAAGGTCTGGGGATGGGGCGGGGGGGCTAGCGCGACCGCAACTTACCTGTAGGCAGGAGGAGGCAGCTCAGTTGGGGCGCAGGGCAGGCACCACGTGGGAACGGAAGGCAGATTAGGCGGTAAGGAAGGAGTGAGTGGGCAGGGTGGGGGAAGAAAAAAAATTCAAAAAAATTCCAATAAAAAAAAGATGGCGGCACCCACGGACCGGCACCGACCAATCCAGTTCGGTGACATCATTGTGACATCACCAGCAGGTCGTTACTGGTTCGGGTGAACCGGTCCGAACCGGGAGGAACCCACCCCTGGTAGCAACTATGTTTACCTTTTATGAATATTTGCAAGTGAAAAGCTGCATGTGAAACCGGGCTAAACGTCTAGAGATAGGAAGCTGTTTATTGAAATATTCCAGTAAACCTTTTACTCCCTCCAAAGCTAGACTGATGTGACTAATGTGCCATAAAGAGTCTGACAGAACTTTCCTCTTTCTGACTGTGAAGAGCTTGCAAGCAAAACAGAATTCTCCTCCATTTATTTGAAAATTATTCACTAGAGAGTTTTTAGTCTCCAGACTGAAGAAATACCTGCCTGATATGACTTCTTAACAATACCTTTTGAATTTTTCAAAACAATAGAAAACTCAAGAGATCAGTCTGAATATTGTCTGACAATAAACTTCTGGTGCTTTCAATCTCTATTTCTCAAACTTTTAACATCATAAAAGAGTTGTCATGGAAAATAATAAAGAAGTGTGATACACAATTCAAACCACCAGACTACATCTTTTGTTAAATGATGGTACAGATGGGCATTTCCTTGCTTTCTTCCAATACATGTTTTATTTGTTCAATAAAAGCTTCAAAAGAGAAATTGTACACTGTTATTATAAAGGTGTTATAATGACCACTATAAAATTTCCCATAGTTCTTTGTTCAGGAATTGATTGATCTTCTCCTTTCAGATTCTGATGATTGCGATATGTGGCCAACTCTTCTCAAAATCATATTTATGTCATATTTTTTCATAATCTATCTCAGGGTTCAAAATATTCAAAGAACAAATGTAATATAACCTCTACTTTTCCAGATAAATAAAACATAATAGCTTATCATAGTGACATGGAGTCTTCTTAGTTCTTATACTTTTATTTTCGGTCCCATTATATTCACAGTAGGCTTTTACTACAATTGTAGTATTTTGTGAAAATTCCAAATTTCAGTACAGTCAATAACACTTTCTTTTGTTTAAATTTCGCTTGACTAAACTTTCAATGAAAAGACAAAATGCATAAAAAGACAAAAATCAAGTCTCCATTTGAAGAAAATTCTAGATTTTTAAAGCTGTAGTCAATGAATGTATTTTAACATTTGTTACATACCAGATAACAGGTTTTTTAGATGATTACAGAGATTTTGGTCATCTCGTTTTAGCAACTTTTAGTCTCTTCTTAGTTTGCCCAACCACTGTTGACACGATATAAAATCTGTTCTTATTGCTATTATAAGGGTACTGCAATAATTGGATGATACTAGAAAACTGAGTGGAAATCACCTGACTTGAGAATTAATATAACAATGTTTTACTTACCCCGTATTTTTCGGAGTATAAGACGCACCTTTTTACTCCCAAAAAGAGGGTGAAAACTTGGGTGCGTCTTATACACCGAATGTAGCCCCACCCAGCCACCCCCACCCTTTGGCCTCTGCCTCCCAGCAATTTACTGTACCTCCTTGCAGCAAACAGGCAGAACCTGATTAGCAGAAGCAAGTGATTATCGGCCTCCCGACCATCAGCTGAGAGGCTGCAGGCAGGCCCACATGCTAAAATGAAAGTGAAACTAGAACTGCAAGGAGGCAAATTGCTGGGAGGCAGAGGCAGAATTTTATTTTCTTGTGCTAATCACTGTTGAAACTGGCTGTTTGTTGTTTGCTGCAAGGAGGTAAGTCAATAACTATAAATGCCTATAGAATGTTCAAATTATTAGACTTATTTTTTAAAGACTGCTTTATTATTGTTCTAGACAACTTAACAAAATGAAGAAGCTTTTTAAAATAAATGCTTGATCTGAAGAGGCCCAGTGCTATTGTATCTTCTTTTAAATAGCAGAGAATAATGTATACTTCCAGAAAGCCACATCAGTTTTAACAGCATCTGTACAAGTAATAATCTGAAATGTAACAGTGTCCTGTTTTAGTATTAAAATAAGGCAGCTGAGTTAAACCCTGACTTAGTCATGTTTGGAGTAGATCTATTTAAATAATTGGGAGGAGTTAGTGTGACTACATTTAAGAAAACTTTCTGGCATTAATATACTGCCATAATATACATTTCTCCAATTCTTTGCTATTTCTATGGGTCAGGCACACATGCACAGAAATAACACAGCAAACAGTATATATCATCTGTGCTGTTTGCTGTTTGCTGGGAGGCAAATTGCTAGGAGGCAGAGGCAGATTTTTTTTTCTTGTTTTCCTCCCCCAAAACTAAGGTGCGTCTTATACTCTGAAAAATACGGTATCTGTTCATTTTTTCCACTGAAACCAAGTGGAGAACATTGCATAAATTTCTTCACTACAAAATGAGATATCCTTCAAATTAACAGGGTCAAGCACAGGTTTCTTGAGCAGGAGGCATAAAGTTTCTCTTTCAAGGCTGGCAGCACCATTTCCTTCCCAACATTCACAGCCTTCTGTCACCTATCTCAAGGGCTTTCACCTAAGGACCTCTAATGCCAACCCATAGACAGCATCAAGCACTTTAGTTAGACTACACTACTAAAGGACAGGGATTGATCAATGTTGTACCAAGGTCCTCAGTTTCAGAAGTCTAACTGATTTTGCAGTAGTCCAGATAATTCTTACCTAGCAAGTGGATATTTAGTGACCATTCAGAATTACAACAGACCACCCAAAAGGTATTTGCGATCTGATTTTGAAGGTATGACAGCTGCACAACTACAATGCCATGGTCACATTATTGCATTTTGGGCACTTGGCAACTGGGCTCACCTTTTTCAGGCATTTGCAGCATCCCACAGTCACATGACCATGGTTGGTGTTTTTTTGTTTTTTTAATGATTTCCAGCATTTACTTCTGGCTTTCGTCAAAAAATGCCAATTGGATAAAAAGGATTCGCTTAATGACTGATTCATTCCTCTTTCTAGAGTGCACATTGAGAAAAAAAGCAGTTCTACTTTCCCAGTATCAAGCATGGAAAAAAATATAAACAATAATAATGCTGAAAACCTGTAAATAAAAGCAGGATGAAATTTGCAGAACAATCAGTCCACTCTAAAGAACTGTTTCATAGAACTTCATGGAGAACTTTTCAACTGGCAGTTGTGAGTCTACAGCAACTAAAGATCACTTGCAAATATCATTTCCTGAATGTTCTCAAAGCCACAAGTAATGCATATCATTCGTATATTTCTCTGGTAAGAAAACTAACACAGAAACATGTTTACACAGACAAAACACTGGAAGAAAGGCATACTGTATTATTTAAAATTTTCATAGTAAAAAATTTAGATGCCAATGAAGAAATAATTCATGAGGGAAGGAATAAATGATTGAGGGAAGAATACTAAAGCAAAATTAGCATAACTGTAACATTATTTCTTTTATTAAAGAAATAAAGAATAAAAAGATTGGAATGTAATACATATGCTATATAAAGGAAGGAGGAAAGGGAAAGAAGAAAAAATGAAAATTAAAGCAACTGAAGAAGGAAAAAACAAGCCTGGAAATAAGAATGAATTGAAAAAATAAATATATTGATCCTTCACTAGAGAAAATACTGTCATTCTCAGAAAGAAAGCATGGGTGATGAGTGTATTATTTGTTTGTTTGTTTGTTTAGCATGTGACATACAATGTCAGGGAAATCTACAAATGCTAGACGCAATGCAGTCCTGAGTTGCTGGTTCATTCGGTTCAGCACTTGCATGCCTATCCTTGCTGCACCGCAGGGGGGAGGGAAACTAGCTTATATACCAGCTGACTAGCAGTGCTTGGGTTGCTGGCTCTTCCAGACTCCTCCTCCAGTCTCTCCTTGCCTCGTCTGGCCTCGCCTTGTATTGCATTGCCTCATGTCTGGCCAGGTCCAGTACCGGCTTCTGCTCTCTGCACACACAATAGCAATAGCACTTAGACTTATATACCGCTTCATAGTGCTTTACAGCCCTCTCTAAGCGGTTTACAGAGTTAGCATATTGCCCCCAACAATCTGGGTCCTCATTTTACCCACCTCAGAAGGATGGAAGGCTGAGTCAACCTTGAGCCGGTGAGATTTGAACCGCTGAACTGCAGCTAGCAGTCAGCTGAAGTAGCCTGCAGTGCTGCACTCTAACCACTGCGCCACCTCGGCTCTTCAATGCTGATAGGATTTTCCTACCAAAGTGGTAGCCATTTATCTACTTGCAATATTACATACTTTCAAATTGCTGGCTGGGCAGGAGCTGGGGCACGAGCGATAGCAGCTCCCACGGCTCGCAGAGCCAGGCTCGAAGTGCTAGAATGCAGACTATTTCTGGCCAGCAGTTCCAGCATCATTAATAGCAATAGCAATAGCACTTAGACTTATATACCGCTTCATAGTGCTTTACAGCCCTCTCTAAGCAGTTCACAGAGTCAGCATATTGCCCCCCCAACAATCTGGGTCCTCATTTTACCCACCTCGGAAGGATGGAAGGCTGAGTCAACCTTGAGCCGCTGAGATCTGAACTGCCGAACTGCAGCTAGCAGTCAGCTGAAGTAGCCTGCAGTACTGCACTCTAACCACTGCGCCACCTCGGCTCTTAAGCTGCTATGCCACTGTGTCCCCAATAATATGCATTTCTATTATTTCAATCCCCACAATTTTATCATTTAAAGGACTGTGCCTATAGTTGCTCATATCTTATACTTTCCCAAGGCACTTTTCTCATGAAAAATACTGACGTGACTGATGAACATATTGATTTCCTCAACTATATACTACAAGGCATAGGGACTGGTTATCCGAGGGACTGCCTATCCTTCATGGTGGCTGCCCAATCAGTAAGAGACGAAGAGTTTGGTGTGGTTCAGGTTTCTTCAAATAATCAGTGTCATCTGTTAGGACCGAGAAAACATGCTTTCCCTGTTGTGGTGACTGTCTTTTGAAATGAGATTCCTTTGGAGATCTGTGTGACTCTGGATAGCCATAAAGCCCTAAAGACCTGGCTGTTCCCCCATGTCTTGGGGCAAGGTGGTTGGTACTTCTATAAGATATGTCCTAAGCTTGTATATGTCCTATCATCTTGTTCATTGTTCATTTATTTTTATTTCTCTTTATAATCCTACTTATTTTGTACTTTTTACCAATTTGGTTTTATTGTGAAGTACCCTACTCAACTGGAGTCTGCAGTGCCTAAAATAGATAGCAATAGCACTTAGACTTATATACCGCTTTACAGCCCTCTCTAAGCGGTTTACAGAGGCAGCATATTGTCCCCAGCAATCTGGGTCCTCATTTTAATGACCTTGGAAGGATGGAAGGCTGAGTCAACCTTGAGCCTAGTGGGATTTGAACTGCCAAATTGCAGGCAGCCGGTAGTCAGCAGAAGTAGCCTGCAGTACTGAACTCTAACCACTGCGCCACCTATCTAGATGGTAGGTAAGTAGTTATGTTGATAGATGATGGAACTTTACAGATAAGTTTCAACTGTGGACAGAGAGAGGCACCTCTGATCTGCCACAAGTGACTTAAAAAACAATTTGAATTGCTCTACAGGTAGTTCTCGACTTATGACCATTCATTTAACAACCATTCAAAGTTACAGCATCACTGCACAAAGTGACTCACAATCGGTCCTCAAAGTCCCCATGGACACTTGATCAAAATTCAATTGCTTAGCAACCAGCAATGTATTTATGACAATTGCAGCATTCAACATGATAGGCATTTCCGACCTTCCCAGGGAACTTCCGACAAGCATAAGTCAATGGGGGAAGCCAGTTTTTCTTAATGACTGTATGGTTCACTTAATGACATTAGTGATTCTTAGCAACCACAGAAAAAAGGTCATAAAATTGGGTGCAAGTCAATAACTGCATCACTTAGTGATGGAAGTTCTAGTCCCAACTGTGATTGTAAATTGAGTATTCTATGATGAGATTAGGCTTGGTGCCAAATCAGGACAATGGTGCTATAGCAAGTGCTAGTACAAGACCAATGTCTGAATAAATGTATCTTATGCTGTTCATGAAGCCATAATCCAGAGCACAAGGTTAGTTCTTCAAAGCAGAATGAAAAAGATAGCTTCTGTATTCTGTGGTTGCTAATATCCCTAATATCAGCATTTAAATGCAGAGGTAAAATGCCTTATATTATCCTAATACTTTAAATTATAGTAGCTATGAACAATTGTTATTTTTCAGGGTGGCTAGGGTTGTTGCAAACTCATGTCCTAACTATCTTTCAATTATGAAGTTTGCTAATATAATGCCCGCATCATAATTGCCTCTGTCAGAAATTATATATTAACATAAAAAGTATTTACCTTTGCTCCATGTAACTGTGCCCTGGTTTGCAGCAATTTTTAAAAGTAAGATATACAGTAAGCAGCTACCTCACTCACTGATTATGAGAAACCCAGTGCATTCAAATATTTCTAGAATGCGTTAGATTGCTTCTTTCTGAATTACACTATCTACAATATTTGAGATCAGGAAATGTGCTTATTCATATACATTTAGGCTATGTCCCTATATATTCTCACCTGGGGGAGCAAATGCCACAAATTAAAAGCATATCTTTAAAGGACTTATTTCTGTATATACTGTCTGTGATTGCAATATTAGGCTGCAGCCCTAGACATGTTTACTTGCTTGAAATAACCCACTTGAATTGTACTGTTATTTGTCATAAAATAATTTTTCATTCGATTTTTCATTCTGATCCAGAATGCAATATTGCAGGCTAACTCTGTCCTCAGCCAGGAGTTCGATTCTGATTGGCTCAAGGTTGACACAGCTTCCATCCTTCCAATGTCAGTAAAATGAGGACCCAGAATGTTGGGGGCAATATGCTGATTCTGTAAACTACTTAGAGAGTTCCATAAAGCACTATGGAGCGGTATATAAGTCTAAGTATTACTGCACAATAGATTTGGGTTTGAAAAATACTGTGATAATACGCTGCAAATACTGAGCAGGCAAATAGAGATCTAATCATTTTTCAGAGTTAATCTTGGGTGTTTCTGCTGTACTCCTAACTTCATCCATTTTAAGATAGCTCCCATAAATTAAAATAAAAAATAAAAACGTAATTAACTACCAAACTATTGGTAATGGCAAGAGAGGCTTTTTCCAGTATGGAATTACAGTGCATAGTATTCCAGAGAGACAGTAAACAAATAAAAAGGATATGGTAGCTAGGAGTGACTCATGCCCATCCATTATAAGTAGATAAAGACAATCTTAGCCTCTTCACTAGCATTCACACAAACCATTAAGGAATTGATTGCAAACAGGATTCTTTGCTACTTGACTTTGCTGCCTGCTAGGACTCCAGCCCAGGAGTCTGACCATTTGAATTTCAATCATTCCTTTTGCCCATCACCATCTGCATTTATATTCGTTCCTAATACAAAATGTCATTTGGATTTGCTGTATGATTTGCTTGGCCTTAACTTTCCCTGACTCCATCTAACACAGCCTTTTTCTGACTTACCTCTCTCCAGTTCTCCATATGATATAGTTACATCTAGTAATACAGTGATTTCTGCAGCACTTTGGAGAGGAGGTAGAATAGTTCCACCACAGAATCAAATGCTCATCACTGCTGGGTGTGGTGATCTGTTTTAATAAGAGCAAATGGGGCTTCCGAGAATGTTTGTATAAATTAAGTTCCCATTGGGAAGGCAAATAGTACAACAGTCAGTTTAGCAGTAGACAGACCTTCCAAAATTTTACTTTAACATTCATTTATGGAGTCATTCATTTGTGTTATATCCATGTTTATGCCCACTGAGCATTCCAACTACCATGCTGTTAGAAGTTGTTTCCATTTTTCATCCCAGCTTAGCATTTTGACTTATCCCCATCACCAATACTATGGGCAAAATTGCTTACTACCTTAGTATTCTATCTTAGAATTCTATCTAGTATTTCTATATTAGAAATGTTTCTCATGATCTTCTAAGTGTTTGTTTGTTTGTTTGATTGATTGATTGATTGATTTAAATCACACCTTTGTTTTATACATTTCAAGACAATGTAAATAATGCTCCCTCCTCCTATTTTCCCTACAACAGTCTAGTAAGGTGAGCATAGCTGAGAAAGGGTGACCAGCAAAAGTCATCCACTGGCTTCCATGCATGAAGGAGCACTAGAACTCATAGTCTCCTGATTTCTAGTTCAACACTACCCTTAATGAAAGCTTCTATTGGGGGGAAAAAAACCATGAAAGTTTTGCTTAGAAAGGAAATTGTCCCAATGTCTGATTTTAGGCAATATTCAGCTACAAGTGGGCAGTTGTGGGATCTAGAAACTCCATCTTAGAAAAATCTCCTAAACTTATTAGAATATTGTTAGTTTCCCTCTGAATTCCTCTGCTATTTTGACTACAAAAAAGTCACCAGTTCCCCACAAAATTTACAAGAGCAGAAATGCAATGGCACATTTAATGTATGATAATAATGATAAATAAACATTCTTCATAATTATAAGAGAAAGTGAGGAATTAAAAGCCACATCCCACATCCTTCCCAACAATCATACATTGGATTGGCTTGCATCAGGTTTCTGTATCCAGATTTGCCAACTAATGGTATGATGATTTTGCTGTCATCAAGGTTAGGTGTCTTAAGTTCCTCTTCTCACCATCTCCAATACCGACCACCAATGTCTATCATCCCCTGTCAAAAAAGAGCAGTGGCTAATTTTACCCAAGCTATTGTATTCAAATCAAAGGAGACGGTGCTAAAATAATTCACAGCAACATGATTTTGTTCTTCCATTTCCTATAGCATTGGCCTAATTGTGTCACCAAGTCTGTAATTTGCCTCTCATAGAGCCAAGTTAATGATAGACCCCACATTGCTGCTTCTCTCCCTTTTGACAGATGAGTGCACAGACATGCACGCATAGCCTTTGCCTGCTCCATCCCAACTCTTCGGGCCTGCTGATCGGGGAAATTGCAATCACATCAAAGAGGCATCCCTGTAAAGCTTCCCTCCTCTCTTCTCTTTTGTTTTAATGTTTTCACTTTTTGGTGGAAATTCTGTTAAGGTCAAGATGGACCTGCTGGGATCTCCCACTGATACAAATTAAGCATTACCACTATGGATCTTTTAAAAGTAGTGATAGTAGCAATAATACATCCAACAGACACTGTTTGTAAAATCGACCAGCTTGACCTTACCTAGCATTTCTATTCTTTATAGCTTTCTTTTATGAGAGCAAAGATTCATATGTTCAAACACAGTTTAAATTTGATTCAAACAGAAGCTTTCCAAGGAAACCTCAGCTGTGGTATAGTCAGGGGAATAGGGACCTGGATGCTATCAATCAGCTTTAATGATCCTAAATGTCAATGGGATGCTGGAGAGAAATGCCATATTTGCCCAGTCCTATCATCTTAATGCCTTTACTCATTCCCTATCTCAAAAATTCAGTTTGTTGGAGATAGTCTTAGTATCTCTGCAGCTAGGACATTAGCTCAAACGGAAGATTGCCATGGTGTGTTCTGATATAATTCAAAATCTTGGGGTCCAAGTCAGCAACAAGATATTGGAATGGTCCATCTGTGTGGCAGCTCATGCATACAGCTTAAAATAGATCAGTGGTCTGTTGGAGAATCTGTTTAGGGTGAGGAGGTAAGACTACTTAATCACTTAGACCAGAGACTGAACTGTTTTCTTTCTTTTTGTTGCCTTGTCTTGGTGAAGTCCCAATGTAGCTGCCTTGAGGTATGCTGGATGTGCTACCAGTGTTGACATAAAGATAAAAATCCACAAAAGGTGCTACATAAAGGCTAATTATTATTATTAAATCACTGAATAAAAAAGTCAATGTACCATTTAATTATATTCAAATTCTCACTCAGAGGTCTTTTCTTTTTTTTCTTTTTTCTTTTCTTTTTTCTTTTCTTTTTCTTTTCTTTCTCTTCCTTTTTCTGTTCCTCCTCCTCCTCCTCCTTCCCTCTCTCTTTGCTTTCTTTTCTTTCTTTTTTTTTCTTTTCTTTCTTTTCTTTTCTTCCATTATTCTCCCATATGTATTTAGCTTCTGGCAAACCTTGCTACTCCTTTGCTGGCAGCATTATGATCATCTCCTTTCACTCAGAGGATCATCACCTTTCACTCATCAACATCTATATTTATTATAGCAATATGAATTTCCCCTTATGTCCCTCTATGCTAACAAAAACCTGGAGTTTGTAGAGTACTGCCAAATAAAACAAAGCAACCCCAAGACTGATCAGAGACTTAGAAGCAACTTCAGTTATCAGAAAGCCAAAAAAAATAAAATAAAAAAAAATCTGGCTTTTAGAAATCTCTTCTGTAATATGTTAAGTTAAAATAGGCATTTTGAGAATTAGGATTCTCTTTATTTCGTGCAATGTTTTCTTTCACTACAACAATATTTTAAGCTGCAAAGAATAAGGGAAACTCCATAAATATCTCAGGAGTGTCAACCCTCGCTTTAGAGATAAACACAAGATGGATAGCAAGATAAGAGAGAGTTTATTTATTTATTTATTTATTTATTTATTTATTTGTTTGTTTGTTTGTCAAACATGTACAAGATAGCAGGTATAGGTATAAACATAAACATAATCAAAGTGAATACAGATAGATGAGGACAATAGGACAGTAGGACAGGGATGGTAGGCACGCTGGTGCGCTTATGCACGCCCCTTACAGACCTCTTAGGAATGGGGTGAGGTCGACAGTAGACAGTCTAAGGTTAAAGTTTTTTGGGTTTGGGGAAGAAACCACAGAGTCAGGTAGTGAATTCTAGGCATTAATCACTCTGTTGCTGACGTCATGTTTTCTGCAGTCGAGTTTGGAGCGGTTTACATGAAGTTTGTATCTATTGTGTGCTCGTGGATTGGTGTGGTGGAAGGTGAAGTAGTCATTGACAGGTAGGACATTGTGGCAGATAA
>QLTV01003654.1:6168620-6183251 GCA_003457575.1 Thermophis baileyi
GGTGGAAGATGCTTGTAGGAATTTGGCTACATGTTTGTTTATTTCCAGGCAGGTGTGGTGGGCATACTTTGTGCATATGCGGCATTTTTTGAATTCCTCATCCTCTTTGATGGTTTTATTGCATTTATAACATGTGTTGTCGTTTGTAGAGGTATCTTCATTTTGTGGGTGTTTGATTGTGGAGTTTTTTTATTTTTTTTTTGGCATGGTCAATAATCAAATAGTGTCTGACAAATTAATGAATATCAATAATCAATCAGTCTAACAAATTAATTAATCAAAGTGTGATTAGTTTATAGTACCTAACCAATCAAATAACCAATCAAATAATTAATAATTAATTTAATTAATTAATCAATGCTTAGTTAATTAATATTACCTAACCAATCAAGTGATCAATCTAACCAATAGAAAAATATCAAATCAATAAAAATATAATATAATATAATCAGTTTACAGTTAATTAGTGCCTGATTTATTAGCAATAGCAATAGCACTTAGACTTATATACCGCTTCATAGTGCTTTCCAGCCCTCTCTAAGCGGTTCACAGAGTCAGCATATTGCCCCCAACAATCTGGGTCCTCATTTTACCCACCTCGGAAGGATGGAAGGCTGAGTCAACCTTGAGCCGGTGAGATTTGAACCGCCGAAGTGCAGCTAGCAGTCAGCTGAAGTAGCCTGCAGTGCTGCACTCTAACCACTGCGCCACCTCGGCTCTTATTAATTGTTCAATTGATAATCATTCAATGCTTATCAATTGAAACATCTGCCTTCTCAATTGGTTGGAATGCAAACTGTTCCTTTGCGGAAGTATGTCTTGGTGGAGGGACGGCAGCGTGGTCGCCTTAGAACAAAGAGCTTCTCTCTCACATGGCTGGGAAAAGTTAGTTTCATTTACAGTTTCACTTACTATCAGGTTTATTAGGGGTATTCCTTTAGTGTTTAAGTGTTCTGCGGGACTTCGGCAAAGTTAGGCTCTGTTCAAATGTAGATTGAGCTGGTCTGGTAGCAGAAGCTGGTTTTATTATTTAAGTCCTGGGGTTTTATTATTTAAATTCAGGTAGCAGTAGCTGGTTTTATTATTTAAATCATGGGGTCTCCTCCCTCCTTTGGTTGTTAGGGCAACCAAAAAGTTGATTATTTCCTTTTCACTGCCAGTTGTGGGAATCAAATAGAGAAAAAAGCTTCAGGAAATAGCATGATAAGCCCACATGGTGAAAATGAATTAAAAATATTACTCCCAAGACAGCCTGGAGCAGAAAGGCATAGGGAAGAGTTGCAGCTGGTAAGGAGATTGCATCAGGATATGCCTGTAGAGGTATGACCTATGGGATAAAACTGACATGCAGCACTTCCTAAACTCTTGTCAGATCAAACCTCTGCAGGTTTTATTTCCAGTATCTAAAAGAATGAATGTTCTGTTCATTCCTACCACATATAAGGCTTCCTCAGGTATTTCCTTGAATATGTGTGGGCTGGAAAGTGAATAGAAGACAGGGCATATACTCTCCCCAACCCTGTATTTTCTAAGTTGAGCATGATTCATTAGGAAATCTGAAGGACAGATATTCTCATATTCACTTGAATGTAACAATAGTTGTTTGCATTAATCCAGGGCCCTGATTTATCAGCTGCCCACATGGTAAAGAGGACCGTTCTCATGGTCAAGCAAATGAAGTACAACTGCTTGTCCCAGCTGAATGTATGGAGATCAGAATCAAGCAGAACTTTGTCTACTTGCAAGACCGTATATGCTGGGAGAAAGCATAAAGAATAAAGCTGCTGAAAATGCATATGATGTTTATCACAATCATTTCTTACATTTTAGGACAATCTAATCAAAGAGATACTTGCCAAATAGGGATTTTGTGAGTGTGTGCTTTTGTGTGGCTCCTGGCAACTATGTGGACAAGTCCTTGCAGTTTTCTTGTCAAAATTTTTCAGAAGTGGTTTGCCATTGGCTTCATTCTAGACCAAAGACCAAAGTCACTCGGCTACCTTTATGCCTAAATTAGGACTAGAATCGACAATCTCCTAGTTTCTGGCCCAGTTTAAATAAACCCTTCCCATCTTTAATTTATCATAAAATGTTTAATTTAAAATAGTCGTTGAACCTCCACCAGAATTCTGCAGTGCCTGATAAGTCACACAGTGAAACTATTGGTTTTGTGGACGGAGATGCCAATGGCTGATGAAGGGAGATTGTTGGTAATATTTTGTAACACTCTTAACCCTGATTTTCTAATGCTGATTGCTGCTGCTCAACCTCTCTTAGACATAAGATACAACAAGAACAACAAGAACAAAAACAACAACAAAGTGGGTAGCAAAGCTAACATATACTAATATAATGCACATAAATATGTAATATAAATTGCATTGCTCCTGCTGAACCATTGCTTATTTATTAAATGTTTTAATCAAAGTGACTCTAGTGACTTATTGACTTTAATCAAATCGTGTCTTTAAAATCCTTGCCCAAAACTAAATCGATCTCTGTAAAATAAGAGATCTTCTAGCCAGTGCTCAAAACAAAGTTACAGAGGTAATGGGGCTCTTCAAAAGATCTGGCTCAAGCCATGTCTAATTTCTAATAAGTATCTGACTGTTAAAGCCATACTTGTTTCTCCTCCCATCCAGCTGGCTCTTCAAATGACATCTTTCCTGTTAGTACGAGAAGGAGAAAGTTTAGTGCCCCTGATACATTAAATTCATTTTTTTCCAATCCCTGGCATCTTTCCAAGCAAGTTAATCCATCGTAGTGAAGGTTGACTTTTGTCCTATTTTATCAGAAGTCTATGAAGCATTGACAGTTTGCTGCAAGGAGAGCTTCCTGTGGGATTGTTGTCAGCCTTGGTGCCAACAGAGTCCAATTGGAACTGGCATTTCCATTAACTCCCTCCCCCAACTCCAATCTCATTTTATGGCTTTCTTTGCCAGTTTCAACCCTTGCAAATACTTATGCTTATGGGCTCATGCTACAATCCTTTACTCCAGTTTTTGCTGCACAGCTATATCCCAATCCAATCTTCTTTTTGGTTAGCATGCTCATCCTTAAGAAACCTATCAATAGACTGCAATTTAACTATCACTAACTAATTAGGAAATATGCTATTACATTATGTTACCTTTAGGGATTTTATGAAGCTGTAAGGAAGTTGCAGTGAAGAGTAGATGAATCAAAGAATGTAACGTGTTGAGCACAGGTTAAATTTCCACAGAGAGCTAGTCTGGAACATTAAGATATATGCATGCACATGTGTGCATTGTGTGTGTGTGTGTGTGTGTGTGTGTTTATATATTGAATCAGAGAGAACAGTGTGCTGACTCTCTTCTAATTTTCTGGTAGAAGAAAAAGCTTCTGCCATAGCAACTGACAATAACAACAAACATACTAACAACACTGGCATGACAAGCTATTGTTTATAAACAGGGAGAAAACACCACATTCAGTACTGATAATGCTACCTAGGCTGGTAATGAAATGTCAGCAAGCAAACAGCTAAGCTCAGAGAGCATCAAGGACTCCACAAACAAACATTCATTTCATTTGCAATAATTCCATCAGGTGGGTCACTTTAAAGCTAACCATGATTTCACTTTTTCCTTATTACCTGTGAATCCTGGGTGTTGAGCTCACACGGAGCCCTTCAAACCAATCATCGCTTAGCCCCACACTGTCCAGTAGCTGAATTCTGCAGCCATCAACCAATTAGGATTTACTCTTTTAGCTTCAAACTTCCCAGTCACCAAGTTTATTCTATCCACACATACCTCACTCCAAATTCCAATGTTCTGCAAAAAGGCTATCTTTGTTCCAATACAAAAGAAACTGCGCACATAATAACTTCGCCTCATTGAAATGCAAGTTTTCTCTGAAAAAGTGCAGGAGGACAGAAAAGAACACCATTTTTCAAGATGGACCCAGGAAGGAGGTTTTGAACACACTGAGACTACTTTGCTCTCAGTGGCACACAACCAGCAGAGATTGTGTTGGCATGTGATCAGGCTCTACAATTGATACAGTTTCTGTCATGCATTGATCTTGCTCCAACATGCCCCCTATCCGAGTGCCCCACGTGGGCATTCTTTGGTAATAGTTGATGATCTCAAATGATACTGGGAGTTTTTGAAGGTGAAATGATTTCTGGATAGGGACTCTTTCATTCTTCTAGGATAACCTTAGACTTTCTTGCCAAGAGTTCAAGATGATAAATATGGGGCTGCACCATGTCTAATTCCTAATAAGTATCTGACTGTTAAAGCCAGGTCCTGCAATGTTATTTTCCCAGAAAATCCTCTTATTTACGGTAAGTTGCCATGAAAAATAATAACACAAAGTCATTCAAAAAGCTTCATAACAGAGAAAGATTTTGAACCTGACTCTTCTGGCACTCCGGACTAGTATTCTAACAGCTATCTTCTGATAAAACCCTGGGGATCGTTTATAGCTGAGCTGTATCTGTGGAGCATATTGTGATGGATTTTCATTGCTCTGAGTCTGGTTTTCAGCAATGTAAATAGCACAGTTGGAGTTGAGACCAGCCTTTCCGAGTGTTGCCTTGAAAAATATGAAACCCCCTACTGAGCTAAGAGGATTTTGAAATGCTGGCAGAAGAGGGCGGGCTGTACATTAACCTTCATGAATGAGCAGGAGTAATCCTAAAACTGTGCCGGACAATTTGCAGCGCTCTATACACACACATACACACAAACACACCATACATATGCATTGCAAACTGAAGCTGTGATGTTGCACCTTTGTGTTCAGTCAACCAGGAGACAAAAAGACCACCTGGGGCAAGAACATAATTAAAATGCTAATAGACCTGACTCACAGAGAAAAGCTTTTCTCTCAGTGCCCTTCTGAGAATACATGTATGTAATCTTTTGCAATGATAACAAGATGCACCAGCTGTACAAGGACCAGGATTACAGGAGCAAAAGAAAGGACCTTTTCAAAATGCTTTGCAGGGGTGTACAGGGATGGATATGGGAGCCAGTATTGCGAGACCGGTGTGAATTGCGAGACCGGTGTGAATTGGAATGACACAGTGGTGGGATTCAATTTTTTTTTACTACTGGTTCTGTGGGCGTGGCTTGGTGGGCTTGGTGTGGCTTGGTGGGCGTGGCTTGGTGGGCATAGCAGGGGAAGGATACTGTAAAATCTCCATTCCCTCCCCACTCCACGGGAAGGATACTGCAAAATCCACCTTCCTTCCCCCCTCCAGGGGAAGAGTGTACACACGGCCCGATGGCGATTAGGCCATGTCTGCGTGGTGGGATTCAATTTTTTTTTACTCCGGGTTCTGGGGGGGTGGGTTGGTGGGCTTGGTGTGGCTTGGTGGGCGTGGCTTGGTGGGCATAGCAGGGGAAGGATACTGTAAAATCTCCATTCCCTCCCCACTCCAGGGGAAGGATACTGCAAAATCCCCATTTCCTCCCGATCAGCTGGGACTCGGGAGGTAGAGAATAGATGGAGGTGGGGCCAGTCAGAGGTGGTATTTACCGGTTCTCCGAACTACTCAAAATTTCCGCTACCGGTTCTCCAGAACTGGTCAGAACCTGCTGAAACCCACCTCTGGAATGACATCCAGCTCAGTTGCGAATAAAAGTTGGCTAAAAGATGGGGCAGGCAAGCTTGCAAGAAGCTAGCTGATGGAGTTAAGGAAGAAGTGATTCCCTCAGGACCATAGGACTGATAGGAAAATACATCACTACAGTTCCCGGGGGGGGGGGCTGCATCTGAACTCTGAACTGTGTCCCAGCCTGCTATCTGCTGTACTCTGGACTGGAAATTCTTGTATATACAAATTCGATTGACCAGATCTAAACTTTAGTTAGAACAAGCACACTGAAATAGAATATACTTTGGTTGTGTTTAATTTAAACTACTATTGATTTCAGTGGATTTTTCAAAGATCCTGACCCTGTGACATGAACAACCCTCTGTCACCCCCTTCGTTACAGACTCACCAATGTGCTCCAACAGCACACAATTGGAGCTGGTAGGATGTGAATTGAGTGGCCACAATCGTCACAATTACTGAAAAGAGGTTAAGAAGTTGCCACTTTGTGTTGCCCTCCTTCTTCCTTTTCTCTTCCCAAACCAAAGGAAACAAAGAAAAAAAATCTGCAGTTGTACAATCAGGGTAAATGACATGCAAACAGATTGGGCTTGAGGCTCTTACCACCTCTAATCTGTGGGAATTTTCAATTCCCAATTCCCCATGTATGGCTATAAGGATTACAGACCTAAACAGCTATATATTAGCTAGATTAGCTCCATTTTCTCAAGGTACTTAGGAATTTGTCTGACTCTCAGAAAGAAATAGGATAGTTAGCACTATGGTCAATACTTCCCATGACATACCTTACTAGATGACTCTAGTTTAAATCTATGTGTCTTTGGTTATCTTTAGGACTAAACTGATTCCTCTAGGAAGTTATTTGGCTCTTTTAATTAATCCTTTTCTATGTTCCCCATGACACATGAATGCCTTTACTGACATAGTTAAATGTCTGATGAGATCAAAGTCACAGTAAGCCTGGATCAAACAGGGAGATTAGATGATGGCCTAAGTACATCCTTCCATCTCAGTGGCTGGATTTACACAATAAATTAACCTAAAATGGGAGATCAAAAGTTTGTAGTTCAGTGTACAGTATTATGGAACAAAGTCTACCCAGTGCGAAGAGGAAAGATCAGGCCAATGTAGCTTCGGCCCGGTCTACCCAGTGCAAAGAAGAAACATGCCAGCAGTTTGGGGAGTGGCGTCAAGCTGGCCATGCCCACCCAGTTGGCCACACCCTCCCAGTTGGCCACGCACGCCCGACCCCCTGAGGTCAACCACAACCCTGATGCAGCCCTTAATGAAATTGACACCCCTGCATTAACTGAATACTATTTCATTAAATATGGTTTAATTGAATACTACCCATATTTAAAATACTTTTCTTTTTTCAATGCCCTCAAAACTAGAATTTAATAGAAACTTCTGGGAGTCTTGTGACTGCACCCAAGACTTTGGGAGGGTAAGAAATTCTTTCATTTCTTCATATAATCCAGATGCTGCATCCCTTACTTTTATAAAAAGTAAATGTGGTGATGTTAAAACATACTACCTGAGCACCTGCTATGTAAATGTGGTATTTTTTACTATGTTTAATTTAACCACAGCATTTATTTTTGTAAAGCAACTTCTAGAGATGAGAATGAGGCAACGAAATACAACTCATGAGTGCAAAACCAAGTCTTTTATTAGAAATATTCTGGTATAAAAATGATCATGCTCTACACATTGTCATTAAATAATTCATAAACATCCAGGCACTGAACTTTTGATTATTTTTTTGTTGTTTTTTTTATAATTTTGATTGGTCAGTACATTGAAGCAGACATATTTCAATCCATATGGTCATCACATACATTAATTTACCACCTATAGAAATCAGCACTTTGAACACAGTCTAGGTTTTGTTTTCATTTTTGTTGTTGATGATGGTTTTTTGTGTTTTTTTAAAGGACTTTTGTTATTTTTGCAACATAGAAAACTTGGTAAGGAGGAAAGAGGGACACAGAAAAGAAACAAGATGAGGAATAGATGATGAAGTCAGAAGTTAGGAATAAAAAAAAAGATAGAAAACGGGGAAAAAGGAAAAAAATAAAAAAAGACTTCACAAGCACAAACCATTTCACAATTTGGGGAATAAAAGGGAAATTTATTCAATCTTTTGCCAAGATACAGGGGGAAAATGCAAAAAGGATGCTTAAGACCTGTCCATTTCTTTCTTTTGGGTGTGACGTTCATCTCATTGGTTCCTCCCCCTTTAATGGAAGGCAGATATTTTTCGAGGGATAACTTGGTTGGTCCTTTCAACTACACTTGGTGGCCATCTTTTTGAAGAGCTTCCTCCAGTAGCCCAGTCACTGGAAACAAGCACCTATATGATGCCTTCATGGAGTCAGATTTGGTTTTACCTTCTCCTCCACCATAATATCATCTGTACTGAAGAGATCAGCGGCATTTTCTGGTTCATCCTCCTCATCAGCCCTTTTCTTGTGGTTTCTTGCCACTGGCTGGGTTTAAATTGCATGGTTGCTATAGCTGACATACGTCTGTTTGGCAGCCAGAGCTGGAAAAAAAAACCACAAGGCAAATAGATATCACTAATTAATTAATGTACATATATCGAATCTCTGTCTAAATGAGGAAACCTGGGTGAATTTTTCATGCCAGAAATGGAAGCTGCTAACTTTAGGTTAAAATTGCGAAGATGCAAAATAAGTACAATATAATATGTTTTTTTTTCTTATGGTTCTTATATAGGACAGGAGAAAGAGTGTTTGCAATCTTAGTTAAATGTTCATTAATATTATAATTTTAAATTACAATCATTCACTCCAACAGACTTTGGATGGCTTACAACATTAAAAAAAAAACAACAACCAGTAGAAACAATTACAAACAAAACAGCAAACAGCCCAGATTAAATCAGACACACAATGACAGAAACCACTGCAGGAGTCCCACAAATATTAGCTCCAGACCTGGAAGCACAGTCAGGTCTGAAAAATTTTCTGAAACCCCAGGAGACAGGGTGCTGTCCATATCTCTGAGGGGATATTTTTCCAGATGGTGGGGGCTATGACAGAAAATACATGCTTCCTCAGTCCTGCAAAATAAGAAGCATTTATTCTGAGGGGCCTCAGAATGCACTCACTTTGCTAGAACATTCTGGGAGGGCAGAAACAATTGAGATATACAGGCCCTAGGCCATGAAGTGCTTTCTAGGTGACAACCAGCACTTTGAATTGCTCCTGGAAGCTGACTAGCAAGCAATACAGCTTGCATAGCAATAGGTTCATAGGGGCATATTGAAAAGTGCTTGTTACTGCTCACACCACTGTATTTTGAAGCAACTGCATATTCTGAATGGTCTTCAAGGGCAGTCACATGTAAAGCACATTGTAATAATCTAATTGTGAGGTGACCATTGAGGTGAGTAACTATCTAAAGAACCATGCTGTCAAGGAAATGTGGCAACTGGCACACAAGATAACCCTGTATAAAGGTTCTCCTAGCTACAGCTGTGACATTCTTTCATCAGAAGATCTAAGTTCAGCAAGGACCCCCCAAGTTACAGATCTGTCTTGAATAGGGACAAGCTACCTCACCTGAGGTCAATGATGAAAAGGTCCCTGATCCGGGGGGGGGGGGCAAACAGTCATAGCCACTCAGTCTTGTCAGTATCAAGATAAAAAAGTCTGTTCTTCCCCATCAGACTCAAATGGTCAGCAGACACCAAGTCAGAACATTGACTAAATATATGAAGCTGTTTTCAACTTCCAAACTTCTACCCCTTTTCAGGGGTGAAATGCTCCCAGTTCGCTTGTACCTGTTGGTCGCCGTAGAGCCGGTTGCCAAGGTAGTGCGAGGCACCGCCCACCCACCTGGACACCGCCTGGATGCCGCCATTTGGGTTCTTTTACCCTCTGCGCATGCGCAAAGTGTTCTGTGCATTCGCAGAGGGTAAAAGAACTCAAATGGCCGTGTCCGCGCGGGTGGGCGGTGCCTCGCGCTACCTTGGTGACCGGCTCTACGGCGACCGACAGGTACGAGCAAACCGGGAGCATTTCACCCCTGCCCCTTTTGTAGAATTCTTGTTATAAATACATAGATATTGGCAAATCTGTCTTTCTTGTTTTCCACAAATTCTAATTCTAATTCTAATTTTATTAACATATCTGGCTTATTTAAAATCTGCATGAATATATGTATCAGCGGTGGGTTGCTCCCGGTTTGGCCCGGTTCTTAGAACCGGTAGCGGCAGCGGTGGGAGGCTCCGTCCACATGCCCGGGACACTTCTATGCATGTGCAGAAGCGTCACGAGCGCATGTGTGAACCGGTAGTAAAGGGTTTTAGAACCCACTACTGATATGTATGTGTTTCCATGCACATTTCTTCAACTTAACACATGGACATCTCCTAGCCTCCCTAGGGGGAAAACACCAATTCTACATATTTTAAAAACTGAACATGATATTGTACATTTTTATAATATAAATATTTTGTACATATTTCCCACTGTATAGCACTTTTTAATATACACATGTTCGTTATAGTTATAAATAAACTTTCAATATTCCAGAAAGTATTCATTTTATATGCATAAAAGATTCTATCATCTATTAGTGAGATCTGAAAAAAAAATTGTATAACCAGTCTGACATTTTTATACAACTCCTTACTCTGCTGGTAAGCAAGGCTAATTGAGAACTAAAGGTAATGTTATCTATGTTATTCAAAGCAGATTTCTTTAACCTTTAAGATTTGTTGGGAACTTATTATTTGGGGGAAAAAATGGAGAAACAGACATGAGCCAATGCAATATATCATGCAAGGAAGCAGCAGTGCTTGGAGAATAAGACTCATGTTGTGCAATTTATTTCTCCCCTGGGGTGTAATATGCATTAAATGGCAAAAGATAAAGAAGGACAATGGAAAATGAAGAGGGAGTTTGTGAGGAGTTGCTCTTAATTAAATACCCACTTCCAGAATGGAAAATTAACCTCCATACAGATAACAAATTAACCTCCATTATGGAATTACATTTTTTTCCAGTGGTTGAAAAAAAAGGTAAATATGATATGCAGCACTCAGGAGCCTTAAAATGATGCAGAGAGAGCAGTTTCAGTATTGAGATGGAAAGATGCATCACAATCTCTGGGAAGATAAGAGGAAAAGGCCTGGAGTGTATTTACAGGCAGTTATGTTGAGGTAGAGGGTGTTGCCTGGGAAATGACTGGGTACCATTTATCTGAAGCACCAATAAGTGAACATTAAAAGCCAAACATATTGTTTCCATGGAATGTGCAACCTCATTTCCGCATAGTCAGATCAGCTCCATGGCTTAGATTGGGTAAAAGTTAATTCTGTCTCCAGGGATTCTCAGACTGTGGCTGAAAACCAGCTGGAGGTGGTCACTGTAGAAGAGGGTCACAAATGTAATTCAGATTTGACAAGAGTGAAAATGGGAGCACTGTCAAAACTTGCTTCACACTTTGCTTCTTGTCTTGCCATACTTTGTACTGCAAAATGTGAGAATCCTTGTGATCAGAAAATTAAAATGCCCTTCTTAAAAGAGAGTGGTATTTTTTATTTCTAACCCTAATCTAAACACATAAGAGCCGAGGTGGCGCAGTGGTTAGAGTGCAGCACTGCAGGCTACTTCAGCTGACTGCTAGCTGCAGTTCAGCGGTTCAAATCTCACCGGCTCAAGGTTGACTCAGCCTTCCATCCTTCCGAGGTGGGTAAAATGAGGACCCAGATTGTTGGGGGAAATATGCTAACTCTGTAAACCGCTTAGAGAGGGAATCTGCTTTGTGCTTCCCAAATCCACACAGACACAACTTGAGGAGGAGAGCCGAAGCATGTTCAGACACAGCACATTACTTTGTTACCCAAAAATGCAACCCTTCCTATGGCCCCTGCCGATAAAAGAGTTGGAAAGAATGTCATAAACCATGTTTGGCATGTTTTCCTACCTTGTTTTAAGAAAACCCGCTGAGTTATGAAGGGACCTGAGTCACATGCAATACTCCAATTTACTTGCTCACATGCAATTTACTTAGAATTTTGCTCCCTTCTTCCCCCCCCCTTTTTTTTTTACATGAGCCGAGGTGGCGCAGTGGTTAGAGTGCAGTACTGCAGGCTACTTCAGCTGACTGCTAGCTGCAGTTCAGCGGTTCAAATCTCACCGGCTCAAGGTTGACTCAGCCTTCCATCCTTCCGAGGTGGGTAAAATGAGGACCCAGATTATTGGGGGCAATATGCTGACTCTGTAAACCGCTTAGAGAGTGCTGTAAAGCACTATGAAGTGGTATATAAGTCTAAGTGCTATTGCTATTCATCAGGGTTAGGCTGCATTTTGAAGAATTATGTCTGTCTTTCTTGCTTATTAATCCAAATCAGACTCCACCATGTCAACTGTCTATGGAAAAAAGCAAGGAAGAAAGGGAGATTTAATGTAATTTGTAGGTTAGCCATTGTTGCACTAGATGATCTCTTTTTTTACAATGGTTCAATGAAATTAGGTGATATGAACTATTTTCTTTTGTATTGTCTAGGCAGAGGTATTTCCTCCTGCTTTTTAATACATTTTTATTGCTTTCCCCACTTTGTTTTTTCATAGAGAGAGTTTTCCACCCAAATCATCTCCAAAGACCATATTGCCAAATTAACATATATCCCTCTTAAATCTACTTATCAGTGGTTAGAGTGCAGTACTGCAGGCTACTTCAGCTGACTGCTAGCTGCAGTTCAGCGGTTCAAATCTCACCGGCTCAAGGTTGACTCAGCCTTCCATCCTTCCGAGGTGGGTAAAATGAGGACCCAGATTATTGGGGGCAATATGCTGACTCTGTAAACCGCTTAGAGAGTGCTGTAAAGCACTATGAAGTGGTATATAAGTCTAAGTGCTATTGCTATTCATCAGGGTTAGGCTGCATTTTGAAGAATTATGTCTGTCTTTCTTGCTTATTAATCCAAATCAGACTCCACCATGTCAACTGTCTATGGAAAAAAGCAAGGAAGAAAGGGAGATTTAATGTAATTTGTAGGTTAGCCATTGTTGCACTAGATGATCTCTTTTTTTACAATGGTTCAATGAAATTAGGTGATATGAACTATTTTCTTTTGTATTGTCTAGGCAGAGGTATTTCCTCCTGCTTTTTAATACATTTTTATTGCTTTCCCCACTTTGTTTTTTCATAGAGAGAGTTTTCCACCCAAATCATCTCCAAAGACCATATTGCCAAATTAACATATATCCCTCTTAAATCTACTTATCATTTTATTATACAATGTTGAATTTTACTGAAACCTATGTCAGCCTTGATACTTAATATTATTCTTTGCTAAAATTTCTGTAATGTTTAACTTAAAGGGAGATCTTCTGTGCTCCCTTCCAATATTACCATAAATCTTTTCAAATATTTCATATGTTCTCTTAACATGAACTGTTAAATAAAATACTTTGTGATTATAAATCCGGTTTTGATATTTTTATATTGTGAACTCATCCAAAGATTTGTCTTATTTAGATTGGAATATATTTTAAATGAATTATAAATGCAGTTTGATATTTTGATTTGTACTGATATTTCTATTTGAACAAGTCCTGACTCAATCTAATGTAGAAAAAGCCGTACACAAATAAACAGACTATAAATATGAAAGAGAGAGAAAGCGAGACAACTTTCTGTTGATTATTTTTACTATACTGGAACCAGTCTCCCTCTTTGTTTGCTCTGAATGATTAGCTCTTCAGGGTTATATTGCTGTTGGTTCCCAGCCTCCTAAGTTTGGAAAATGGGTATTTCATGGCTAACAACATATCTCAGTTCTACTGTTCCCAAGGTTTCTCTACCCCTGCCTGGCAAGCGTAATGCTGGAAGCAGAAAGCTGAATGTGGTTGGTGTTTCTTCACCTGGGATGACGTCTTTTTGACAAATGAACTTTATTGAAGATTTCAGGTGCTGTTATCCTCAGATAACGATTAGATGGGCCATAAGAAATCAGAGCTGACAGCCCTATTTGTTAACCCCAGTGTTTTCATAGCCGATATTGCCTCAATCAAGGTCTGTAAATTATTTATCCTCTTGTTTATTTAAAGATACATGGCCTGCCATTGGCAGAGTGAAAAATGTCCCTTCCCTGGTAGACAACTCCATAGCATCTCCTATTCCCAGCATCAAAACTGTGGTTGCCCTGTGGTATTCTTCTCTGAGTCGCCTTGACATTTCTCTTGCAAATCATGTCAGCTTCCATTTGGACTGAGTTGGAACACCAAATGCAAAACATGTAAGAATTTGAAATCACGACAGACTGAACAACAGCTTCTTTTTGTGCCCTGCTTTCTATGTGAATTGGTTTATATTGTTTCGTGTAGTAAAGGAGATCCAACTATTGACTTCTCCTGAAAAAACCAACTCCATAAAGTATGGCGAGAAAAGGGAAAAAAAACACTGCAATTTATACTTTTCATCAAGGTTCTGGCCGGATCCGAGATCTGTAAATGTGAAGTTTTTCTCATAAAGCCAATTAGTATTCATCATGTTTAGTGGCCACTTAGCCTTTCTGGGCTATTTTCAGTGCAACATCTATTCCCATGTTATTATATTTATATTTTTTCAGTATTTATGAGCATATTTATGTTTTTTACAATATTTATAGCCCACCCCCACTTCTAGTTGACTCTGCATGGTTCCCTATTTGGAAAAAGCAACTAAGCATCCCCCTCAAAAAAAGCATGAAAATTATATATCAATAATAGAAAGCAATAATAAAAAAGAAATAGTTCAGATCCTAAGTTATCAGCAAAAAAATATTGTATTTTGGAAAAACAAGATCCTGGAACTTTTCCAGTTTTCTTAATTTTAGTAGTGAACTTTAGTAATATATATATATATATATATATATATATACATATATATACACATATACATATACATATACATATACATATACATATACATATACATATACATATACATATACATATACATATACATATACATATACATATACATATACATATACATATACATATACATATACATCATAT
>QLTV01003654.1:6191553-6205275 GCA_003457575.1 Thermophis baileyi
TATCTATATCTATCTATCTATCTATCTATCTATCTATCTATCTATCTATCTCTCTCTCTCTCTCTCTCTCTCTCTCTCTCTCTCTCTCTCTCTCTCTCTCTCTCTATCTATCTATCTATCTATCTATCTATCTATCTATCTATCTATCTATCTATCTATCTATCTATCCCTACATATATAGACACTGTGAGAGAAACACAAACACACCCTCTCTACCAATTTGTTTCCAGTCCAATATCCAGGTGCTGATATTAACATTTAAAGTTTTTCCTGTCTTGGAACCACAATATCTAAAGGAATGCTCCCTTTTCATATCTTCAAATCTGTACTGATATTATCTTGTAAAAACCTAGCTTCACTAGAAACCCTTCTCTCTCAGCTCAACTCACCCAGAGGGTTGTTGTTGTGGGAAAATAGGAGGAGGAAAATGTCTTGGATATGTTAGCTGCCTTGAGTTATTTGTAAAATTAATAAAGGTGGGATACAAATAAATAAATAAATGAATTGTTTTGCTTTATTAATCTAGATGTTGTACATTGCTTAAATTCTATCTGGGCTAAGGCAGTACATACATTCCAAAAATAAACCTGTTTGCCAATGTGCATTGAGGGCTCTTAGAAGTAGCATTTTTCAGAAGTAGTTCCCCAAACTTTGAATGACTTTTCCAGAAAAATATACTTTATGATATCTTGTAAGATTCCTAAAAAATAGCCACATTAGATTGAGGGAAAAAAAATCCTACTCTAATGCCTACTTTGATGCCATTTAACCATGGCTGTATTTAAACAAATTCTTAAACCTAGCTCTTCCATCTAGACCAGGGGTCTGCAACCCGCGGCTCTAGAGCCGCATGTGGCTCTTTCATCCCTCTGCTGCGGCTCCCTGTCGCTCAAAATATGTGTCACAACCGCCAATGTGCGACACCCGCCAGCACATGATTTATTGAGCTTTTCGACCCATATTTTTTTTCGGAGTTCAAAATGTTTTTGTTGCATGCGGAAATAAAAATGTGTTTTTTCTGTAGCAGTTCATTGATTTCATAAATGCAACACACACTATAGTTTTTTTATACATAGCATAAAGGTAAAAAAAATGATATATGCAGTGTTATCTTCATTTTAGATGTGAAAAGGGTTTTGTGGTTCCCGGTGTTTTCTTTTCTGTGGGAAACAGGTCCAAATGATGAGACAATGATGAATCCAAATACAGACGGGAGGTTGAACAACTAACCTTGTGGTGCAACCAGAACAACCTGGAACTGAATACACTCAAAACCGTAGAAATGGTGGTAGACTTTAGGAGAAACCCACCCATACTTCCACCTCTTACAATACTAGACAACACAGTATCAACAGTAGAGACCTTCAAATTCCTAGGTTCTACCATATCGCAAGATCTAAAATGGACACCTAACATCAAAAACGTCATCAAAAAACCACAACAAAGAATGTTCTTTCTGCGCCAACTCAGAAAGCTCAAACTGCCCAAGGAGCTGCTTATACAGTTCTACAGAGGAATTATTGAGTCTGTCATCTGCACCTCTATAACTTTCTGGTTTGGCTCTGCAACCCAACAAGACAGACACAGACTTCAGAGGATAATCAGAACTGCAGAAAAAACAATTACTGCCAGCCTGCCTTCCATTGAGTACCTGTATACTGCACGAGCCAGAAAGAGGGCTGTGAAAATATCCACAGACCCTTCACATCTAGGACAGAAACTGTTTCAACTGTTTTCCTCAAGAAGACGCTACAGGGCATTGCACGCCAAAACAAACACACAGAGAGTTTTTCCTCCCATGCTTTTATGTACTTTTATGTACACTGAGAGCATATGCACCAAGACAAATTCCTTGTCACTTGGCCACTATTAAATTCTATTCTATTCTATTCTATTCTATTCTATTCTATTCTATTCTATTCTATTCTATTCTATTCTATTCTATTCTATTCTATTCTATTCTATTGGCTCTTTGAGTGTTTAAGCTTGCCGACCCCTGTCCTAGACCTTGGGTTGGAGTGGATGACAGACCATTGTGTGGGATTTTGATCATGATTGTTGATTTTCTGGACTTTTTTTTACACTACACATATTTTTATTTTATTATCAACTTGTGAAGCATACGGAATCATGAAACATTGAGAAGGTCTATGAATTTTATAAATAATTAATTCCAACCTTCAGCAATCCATTCATGTAAAATGTAGATTTTTTTTCCCTTTGTGGTTAGCTAGCTTGATTTCTCTGAATAAAATTAAAAAAAAGTATAAACTCAATTAGAGATTACATCTGATATTAAGCCACCTAAGGAAGACATCGTTCAGGTGACAAATGTATGGAGAGAATGGATTTTTAGTCCTCCTACTGGGCAATGTTATGGCTTACACTCAACAGTAAAATTGTCAACTGATTAAAGGATACACCTGTTGGTTTATCAACTTCCTAATAGCTTAACTGATTCAATTTAAATAAATGTATACATTATGAAACTTAAATATAGATGCCTTTTTTTACTCCCTGAAAAAAATGTGAGGTAATTTACAACTTAAGAAATTCGTGATTAAAAGGAAGTCAAAAATCTGATTTTCTTTTTAATTCCATAAAAATATAATATGCCCAAAACAAAATAGCCATCAAAACGTATCAGAAAATGGTTGGTTCAAACTTGCCCGTCCCTTGTTAAAATTGCTCAATATAATTTGTCACAGAAATGGAATAATTTGCCAATTAAAATTTGTGGCCTTCGTCTTGGTGTGATTCTGAGGTGTATTGCAGTCAGTGATGATAAACAGTTGCATTTATGAAAGCCCATTTATGTCACGTTTCTTTGAGGTATCCTTAAAGACATATTTGCCGCATTGCATCTTCACTTATCCCTTGTACACAGAATCTCAAAGAATTCATGTATAATATCCATTAAAACCTTTTTCTTACTATGTTAAGTTCAGGCTATTGGTGGTACATAAGTGACTGTAATACACTGTGCTCACAGTGTATTATATATATACATATGACAGTTCCCATTTTAGTCTGTTCCCCCAGCAAGTGCAAAAGAAACCTGTTCTCCTTTCAACAGGTAATTCTTATTCAATAGCTCACTTCCTGAGCCGTTGTAATGTTAGTCACATATTGCACACCAACATAGTCCTTCTGCAGTCAAAACTAATTTCACGCTCACCGTCCAGGACTAACGGTGACAGATGTTTTGCAAAATGAAAGCCCATTAATCTGACTGTAGAATAATCCATTTTTCTATAGAAAGGACCTGGCAGGCATCTCACAAGTGGGGGATGTGTAAATCAGATAGCACTAGGAAAGGAAATCACAAAGATGTCTGGGCAATCCTTCAACCCACCAAATAACTAATTGTCCTCCTTATTTGGTCTTTTCCCTTCCTCATTTTACTCATTAGTCTAATCAGAGACTATTGCACATTGAATAATGACATACATGATCCCAATGTTATTCTCTGTTATTGGGCTTTAAAATTCTAGACCAACTTGTCAATTTGGATAAATCCTAGATCTAACATACATGCTTTCTTTTTTTTCCTCATCAAGATAAGTTAGTGTCACCTTGCAGAAACCATGCACATTTGAGAGTTCCCTTCTAGGAGAAAAGAGTTAATTGCAGATTAAGGCCTAAGGCAGGCAAAGAAGATACATAGAAATTCTGCTAGCTTTCAAGTACTAAAGATTACCAATCAGAGCTGGGTCTGCTTTCCACATCCATAGTTTAATTCCTATCAAAATCAAATGAATACAATGTTTTGATAGATTCTAAGCTTACTCGATGACAGGAAACCTTCTTTTTTGACTGTTTAGTTTGCTTGGCTTCCTGGTGGGCAGTTCCTGATCCTGAACCTAGAACAAGCAAACAACAAATGTTCTTGTAGTGTGTGAGCGTATATACTGCACATTTTCTAAGACTGTCTTTTGCAGAGAAATTGATTTTAAAAATTGTTAAGCTTGCAGTAGTTAAGCTTCTAATGACTAAATATGAGACATTTTTAGGCTAATCATCCATCTTTGCCTCTAGGAAGTTCCATCGTCTGACAGAATCACTTTGCTACCTAAATATAAGTCTAAAATTGCCTTAAGTTGCTGAAATTAAAAAAAGAACACAAGAAAGAGCCTCCTTTGAATGACGCCATCTCACACTAGACATATACCATTGACCCATAAAGGTGGCTGAGCCTGCTGTTGAAATCACCCAAAAGAAGACCAACATTCATTTGAGAAGTCATACCCCATCCACAAAGGGAATAGATTGATCAGTAGACTCTATGAATCCTTAGTTTCAGCTCTGGCAAAATGTGACTTCATTATTTCTAATATGGTGCCCAGATACAGGGGTGGGTTCTACTTACCTTCCTCACCGGTTCGCATCACAACGGAAGTGCACGTTTTGCGCGAGAGAGCTCACTTTGCTCTCTCTCTCGCACGCATGTCCCTTCCTGAAAATGAACCTCTGCGCATGCTCAGTACTTAAAAAAAAACCCTTCCACATTGCAAACGAGGCAACGAGCACGGAAAACAGCTGCGGAACGGCAATTCAATCTGCCGCTCCTGATCAGCTGGGCTTCGGAAGAAGAAATAAAGATCAGTATAAACCAGGGGCGGGTGGGCGGGCGGGCCCACTTTCAGGGAGACAGAGAACCGGTTCGCTCTTGGTTTGGAGTCAGAGTTACCGGTTCTAAAGGTCCGAACTGGCAGCAACCCACCACTGCCCAGATATGTATTTTGAGGAAAAAAATCTTTGTGGGATTGTGGCTAATAAAAAATCTTAGTTGCTTATGAAATAAAAATATAATTACAAATAAAACCTATGTAAACCACACATTAAGAACTATCAACCAATATAAATGATACATAAATAGGCTAATGCTAAGGAAAAAGATGTAGTCATAAGTTTCAAACACTGCATATTCTTTAATAATATGAGTTATTTTTTATATTAGTGATTTATCTTGGTAATTTTATTTAGTTCACAATGATTTCACTGTATACTTTGAGGAGTGTTTTTATGTTCAGGGTGCCTCATTTTTCTTTATGTTTCAAACTCTATTGTGGAGATTTTGCTTACTGGTGTTTTTGCTTTTATTTTTGTTTTAATTTTATATTGGGTTGATTCAGCTTTCCATCCTTCCGAAGTTGGTAAAATGAGGACCCAGATTGTTGGGGGCATTGTGCTGACTCCAGAGGTGGGTTCCTCCCGGTTCAGACCGGTTTGCCCGAACTGGTAGTGACCCGCTGGTGACATCACAGTGATGTCACGGATCCGGTTCGGTCGGTGCCGGTCCGTGGGCACCGCCATCTCTTTTTTAAAAAAAAAATTTTAATTTTTTTTTGAAAAAAAATTTTTTGATTTTTTTTCTGGTTTTTTTTCTTCTGTGCATGTGCAGAAACCGAGTTTCTGGCACTTCACATGCCTCACCATCTTGTTTTCAACTTTTTTTTCCGCGAGGCGTGGCCACGCGGTACGGGAGGAAGCAACCGGCAGCGAGGGAAGTTAGAACCCACCCATGCCCTTCACCTCTTCCCGTGCCCGCGTGGGGGAAAAACTTTAAAAAAAAAATTTTAATTTTTTTTTGAAAAAAAATTTTTTGATTTTTTTTCTGGTTTTTTTTCTTCTGTGCATGTGCAGAAGCCGAGTTTCTGGCACTGCACATGCATCACATCTTGTTTTCGGCTTTTTTGGGGGGGATTATTTCAGATTTTTCAGTACTGCGCATGCACGTGCGCGCGAAGCGCATGCATGCCACGAGGCGCAGCCACGAGGCGCAGCCATGAAATGCAGCGATGCAGGAGGAAGTGAACCGGCAGCGAAGTAAGTTAGAACCCACCCCTGGCTGACTCTGTAAACTGCTTAGAGAGGGCTGTAAAGCACTATGAAGCGGTATATAAGTCTAAGTGCTATTGCTATTAGGCTTTCCCTTTTCTTGTTAGTCTAAAAAAAACCCACCACACACGCTTTTGCTAATGCAGCATATAATATTGATATTGATATGCAGATCAGAATACATTTAACTTATTTTAGAATTGGCTGCTAATCTATTATGTAATGGTATGTGAAAACACCTTGGAAGCCTGGGTGAAGGAACAGTCAGATAAGAGACAGCATAGCGTGTAGGTTTTATAGTAGACAAGGCAAGAGGCTCAGACGAGATTCTCCCAGTTTCTCATGCTATAAAGTATAAGGGGGATAATTGTACTTTCAAATTTGAAAGACTCTTATCAATGTAGCTTTACAATAAAGTGGACTTGGCTCACCTGGCAATGAATCCTATCTGGTTTACCCAACGATACTGACAATTGTACGATTATTTGAATTGATTTTTTTTAAAATGTACCTATTGTCTACAAATCTTTTTTATATGTTACACTTTGGTATGCAGTTTATTCTAATACAGATAGTATTTTACACAGATTGATTCATACTACCTACATAAATTTATATGAATAACATAAAATTTCTAAACCACACATTTCCTCAATGTACCCCTTTTCTACATAACTTTATTATTCTTAATATGCACTTTGAAAAAAAAAGTAAACTCTCATGACACAGAGAGGTTTTTATACATATTATTCTTGAATACATATTTTATATGTTTTTTTTTACTATAAAATGACATCTTGATAGTGAAATCTTCCTTTTTCTTATCACAGAAACCCAACTAAACTTTCCTATTTAGGAATCCCTATATTAAGTTGCTTGTGAACCCTGACAACAATCAGACATGTATTTGATCCAAAAGTCTGAAATAGGTGCTTATTAGGTTTGACTCAGTGCTGATTGGCTTGAATTCCATTTGATAAGAGTACAAGTCAATACTTTTGTGTGCACAGAATCTTATCATTGAGCTGTCCTGAGACCTGAAATGGATATAAAATAGTGGGAAAGAGAGGTTTCAGCTGGACTGTTGCTGAGTTTAGCAAATGGGCACTGCATGAGTACCAATGTCATTATTGATGGCATCATGCAATCAATGTGACTGTATGGAGCAGCACATCATGATTGTATCACAATATTTTCTGTGAAATGGTCCTTTGCATTTAGCTGTCCAGATTCCATGGAGTACTTCATTTTTCTCCTGTTGATCTAAGTATACTCTTGGAAACAGTGGGATTCAGGGACAGAGAGCAAACTTCAGTCTCATCAAACTGTAATCCTGGGGAGCACCTATGTTTACAAATAGAAGCCTATGAATTTGAATTGTATTCTTTAGGTACTTTTACTAGAACAATCAGACAGCAGAAACGATGGTGCTCTTACACATCTAGTATGTATAAAGGAATTTCAGAAAAACAGATTTTCTGTTTCTTAAGTGATATGATGATTAATCCTGAACTTCTAGTCTCTAGATACAAATCTTGGGAATCTCTAAAGTTTTCCTTATTGTCACTCCTGAGCTAAACCGCCTTCTACCACATAGCTCCCAGCGACCGGTAAGATCCCACAGAGTTGGTCTCCTCCAGATCCCATCAGCTAAACAGTGCTGGCTGGCGGGCCCGCGGGGGAGGGCCTTCTCTGTGGTTGCCCCAGCTCTCTGGAACCAGTTACCTCCTGAGATCCGGACTATCCCCACCCTATTGGCCTTCCGGAAAGCTGTGAAGACCTGCTTTTCCGGCAGGCCTGGGGCTGCTGATCTCAATGTTACAATCTGTGAGATCTGGCCACGAATGGTATGTATGGCTTTTTAAATTGTTTTTTAATGTTTATATTGTTCTGTTGTAAGCCGCCCAGAGTCCCTTGGGAGTTGGGCGGCATAAAAATGCAATAAATAAATAAATAAATAAATAAATAATAAATAAATAAATAAATAAATAAATAAATAAATAAAGAATTATGTTTCTTGGAAATTCTATAAAGAGAATTCTCCTCTGTTCCTCTCCCATATTTTTCTTCCTCTATTACTTTCCATATTTATTCCCACAGTTCCTTTAGTCTTCCTAGGCTATGTTCTACCATTTCTGATGAAACACAAAGACAAAGAGATAAACATATTCACCCCTATGTCACAGCTCCTGGAAATCTTATTTCCAGGGCCTATTACTGACTCAATACACAATGCACAAAATATATCAAACATAGACAAGAGCTGAGGTTCCCCCTTGCTTCTGTTCTTCAGGTTGCTGTTACTGACATATTAGCCCAGTAAGTGGGGTTGAAATTAATTTGGATTACTGGAACATAATTAGTGTAATGGGAACACATTAAATGGGGGAAAGGCTCAATCTACATTCCATATACAGGACCAGGGGTGGGTTCCTCCCGGTTCAGACCGGTTCTCCCGAACCGGTAGTGGCCTGCTGGTGATGTCACAATGACATCACTGAACCGGATCGGTCAGTGCCGGTCTGTGGGGGCCGCCATCTTTTTTTGAATTTTTTTTTTGAATTTTTTTTATTTTTTTGAATTTTTATTTATTTATTTTTTCCTTCTGAGCATGCACAGAAGCCAACTTCTGGCATTGTGCATGCAGTCGCCATCTTTTTTTTTTTGGCTTTTTTTTAAAAAAAAATATTTTTTGTTATTGTGCATGCGCGCGCGCGCGAGGCGCGCCCACGCAGCACGGGAGGGAGCGAACCGGCAGCGAGGTAAGTTGGAACCCACCCCTGTACAGGACTTGACACCAAGTAAAAGGAAGGAGGAGGAAGGAAGAATAAAAAATGTAACTGATTAACAATTTATTTAAAGGGAAAAGGTGGAAACTTAGACTTTTAAAAGCTAAGTGCTCATGCCCTCTGACTGTGGAGACAAAATATAAGTAAACGAGGTGGACAATATCAAAAGTTTGAGACAACTGCTTTTTAAAATTATTTTCATTTGTATGTACACCAGGAACATTAAGGACATCTCTCTCTCTCTGCCAGATAATCTGCCAGGGTTCAAAGAATGGTCGGAATGCCTATGTTCAACAATAAAATCATTTGTATACATTTGTCAGAAAGAGAGTGAAGCACAAAGGCTGAGCATCCTTGAGAAAGTCACGTGCTCAGATTTCCAGATAGTCTGCAAACTTCTCAACAGTAACAGATCAGTCCAAGTATACATGGTACACAAGCCGCAAGCCACTTTCCAACGTTTCCAAGCTGTCTACTGAAGGTGGACGACAAATTACCGATTACATTGCTTACAAAAGGGAATTCATGTTGAGTTGTCTACAGCTTTATCTTTCCCTTCCAGGCACCAATCAGGTTATCAGTGACAATAAATTTACCAGGAAGATTCAGAAACAATTGCGAGCATCACTGCAAAACAATAGTTGGATGGGTCTGCTACCATTTAGATAGCCAATAAGTGAGAAACAGAGGTACTTTTTTTTCTTGAAGGCTATAACCAGGATGTTTTCCAGTTCAGTCCTTTTGCAAGATGAATTAAAGGGCTATAATCCAAAATGCCCAATTTGCTTTACTGGAAGATTGGATTAAATATGGATTCCTACTAAAATTTTGGTTGAGGAAACCATTTTACAGCCTGTGCTGTCATGCTCAATCACTGAAAAGGATCAAAATCATCTCCTGTAGATATTCATCTTTTTATTTAACTCAGACTGTGGGAAGATCATATTTCCTCCCACTCACTTCCTTAAAAGCCTCAGAAACATAGACAAATATTGTATATTGTATTGTAGTGTTGGCTGATGGGGCACTGGATTGAAACTCTCTCACTGATTGGGTAGCTAAATTTACCTGGTTTTCTTTGGGACACTATATATAACCTATATATAACTATATATAACCTATAAATGGTTTGGCTACCTTGTCTGAGCCATATGAAACTATTTTCTCTCCAATATTCAGCAATGCACTGTTTTATCATATGTGATTAAAAATATACTGTAGGACATTAAATGAAACATCACCCTCTGTTATGTTTGTACTATAATAATAATAATTACTGATTGCTGACATTCTGAGATGATATAAATCATTCTGAAAATGTATTCTGTTCTGGCCTAAACAACAGTACTTCACATTATGCCTTGATTTGATAATATTTGAGGGCACTGCTCAACCTGAGGTTATTTTTGTTAGGATATCTCATATACACCAATGTATAGTAGAAGTTCTATTTGAGTACACTGGACCTCTAGTTCTGTTTTCATTCATTATCCTAATACCTACCAGCTAACTATGATCCAAGTTTCCTCACAATTGTATAAATAAGACAGTTTAAGTTGTCTTTGGTTTACATTAAAGAAATCAGTGCTTCCTGCATTCCATGCTGCAAATTTCTAAAGAAATGGGAAAGAAATTGGAATTCTAATTCGTCCTTATTATAGTTGTTCTTCCTTCATATAAGCTTGCTTGGCTAACTTCGGGTGAGTGAAAGCTACACTTAACATTAAACATAGTTCTATATTCTAAGAAAAGTAAGAGCAGCAATGGGCAGGGGATGCACAGAAGACCATGTATAATGGTATGTGGCCTTGGGAGACAGGGCAAAGAGACAGCCAAGGGAATGGTCAACTAAAAGGTAATTTAGCTGACAACAGGAATGTAGGCAGAGAAAGTGGCTCAGAAAGACCCCTGCCTAGATTCTTGGTCTGTAAAGGGGATGTACTATCACTTGAAAATTCCATTAATATGACCTTACAATAAAGTAAAAGTAGCTCAGCTGGCCATGTTTCCTGTCTGATCTACCTCACATCACAAGACTGACATCATGTTACACATGTGGCTAGATCAGAAATTTCTGTTTTTTCTTCTCTATTTCTGAGGTAGGTGACATTTTTTTTTTAAAGTAAAAAGAAAAATCCATATTAAGGCTTGTTTGATTATATGCCATCAAATCTGTGCCAATTCTCAATGACCACATACTTTTTCTCTAGAACAATCTATTCCTAACCTGGTCTTTTGGATCTTTCCGTGGTGTACCAATCACGGTGCAACTAAGTCCATCTACTTTGCTGCTGGTCATCCTCTTTTTTTCTCTTTTTCTCCACCTTAGCAAGCATCATAGACTTCTCAGGAGAGTTAGATCTTCACGTAACATGTCCAAAACATCACAATATGAGACTGATTATTTGTGCCTCAAATGAGAACTCTGGATTGATTTGTTCTTTGGTGTATTTCTTATTTTTTTGGCTGGTGTTAAAGTTCATAGGTGTTAATACTCTTCCTATCCTGCTTTTTCAAAGCCCAATATTAAGGCTCAGGCTATAATTTTTGAAGAGAAGTCATGATTTTTGCAACTGTGATCCAAGAAGTTTTTAAGGACAGAACAAATAACACTGGGGCTTGCCTACATTCTACAGACTCGGGCTTTCCAGCTGTAATGTAATCAACTAAATTCTTTCTTAGGTAGGACATATATTATCCCTGACACATATTTTATTTTCTTAAAGTACAAGTTTGTGTATGTTAATTTTTTTAAAAATAAAATAAAAAGAATGCATATCAAAAAGGAACGTAATAGACCAATCCCAGTACAATTACATTGTTTGCCTGTTCATTTCTGGATTTTGTTTAAGTGTTTGCTTTAGTCTTTGGAGTTCTAATTTTTTAAATCAAAATATTTGAAGAAATATTGTACCCAAAGGAGTCTACCTGATGAACATGAAAATCACTGTCTGAGACCCTGTTCTCTGGACCATCACTAATAAGGCCTTTTCAATGAGAATTCTGTACAAGCACTAACAAGTTCTTTTCAATAAAAACCTTTCCCAAAGCATTTCAATTTTAATTGCCTTGCATCATTGGATTAATTTTACTGTGTTTTAGACTGATTCTACTTTATTATGCATCCTTGTGTATTGTCTTGTGAAAGAAAATACCCTAAAAAGAAAAAAAAGAAAAAAACACAATCAAAATAAATTGCTTGGTCCCCCTATAAACTCATATAAATGTTTTTCTGTGCAATCTTCAAGCATAAATCAAGCAGCTTGCCAAGAAGTGTTATCTTTAAAAAATATGTGACAAGCAAACATTCAGCAGGTGAAGTTTTTCCTGGTGTGCAAATATAGTAATGGCAGTAAAGCTACGCCAACATAAGTGCTATGCCAGAAAAAAGTTGATCAGATAATCAAACAACTGCTAATATTTATTTCTTTTTTTTCCCAATATATACTGTATGGCCGTCCGCTCACCACATAACTCTGGGCAGCAAACAAGAATTAAAATAAACAATAATGACATCAATACAAACTAAAAGAAAGAAAAACCAGAAAGTCCAGTTGCCTCTTGAAAAAGCACCTTTGGGACAAACTAAAAGACACCACACCTGGAACGGTGCACATACATCCATACGCTCATGAAAAACAGGCACACTTAATTGCATGGCCTAATGCCAGGAAAAAGGTCAAGTTTTTAAGTCTTATAAGAAGGCCATCAGAGTCAGGGCCATCTGAATCTTGGCTTGTGCTGTTCCATAATAACAACACTTTGACAAAAGAACCATGAATCCAGAAAGCACCTGTAATGGATGTCTCAATACAAAGCAGGAGGTTAAATCCGCCCAATCCTGATTATTTATTTTGCAAGTTTTGTATATTACCCCAAACACAAGACTGGATGGTTCAGAAGAAAAATATGGGCCATAACCAAAATCAACTGCAACAACATAATGAGACCCTATGATTCGAGATCCAAACTGCAACCACACAATGACCACTTGAAATAAAATGAGGTGCAACAGGCAAAAACAAACCTCTTGGGAGGGGGGAAATCAGAGGTGGGTTTCAGCAGGTTCTGACCAGTTCTGGAGAACCGGTAGTGGAAATTCTGAGTAGTTCAGAGAACCGGTAAATACCACCTCTGACTGGCCCCGCCCCCATCTATTCTCTGCCTCCCGAGTCCCAGCTGATCGGAAGGAAATGGGGATTTTGCAGTAACCTTCCCCTGGAGTGGGGAGGGAATGGAGATTTTACAGTATCCTTCCCCTGGAGTGGGGAGGGAATGGAGATTTTACAGTATCCTTCCCCTGCCATGCCCACCAAGCCACGCCCACCAAGCCACACCAAGCCCACCAAGCCACGCCCACAGAACCGATAGTAAAAAAATTTGAATCCCACCACTGGGGGAAATGTTTTCTAAACGCTATCATGTGCTTGTATGAGTCACTGAAACCTACTTCAAAAGATTGTTGGGATCATGATGAAGGAATTATAAAACTATTTTTATATGTGGGAGATCACTTTTTTCTTTAAATCCAACTTCAATGGAGAAAGCAATTAAGTTTAGAAGAGTTAGCAGTAAAAGGAAACCAGGCTGTCAAAGAACACGGTGACTGGATACTATCAAAGTTGAGACCAGCCAGAGCATAGAAAAACTCAAAGAAATAGTGCAAGTTTGGAAAATGTGGTATGACCTGGCCCTTAGAATCGCCAAGAGTTGGACTCAACTGAACAGATAACATCATCATCAATATATTTCTAATTGTCCACTAGTTATTTAGTAAGTAGAGGTCAGAACTGCTTACAAATGTAACATTCTAGTGGACAGATGCAAAGAGAATAATATGGAATTAAAATTATGGCCATGGGACATGCTGTATGCTGACATATGCATATATATATATACCAGGGATTGGGTTCCTCCCAGTTCGGACCGGTTCTCCCGAACCAGTAGCGTCCCGCTGGTGACATCACAATGACATCACTGAACCGGATCGTCCGTGGACGCCGCCATCTTTTTTTTTTTTGATGTTTTTTTTGGTTTGAAATTTTTCTTTTGAATTTTTTACTATTTTTTTTTCCTTCTGTGCATGCGCCGT
>QLTV01003654.1:6205312-6221764 GCA_003457575.1 Thermophis baileyi
GCCCGCTTGTTTTCGGCTTGGGGGGGTGTTGTGTTTTGTTATTGCGCAGGCACGCGCGCACTTTGCGTGCGCGCACCCACAAGGTGCGCCCATGCGGCGTGGGAGGGAGCGAACCGGCAGCAAGGTAAGTTGGAACCCACCCCTGATATATACATACATACATTATACATGCACCTATCCCGTGGTTCAGAAATAAAGCAGCAAAAATAAATAAATGTATATTTTAAAAAACCCTTTCTCACTCCTATGGGTGATATGTGTTTTTCTCAATCTCCAGTTCAGTCTTATCTTGTGGTTCAGCGATAAAATAAAGAAAAAAAATACATCTCTAAATTTCCTTTATTATGTTTTAGATACGCCACAGATCCACTTCAGTGCACACTTTAAATTGTTAACAGGAACTGTATCGTCAATCTCATTCTCATTGCTCAGCTTGTTCACTAGGGAAGGGAGCAATATACTCCCTAATCCAGGCAGCTGTGATTTGTTAGTCCTCGTGGGAACAAAGCCAAGACACAAGCTCATCAAACAAAACAGAAAACTAACTGAATCTTTTGCATTAAAAAAAATCTTGTTCCAGATTTTTTGTTTTTGTTTCATAGGCAATAGGAATGAGTTTATTTTAGGCTGTAAACAGACTACAGATTCTGATCTGAAATCAGTGATATACTGCCTATAATGTTTCTTGTACACACGCACACATATCAGTGGTGGGATTCAAATTTTTTTACTACCGGTTCTGTGGGCATGGCTTGGTGGGCGTGGCTTGGTGGGCATGGCAGGGGAAGGATACTGTAAAATCTCCATTCCCTCCCCACTCCAGGGGAAGGATACTGTAAAATCTCCATTCCCTCGCCACTCCAGGGGAAGGTTATTGCAAAATCCCCATTTCTTCCCAATCAGCTGGGACTCGGGAGGCAGAGAATAGATGGGGGCAGGGCCAGTCAGAGGTGGTATTTATCCGTTCTCCGAACTACTCAAAATTTACGCTACCGGTTCTCCAGAACTGGCCAGAACCTGCTGAATCCCACCTCTGATACACATACACACACACTGAAATGGAATGTATCATGAGGCAGGAAAGGGTCTCGAAAAATGGGATGGTCACTTCTGTTCAACTGACATCTGTTCAACTTATAACAGTCACAGTGTGCAAAAGGATAGTACTGAATAATGGATGTAGAATAGGTGACAAAAAAGTTGGTCATCCAGAATTTTTCAAGCAATCAACTCCTTACTTTCTTCCTCAAACTCCAGTAACACTCTTTTAACTTTTAATCCGGGTTCAAACCCAGGCTGCCAGCTTTCCAGCTGACAAGCTTAGCATTTTTAATCATTGCACCCCCTCTCTTCTTCCCATTTCTTGTGTATAAACAAATCTTTAAAAGCCTCATCATTCAGTCCTGGTTAAGAAAAATCCATTGCAAGCTGCTAGAAAGGAAAAACATATATTTCAACTTGGATTGAATAAGCCAACTTTATGTACCTTCTTTTTATTTTTGTAAGTTTTGATATATTACCCCTTTTAAGTAGTGCCCCGAGAGCTGGTTTCTTTTAATTCTCTCTTTATCTTTTCTCAGGAACTCCTTCATAAGTATAATACATCTCTTTTGTAAGTCTACGATGAGAAGGTTTTCCAAGGCACTCTTCTACACATAAAATGACACATCCAAGTCATTTTATTTGTTATTTGTTTGTCCCTTTTAACTATTAAAACATCAGCCAGTTTCATTTGTAAGTCTCATGTAACATTTCTGTCCATATTATTCTTGTAGTCTTTCATTTTTAAATCCATATCCAAAACAGCCTGATTATCAGTTGTATCCTCTTCTATATCTTCTTTCAAATCCATTTTTATAGTAGCAAAGAATCTTAAGAGAAAGTTCTGAGTACACTGGTGCTAAATTTCCGTGAATTCTTCCAGGGTTGAAATACTTTCCTCTATTTTGTATTACTGGGTCTCTTCTCCTTTAATTATAATCTTTTGTTCTTTTTTATTGCCTCTAGTGACCAGCCTTCAAGGTCTCACATCTCTAATCCACATTTTTTTTCCATGGAAAGATTCTTATACTTAGATTCTAAATCTTTATATGCTAGGATTTTAAACAGACCATTCTTATAATCTTCATGGTGACTCCCTGCGTGTGGAACATCATCCCTGCCCCCCACTTTGACACTCTTTTTCAAGGTCCTGAAGACATGGTTCTATCAATGGGTGTGGGGACTCTAGAATGATATAGAGCCCTTCAAGTAGCTTGTTTCATTATTGTTGCCAGGGGGTGGGGTGTTATTGCTTTTTGCATTATTTTTGTATTGGAATTTTATCTTGTAAGCCACCCAAAGTCACTGAGAGCAAGTTGGGCGGTCACATAAGTGTTCTTAAATAAATAGTTTCAAATTCTTATTTCCAATCAATCTGGTCCCTTAGTTTATTTGCAGTTTTTCAAAATCAATTTCTAACCACACTTTTGCTGTCCCAATTTTTTTTTTAAAAAAAATTATTTAAGTTCTTAAACTTACATGAAACTTCTTTTACTGAAGATTGAAGGAGAATCCCTGATGTAATGAAACTTGCATGTAATGAAGTTTTTAATATTACAAGAAAAAAAATAGTTATCAAGCCATTTCCAGAGGTTATTAAGAGAAGAAATAGGTGAATCCAGTGTCCAGGCTCCAAAGGCTCCAAACCATGCTAACATCAGAACCTCCTGGCTCCCAAGCTCTGAAACCAGCTGGAGACTGCTGCTTTAGTTTCCTTGTTGGGAGCCTCTATGAGAAGCCCTTGTGAGCAATCTTGGTCTTCTCCTTCATCGAGAGAAGAGTTCATGGAGTTGATCCATTCTCTGGTTCCTCTTTCTGCCATGGCTGTTAACTCTGCTTCCCCAGAAGTCCTAAAATGAAGGTGAACTCACTAAGTGGTTTTGCAAACTTATCATTTTGAAGATCTCTAATAGCCTTATTATAACTAAATACATAATATCAGAAAGTGATTAGAAAGTGAGGTTAGAGGTTTGATTTCCAAGTAAGGAATGGTGAACGAGCACATCTCTGCATGGAGGCAATGACTATGGTAAAGACCAAAGGACCAACAAGTATACCAGTCCCACAGAACCTCTCTGGATAAGGAATGAATGGGATACTGCTCCTTGTGAGGACACCACAGGTCAGTGATTTCCTACAGGTTTGATTGCCAGAAGACAAAGGGAATCATCATGTTCTCAGCTGCAATGGAGTCTTTGAAAGGCCACTGAGCTTGCTTTCTCATAGTTTCTGGAAATTATCTACTTAACTATATTAATGATACTAGAGATGTTCCAAATAACAAATTTGAAAAGCCACCTGGTGAGTTTACCATTATTCTTGAACAAAAGAAAAACTAACTATAAGCTTAAGAAAAAAGAAATAGAAGCAAATGGCAAAAAGCTAAGTAAGAAATTAATTTTAAAAAATATACAAACAGGCTAAAGGGCTAGTAACACTTGGAACCTTAGGATTTTTGCTAAAAGATTGGGGGTCAGACTAAATTAATAAGCAATACATTCATGTAAACACATTTAGTCTATCAAACTAATAACAGACATTTGAGCCTTTATGTTTTCAGAAATTATACACTAGAAGGGACTAGTGACTCCATGCAGGCAAAGAAAAAGGTCTTTCATTTTTGATTTAGAGAGTAAGCTTTAGATTGTACAAAATCACAAATAATGTTGAGTCATTTCAAGACACTTTTGAAGAAGGGGAACAGAGACTTGCAGCTACAATGGCAGAAATAATGTTTACTTATATGAATGTATTATTTACAAAAGAAGAAAGCAAAATTATCAAAGAAAATGCTTTGAAAAACATAAAGGATGAAGAGCTGAAACAAGCTTATGCAGATTTACTAGAAAATAAACTGTGGATTACAACATAGAGATGGTATTTAAAGAGGAAATATAAATGACAAACCAAAATCATAACCTGGATAACAGCTTCTTGATGAATTTACAGAAAAGCGTTCCTAAAGCCTTGAAGCAATTTCAAAGACTGAAAAAGAAAAACAGGAAGATCAAAACCTACAACAGTATTTGAATGGATCAAAGGTTATGATTGTTAGAAGAAAAATCAAGGAAATTCAAGCTAATTTGTTTGACTAGGATTAAAACAAGGTATAATATGATAAAGTTCTGGAACCCTCCTATGGACTTTTTGCTGACAACTGGACTGAAACATTAATGATTTATGGATTTGCAAAAGATAATGGATGAGCTATAGGAAGAAAAGATATGCATGCAGCATTATAAAGAGGAAAGAAAGATCAAGGTTGCCTGTACTTGTTGTGATGAAGAACAGAAGTTATTTCTTTAACTACTTTTCTTTTTTAACCCCCCCCCCTTCTTTTCTTTCTGTCCTTATACTTTCTATATTTTTCTTTTCCATTTTCTCTTTCTTTTCCATTTGGTTTGACCTTTTATTATTTTTAAAGCTTTCAATTATTTTATTTTTTTTAAAGTAAGGTTAGTGAACCCGATGTCCTTTAAAACAGGGGTCTCCAACCTTGGCAACTTTAAGACTTGTGGACTTCAACTCTCAGAATTCCTCAGCCAGCAAAGATGGGTGAGGAACTCTGGGAGTTGAAATCCACAAGTCTTAAAGTTGCCAAGGTTGGAGACCCCTGCTTTAAAAGGCTTCACCATGATTGACAGCATGATGGGTTTCTTTCAAATGCACTCAAACCTGCAGGAAATCACCATTCCTTAGTCTCCTCAAGAGAAGCCATCCAGAACACACATGAGTGATTTTCCATCCTCTAATTGTTTGGAGGGGTTCTGTGGGACCGGTCTACTGACCATGGCCATGGCATCATCTCCACCCGTTTAGCTTCCATTTCTGACCCAGAAGTATCTTCTATGAGTAGACATTATATCGATTTCTGGGGGATACTGTTCCAGAGGGCAGAGGTAGCAGTGGAGAAGATAATAGATAGAATAGAATAGAATTTTTTATTGGCCAAGTGTGATTGGACACACAAGGAATTTGTCTTGGTGCATATGCTCTCAGTGTACATAAAAGAAAAGATAAGTTCGTCAAGAATCATAAGGTACAACACTTAATGATAGTCCGGGTACAAATAAGTTTTCTAGGTCTCATAAGATGGCAACATTTAATAGAAAGGAGTGCCCTCATTCTGCTTCAATGTATTAATTGGGCAAAAACAACTTGAGAGGCAGTCTTTCAAATATTATTATGAACTATTTGATTATTGGTTATCATTTCCTCTCATGAATTAGCTTCTCTGAAAGAGAAAAGCTTTCATATATGTGGTCTCTGGTGCACATTATTCTGAACTAGTATTGATCCATAAGTGACCTTCCTCGTGTGTTTCCATATATACTTGAATTATCTAAATATATTCAGTTTATATTAAGCTACTATGCCAAAAAAGGCTTCTTTGTCAGCTCTTTTGTCTTATATAGAATGTGAAATTCTCTTGAACCAAAATTGTTCTCAAAGTGGTTTGCATTATTGATCACTCAATTGAAAAGACCAAACATTTGCTCCCTCCTATTCTCTATTTAATTATAATGAGTACAAGGGGCTCTGCAGCAAATACTGTACATCCACCTTATATTCACAGATGGGGTTGTATGACAATGTATTTCAGTGATAAGAGCCTTAAGCTTGTACTTTTGTGAAGTTTCACAATTCAATTGTGATATGACATCATCTCTGAAAAGACCTAATTGGTAAGGCTCATTCCTCCACATCCATAAAAATGAGTACAATAATAATTACTGATGGTAAAGATACAGTACATTCTTCTTTTTGACAAACCAAATATGTAAATATCATGAGGTGGTGGTGTTAACTTCAGTTTCATAGATATTTAGATTTGTCTGAACATTAGCAATATATATGTTATAATCAGTTTGAAAGATGCAAGTTATTCAGTAAATCCTTTTGTTATCTCTAAGCTAGGTACTTTCTGACACCTCTTGTTGTTTTGGATTCTGTATATAGGAACATTAATCCTCTGAATAAGGATATGGAACAATTAACATAACAACTAACAATTATATATTTTAGTCAATTAAGACAATACATAACAATGAACAGATCTTCAAATTGATTAAATCATTGCAGTTTGATGGGAGTATGTTGGAAAAACACAGAAAGGTAAATCTATGTACAAAAAATTGACAAATACTATGTGGGGACCTGCCTCTGCAGAAACTAGGTGTCAGCCCCACTCAGTAGACCAGACCAAGAAATCAAGTCTATAGGAAGGCTAAAAGTACTTTTATTGAGATTGACAATAATAACTGAATTGTTTGCATCTGAATTTCTGTACTTTCTCCTCCTACTTATACTCTTGTGAATTAGGAATGCATCTGCCTGAGTTATTTCCAAATCTTATTTACTTATTCAACAAATTTATATATATTGCTGTTCTAGACTTTTTAAAAATGTCAGCCTTTTGGCCTGGGCAACAGTTCCTGTATATCTGCATCAAGGTCATCTTCCTTATTCTCTATATCATCAAGGTCATCTTCCTTATTCTCTATATTAGGTACCCAATCTCTCCAGTAGCCCAAGCTCAAATGGCCATGGAGGACAATGCCCAGAGACCAGAAGGAAGTAAGCAGGCCAAATAACACAGCAACTTGGAACTGAAAACATCCCAGGATTTGACTGTGTCATCAACCCCATCATCATCTGTGTCCTGTGTCCTAGATGTTATCCACAGCAAAAGGTGTGTTAGGAGAGCAAACATTGCTTCATCCAAAACAGCTAAGGTTGATTTGCCTCAGGAAGAGACTATGAATGAGACAAAGTCAAAGTTATGAAGATGTGTCATATAAGAATGATTACTAGAGCATGGGGATAGGAGGAGAGCCCATATTAAGATAAACCAGCTTACGAAACATTAACACATTTTTTATATGCAGATAAGAATGACATCAAGTACACTATCTTGAAATATAACAGTTTTTACATGGTAAAACTACAGTAGCACAATGATATGAGAAACCTGCATCATCATCATCATCATCATCATCCTCATGTCCTGTGAAGATCACATTGGGCAGCTAGTGTTTTCCAGCAGTTTTGATCATTCACAGCATCTTCAGCATTGTCCCAAGGGACACTAATAACCTTAAGATCTTCCTTAAGTGTTTGCTGCCAAGTTTTCTGAGGCCGGCCGCATTTTCTTTTTGCTCCAGGAGGTATCGAACGTAGCACAATTTTTGGATTCCAGTCTTTAGGCACAAGTAAGATATGGCCAACAAGCCGCATTCAACATTCATTCACAGTTCTTGATAGGTATTCTAAATCAGATCTTTGTAGTACCTTTTTATTAGTGATATGGTCACAATATGAGAAGCAGAGGATTCTTCTCAAGCAGCGTTGTTGTAAAACATTTAACCATTTAATCATCTTGGTTGTACACTTCCAAGTTTCACAAGCATATATTGCATTGGTATAACAGCACCCTTGAAAAGTTTTATCTTTGGGGGAAAATCGGAAGCGTCACGGTGAGACCGGCTGGAAAAATAGCGGGCTTTGACGAGCTCTGTGAAAATTCAGCCGGACAAACTGCTGTTGGGGGGTCTTCGGACCGGAACCGTCCTGCAAGGACAGTGAAGAAGGAGAGGTGTCTCGGACGACCAAGAGGAACAGGCAAGTTCCTCGAGAGGTCAGAGACAGCTCTTCGGTTCCAACATGGCGGCGGGGGTGGCGGCCATTTCAAAATGACCGCTCTGAAGATGGGGCAACCGGACTAAGTTTTTGTGCAGGAACAGTGTTTTGAACAGAGTGTTGGAACCAGGTGAGTGATTGGCCAACTCACAGGTAAAAGAAAATTCTGAATTTGGACATTAAAAGGTCCGGGAGCTGAATTAGCGGCTAATCGGCAGTTGGGAAATTTCATGGAGGGAGAAGGACAAAGCGGGGGCTAAAACACTAAAGCCCAAGAAGATTTTTGCTTTTACAATTGGAATTGGAGAAACTTAAAAAATAAACTAAAAGAAATAAAAGAAAAGAACCTGGGGGAAAACATTTTTTATGTGGATTTAAAGTATCTTAGACAGTTTTGACAAGCAGTTGATTGGAGAGTATTGTGGATTGGAGAGAGCCATCTGCTGGTGGAAAGAGAGCATTGCAATACTTGGTGGAAGACAGAAGAGAAAGTGCAGCTGTGTAACTTGAGTGTTTGTTTCTCTACATTGCTGGGTTTTGATCTTTTGTGACTATGGAAGATAATAAACATTTGACTTGGAACAGATTGGACTAATATTTGAATTGGACATTAGAACTTGAAAATAAAAAGAGACTATATGGACCTTAAATTCTAATTAAAGGTGAAACAATATAAAAACTTTAAAAACTTGTTAAATTGGTAACATGGAACTTTGGATGTATGAGGAATTATTTGAGATGTTAAAAAATATACGTGAATCTTTAAAAGGTAATAAAAAGTCAGAAATGTTGCTGGAAGATACAGAGCAGGAAATAGGAGAGAAGGTGGTAAAAAAGAATACAAATGAGGAACAAGAAAACAACATAGAAGAAAAAGGGATTGAAAGTAAAAAGCAGTTAAATGATTTCACTGGGATTTACAGTGGCACAAAAAGAGTAGATGGGGGAACGTCCCCCAAAAAAGAACCAATTAAAGGGTAAAGAGGGAAATAGTGGGAAGAGACCAGGAAAAATTTGGGGGAGAACTATTCGAATAATATATTCAAAAGAGAGAAAAAGGATTCAGGAGGAAAGATACAATACATATAAAAAGAAAAAGAAAAAGAAGTTAAGGGAATGGGACAAAAGGAGAAAATTAACAAGAAGTGGAATTTTTGAGAGACCAAGAGAAAATGGTTAAAGAGGGGAAGGTTAGTGGAAAGGAGGAAGGAAAATAAGGTTCATATTAGTAGATTTAAGGGAATTGTATCAATATTATCAATTATGGATAGTCAATCAAGTTAAAGGGTTTTTATGTAGGATTTGAATATGATGATGTATATTATTTATAGTAAAATAGATTAGCAGATGAAATGTGAAATGGCAATTTGAGACATTTTAAATCAAGAGATGAAGTTGAAAGCTAAAAAGTGGGATGGGAAATTTGAAATATTATTAATTGTGGATGGTCAATCAAGTTAAAGGGTTTTTATGCAAGATTTGAATATGATTATGTATATTGTTCATAGTAAAATAGAACAGCAGTTGGAATGTGAAATGGCAATTTGGTTTAATTTTGAACAATTTAAATTAAGATATGAAGTTGAAATGTTAAAAAATGGGATGGGAAATTTGAGAAATATATTTAGCAATGGAGAAATAAGATAACTAATTGATGTTATTGTAAGAGATTAGGAATTCAGGGTGATTAGTAATATTGTTTATATATTAAGAAGAAAATACAGTAAGTTAAGATAAAGAAATATGGAAAGAGAATATTACGGCTGAAATTGAAAATAGAGATATGATGTAAAATGGATTATGTATATGAAAAGATATGTAAGAATGATCTGGACACCTTGTTCATAAAATATGTATGTTGGGGGGGGGACAAAATTTGTAATAAAAATTGATTTAAATAAAAAAAAAAGTTTTATCTTTGTGGTAATACTTATGGCTGCCATAGACCAACTTGGCACATGCATTGAAACACGACTGCTGACATTCCAATTCTGTGGTTAATGCCCTTATCTACAGTATATCTCCATCAATAAAGAAAAAAATCACTAAAGAAACAGCAAGCAAATTGAATAAAAGCTGCAATACACTGACATTTATCAATCCCAGCCAGGATTGGTACTGATCAGCATGCTGTAACTCCACCCGTTCCTTTGATTCATCTACATATGTCCTCAGTTACCCTCTTACTGACTTAAAACAATGTACAAGCAAAACTTGACATAGCTCTGAATAACTCCTTTCTGCGCAGGACTTTTACAGTGTGCATACACATGTAATAGGAAAGCTTTAATCTATTAGCCATTGTGTACATTCCAATCAATACAGCATTTTTAAAGTGCTTAATCAGAATATGTAGGGGAAACAATTCACAAAGAAACAAAAGAACTAAAAACTTCCATATAGTGCAAATATATTGCACTATATGCAACATTCAGTGTTCGTTTTTTAAATTGAAAAATTGAAGTTTACCTAATGCACAAATTTCAATTCAGAAGTAAGCTACCCAATATGAAAGTCAAATATACAGGGGGAAAATTAGAACAGAGGGAAACTGAGATCCTTCACTGATTAGAGAATTGGAGCTCTCTGTCTGCTTTTGTTTTGTTTTGTTTTGTTTTCATTTTTATCTAATTGTTTTTAACTGAGGATTTCCTGCTGGGTCAAGTGTTAAGGCATTTGTAATACTGTATGTATTTTGCCACTTTAATGTGCCTGCTGTTGTGAAATCAATCTGATTTATGTAGAAAAATCACTTTCTGAAATTGTTTAATAAAATTTAATTAAAAGAGAGAGACGAGATATTGCTATTAATCTGCTGCTGAGACACTTGTATTTGGGGACCTTCTGTCACACTAGTGCTGGGATGTGGATAAAAGCTGAGAGTCAAGCAGCTCCTCTTAATGAGCAGAGCTGGAGGAAGAAGAAAAAAAGGAGGTTCAAATGATGCTAATGGTTTTGTGTAGGCAGTAGCCACTGTCATGATGCTCCCACTGGCTGCCTTTTATTTTAAACATAGAAACAATGCCTTCTATTTTAAACAATACATTCAACTCATTGAATAATCAAGCATATAGCAAAAACAGGGGTTGTGGCCTCTAAAGTAGCGTTGCTCAATCTCGACAACTTTAAGATGCATGGACTTCAACTAGGGAATTCTGGGAGTTGAAGTCCTCATATCTTAAAGTTGCCAAGGTTGAAAAACATTGCTCTAAAGCAGGGGTGTCAAACTCGCCACATCACGTTGCCATCACGTGACGTATCGTGATGTTTTTTCCCTTTGCGGAGCTGGGGTGGGCATGGCCTGTGAATGACGCATCCGGCCCACGGGCCGCCAGTTTGACACTCCTGCTAAAGGTAGACTTTCTTTGAGGCCCACACTGATACAGAGACACTGCATATAGTTGCTTCAGCTATATACCTATCAACTCTTGTACCTATCAACTCTTGCTCACTCTGAAGTATATATGGGTCCCTCATTTTGTTAATGAATAATAATTCCCATTTGGAGAGCTACTTGAGAGACATTCTGAACTTCTTGACATGACTTCATTTCCTTTTCTTTCTCCTAAGGCACTAAAGAACCCCAAGTATAATTGAAAACAGGGATGTTCATCCTTACTGAGGGGAAATGGAGAAACATGATATATGTAGATGATAGCTACTTGAAATGGAGAGTTTCCTCTATCTAAATAGGATTTTGGAAAAACAGATTGACGTGGAAGCTTTCATGGATAAAAGCTTTTCACTACAAATGCAGTAACCACTTTTTCCATTTCGCGGACAATGCAAGGATAAGTATCAGTAGCACACTTGTTCTTACTCCTCTGAGCATTCTCCAAACTTTTAATAATGCCAGAAAAGACTCCTGACTGTGGAGAAAGGGAGTAAGCTTATATGTATCATTTGGCCTCTATGATAAAGGGAACATATATTATTTAATCAGTTTTCTCACAATGCCATACTTCTTTGTTTTTCCGACTTATCATTCTTCTTGGAAATGCCTTCTAGATAGAGAAATCCTATTTTTGTTTTTATCACTGTCATATTCCTTTATATTACTTTGGGTCCCTACTACCAATCAGACTGTTAATCCATCTAGTTTAGGACTGAATAATTGTAACTCTGCAGTTTCAAATAGCAGTCTTTCTAATAACACAGGTGATCAAACTCTTACCAAACTCCATCCCTTCTTTACTACTGTGGCTTTCCATTGAATACAATAACTAATCTCTGTTTTGAGGATCTAGCATTTAATCTCAAGAACACTGCCAAGTTCTGCTTCAACCTTAGCATACTCCCATTTTTTGAAGACACAACAAAAATAATAGCTGTTGTTGTTAATTGTAGATTCAAGTGAATCTTGACTCCTAGCAACTGCCTGGACAAGTTCTTACAGATTTCTTGGCAATATTTTCAGAAGTGGTTTGTCATTGTCTTCTCCGTAGGGCTGAGAAAAAGTGACTGATGCAAAGTCACCCTGCCCAAGGCAGGACTAAATTCAAAAACTCCCATTTTCTAACCTGGTGCCTAAATATTGCACCAAACTGCATGCCTTGGAAAGTATATTGAAAAATGGAATCTAAATCAAAAAGTATATCTAACCTCATGGACTTCATTTTCAGGTTTTAATAATAACATTTTACAGGAAAAAGAAAGGATTTGTTTTTAATATTGTATTAGTATTAAGTCCTTCCTATGCAGATGCCTGCAATCTGGATATACGTTTCAAAAGAGTCAAAACCAAGATTCCCACTGATGAATCTTACCTTCCTGTTCCTCCCCTGTTCTCCATGTACTAATGTCAGTGGTTCTCATCACCTGTCCAGAAAGCATCAATTGCTTTGTTTATTAACTGGAAGGATCTCTTCTGAAGAAACAAAGGTGGTAAAGAACAACCAGTACATTTCCCTCACCTTTGCTATATCTCTGAAGTACAGGCAATAAACAGCAGAAAAGACAATGATGATGCTGTTTGGTTTCTGTCTTATCAGCATAGGAAATTCTCTCCTTCTTTAGACCCTTGGTTATTTTTGTTCTGTAATGCTCAGGGATCTGTTAAGATAGGAGGCTCCTTTGAGAAAGGGCTTGGGGGACCTGTTAAAATTATCTCCTGCCTCTATGTAATGTTGTAAATACAGAGTGGAGGAAAAATAATAAAATAACACTGAAATCTCATCAGCAGCTTCCACCAGAGAAAACAGAAAGGCAATTTCATTCAACCACACAAATCAAACATTCTTTGGCACAAATGCCAGGAAGAGACAAAATAAGCAGGGTGCTTTTTCAACTCATGAAACTATAGCGTGTTGTTTAGAAGACACATTTAAACATAGAAAATCCTTGAAGACTTTTTAAAGACTACCAAAATAAATTAATACTGTGATCACAGAATGACCTCTAAGGTCCTCCTTAGTATTATTATGCTTATATAGCAATAGTGCTTTACAGTCCCTCTCTAAGGGGTTTACAGAGTCAGCATATTGCCCCCAACAATCTGGGTCCTCATTTTACCCACCTCAGAAGGATGGAAGGCTGAGTCAACCTTGACCCAGGCAGGATTGAACTCCTGGCAGTGGGCATAGTCAGCCTGCAATACTGCATTCAAACCATTGTGCCACCAGGACTCCTATATAGTTTTTTATACAGTTTTTTTTTCTGAAGAATACTCATCAAATTCAGGCAATTTAGGGTCAATTCTGGCTTTTTTCCAAAGCCTAGGAATTCTCCAAATATTACCATAATATAAATCTGGTTCTAAGTAATGCTGGTTTTTTCCCCCTATACTATATGTTGTGAGGTCAAGTAATTCTAATTTTTTCAGCTGTTTTTACAATTCCACTTTTGCTGTCATTATTCAGTGGCTACCTTGAATTTCCTATCTTTTAGCAAAGAAAAAGTTCTGCTTCTCAACTTTTTGTGGAAGAGACATGATGAAGTCATAAGAAATTCTTCTGCTTCCCGATTTTTCCCATATTTTTTTCCAAAACTTTCTTAAAGTTAATAAATGTGCTGCCTGTTTGAATGTATTGTGGTGTGGAATGAAGTCAATGAAAAGCATTAGATGCATTGTTTCCAAACACAAATGTTAGAAAGTGAATTTTACTTCAGAATATTTTACTTCCATCAAATAATTATGGCCATGTTCGCAGTCAACATAACAAGACATAGGTGTTTCTACTCATTTTTTCTCTTTTCCAATCTTGTCCATCCAATGTCACATTTATGCCAGTCTATGATTTTGGTTCTTAAAATATATTGTACAAATTTATACTCAGTACTATAGCATACACTGTAGTAAACATAGTTTGGAATGCATGTAAGTATTTGCCTAATCACATTTTTGCAAGCAATTTTTGCTACTGCAATTAATGCTGACCCAAGAGAATGCTTTATTTCAAATTCATCAAATTCATCATAAAAAACAGGCAAATCTCAAGATGCAGCTACCTAAAATGTTTGATGACTGAAATTCTAATAAAATTCAGGCAGAAGGAAAAGAGTAAGTCACACTTGATCAGGTGATCACTAATCACAATTTTGTTCCTCTTTGAACAAGTAACTATTCGCATAAATAACAAGAATCTGATTCAGTCCAGCATTAATTAAAATCATTATTAGTACTTTCCAAGATGTTGCATTTCCATATATTCTAAATACAGGTATCTTACCCAAAGAAACAAATCATTTCGTTCTTAAGAAAAAGTTTGATGTCCCTCATTCTCTTCTTCATTTCAACATATTTCTTACATGTCTTTCTCTAACAAAGCTTCTGCCCCTTTGTTAATAATTATTCTTGTTGTATAACTGGTTCCTGCTGTTAGATTTCTGTCACATGATTGGCTCAGTTGATACCTTATCTTTTTAATATCCATGCATTAGCATAATAGTAGAGATGTATTTTAATTTACATAGAATCTAGATTATCTTTTCCTATTATCACTACATCTACCTGTTATGAAAATGTATACAAATTTGACCATTCCAGTGACAGAAGATTACAATTTCTACTGATAATGGTTTTTGTATTTTGTAATCATTTGGTTCTCTATACAAATGAGGAGTCACTCGTATGGAAAGAGGGGCACAGAGGAGAGGATATGAAATTTACAAATTGAAAATTATTTTGAAGAAGTCCATGAGTAAGGCACTTAAAACATCATCTTTTTTTTCAGGTTTCTGCAGAAAATTTGACTCCTATAATAAATAGCAAAAAGCTGCTATGCTTATTTTCATGCAGGATTCAGAGCATTTCCCCCTAATCTTTGCTATATCTATCCTTTGCCCTTACTCCAGAAGCCTAAGGCAGTTTACATGGGGATGTTTCTTCACTATATTACTACTACAACCCCATTGGGTAGATTGGGTTGAGAAAGAGTAACAGGCCAAAGTTACCCTGAGTCTATGATTGATTTGAACCGGAGGTGGGTTCCTACCGGTTCAGACCGGTTCTATAGAATCGGTAGTAACTTGGCAGCCTAGGTCGCTGGACACATCCCTGAGCGAACTGGCAGTAGGAAAATCTGGAATTTGAACCTGAACCTTTCCAACACCTTACCACTATAGCCTACTAGGTTTAGCCTTGTGGCTGAGAATGTTAGATTTTAATGGAATTTACTAGGGCTCCAGTCAGCATTTAGTAGAGTTCTTTTTTTTACTTACAATTCTTTTAGAAGGAAGTCTGCTTTTACCTTAATTAGTGGACTTATTCCACACTGCCTAGTTGCCTGACTGCTACAATCCTTCTTTTGAAGGCAGAAGCAAACAACATCCACCAGTACTCACCTCCCTCTCATCGCAAATTCAACCTTCAGCAGCATTTTCCTGACACTATTTGAAAGTAAGTTTTTCATTTTATGTCGCCTCAAGTGTTCTTGACCATTTTGGCACTTTATTTTATTTTCTTACAAGCTCACCTCAGCAGTTTGTTAGATGCTTTGCAGAGGAAAGAATGTGCCAAATTGATCTAAAAGCTTATAAAAACACGCTTTTCCATTATTATTAATTATTATTAGGATACAAAATGAGTAGAAGGAAAGATTTTATTTTATTATTTTATTTCATTTTTTAGTTTTGGTTGCTATACCTGCATTTGGTACTATAATCATAATAAACAAAGACCTGCAAATAGAAGTAAAATGACTGCAACAAAAGAAAGATAGTACAAATAGTAATATGGTACACTGGTTTAACAGCTGTGGACAGGAAGGCACTACAGAGAGTGATCAATTTGGCACAAGAAACCATTGGTTGCCCTCTAACACCACTGGATGACATCGCCATAAGGATTATTCTCTATACTATTTATATTGTCTTGTATTTTCCATTATGGATTGCACCAGTAGAGGCTAAACCAATTTCGTTGTATACATGATGTACAATGACAATAAAGGCTATTATTATTATCTCTTTTATTCATTAAACATGAAACTCAGTCAACTGAACATTTAAAAGTGTCACAAATACCACTGACTGGTGCTAATGGTTGATACGGGTTGCTGCCAGCGTCCTAGGTATCAACCAAGTATCTTCTTAAAATATATGATGTTCCGAGTAGCGCAGTCTTTTGCAGTTCCGCTGGTGTTATTGCAGGAAGCTGCAATTTCTTGATGTGTTTTGTGAAATTCTTGGACATGGTACCAAGTGCCCCAAGGACAATGGGTATCACTGTTACGTGTTTCATCCATAGCTGTGTAGTTTCAATGGCCAGGTCGCGATATTTCGTAATTTTTTCCAGTTCTTTTTCGTTGACTCTGGCATCTCCTGGTACAGAGA
>QLTV01003654.1:6233412-6248353 GCA_003457575.1 Thermophis baileyi
TAATAATAATAATAATAATAATAATAATAATAATAATAATAATAATAATAATAATGATGATGATGATGATGATGATGATGATGATGATGATGATGATGATGATGATGATGATGATGATGATGATGATGATGTAGTATCAGGCACCAATGCAAGATAATTTGCAGTCATGTCACAGAGCAAAAATCCTTCCCCTATAAAGTGTGCATAGCATGCATAATTGATGGACCACATCCTCCTTAATAAACTTGCATTTGTACAGATGTTGAAAGATATGAGGTCAGGAATGCTCAGGACCCCAAATAATGCCTTTTCCTGTGAACCTAACAGAGCATAGAACAAAGTCTCATCCAAATAGACATTGTATTTCTGGCATTTCACTGCTCTATACCAACTGGGAATCAAGCTTCACAGACCCCCATTGCCTGCCAGGTAGTGTTTACTATTTGATTAGCTAATGGGTCACACTCTAACACCACCTGATCTGGCAGGGAAGACAGGGCCCAAGAGAGCTTAGGATCAAAATAATGGCATTATTTTCTTTGGGAGTCTGGCTGCTGCAAGATATACCACCTCATTCATAGCAATGCAATCAGTCACTGTGTTGCTAAACTGCTCAAGTATTAATTAAAATCGCAACAACATTCCAGCTGAAAGAGAAAATACATTGAAGGATGAATGAGTGAATGGATGCTCTTCTCTATCCACTCAGGTAGATTTTCTTCGGTTGATAGTACTGATAATAATAGGCTAGAAGAAGAAGCCTATGTAGTAAATTAATGTGACACTAGTAGGTAAATTTGAAAAACAAAGTGCTGTTGTTTATAAAGTAGATTAATGACTTTTGAGTGAGTACATTTATTAACAATTATAAAGCACAAGGAAAGTCTTGATCTCACATCTCATACACTTTATCAACCATACTGGGAGGGTTCTGTTTTATGAGATATGTTTAGGAAATATTAGAGTACTCTACAGTAATTTCAGTTTTCAGATTTCTTCAGGCCTTGGTATCTTTTAGTTTAAAAAATGTAAACCCTTGTCAAGAGGCCATGTTCTACTGATAGAAAATTGGTTATGTTCAACTAAAATGGTGTTTTGGGAGTAAGACATGTTGATCATGCAGCATATTGAATAGTTACATGACAGAAATGTTATGCTTTCCCTGATCACTGCCTCTGAAAAAGTGCAACCTGAATGCATTTGATCTTCACTCAGTCATACTTTGCTCAGATTGAGGATCCAGGACAGGAGATGGACATTTTGCAGGATATGGCACAATGTTATTGCCCTCTCTTAATGTCATATTGAACTCAGTGCTGGCTCTTGGCCAGCTGCGTACCTAGCAGCCACAGCAGAGAACAGGCCCACAACTCTTCTACTGGCAAATCAGATTCCTGCAGTTCCTATTAACCAAAAAGTAACAAGCCCACCCCATGAAAGTGATTTGGATCAGGCATTTTCTTATTGTCGGTAAATTGAAACACAGAGTTAGGTAGAGGCAGAGTTTATAATCTCCAAATCAATTTAAAACCAATTTAGCATAAGATCTTCGTTCACTTTTCTCATGCTTCAAGTACAACCCATGCTCTTAATTTCACCATCACCATTTTCTCATGTGATATGGCTAGATTTTTTTACACCATTATATATAGTTATAACTGCTATAATTATAACTGCCAGATGTAAAAAGAGAGGGAGAGTGAAAGACAGAATAGTTTGGGGAAAGGGTTCAGTTTTTCCATCATGATCCACTATCCCAGTGATGGCGAACCTTTTTCTTCTTGCGTGCCAAAAATGGGAACGTGTGCGTGTGCTAGCGCGCGTGTGTGCCAGCACACAAACCCCCCATGCGTGCCGCACTGTGCATGCACGCACCCCCACGCATGCGACCCCCATTGGGCCATTTTTAACCCTCCGGAGGCTTCAGGAGGCTTCCCTGAAGCCTCCGGAGTGCGAAAAATGGCCCAATGGGCAAACCAGAAGTTCGGAAAATGGACTTCCAGTTTGCCTGTTGGGCCTCCTGAAGCCTGGGGAGGGCGAAAATGGCCTTCCCCAAGGCCAAAAATCAGCTGGCCAGCGCGCGCATGCGCACTGGAGCTGACATAGAGCTCGTGTGCCCTCAGATATGGCTCCACGTGCCACCTGTGGCACACGTGCCATAGGTTCGCCAGCACGGCACTATCCTGTTATCAAAAATGGTGCAAGGTCTGAGGAGAGAGACAGGAGGAACTAAATATGTATAGCCTGGAGGACAGAAGGGAAGAGGATGACATGACTGAAACTTTAAGGGTGTGAATAAGGTTCTAGAAGGCAGTATTTTCAATATTAAACAAAAATCAAGAACACGGGGTCATAACCTCAAACTGAGAGGAAGGAAGTTCAAAAGTAATGTTAGCTTGGAACCAACTTCCAGCAGAGGTAGTGGTCAATCATCACTGAGTATAAACATGCTTGGGATAAACACATATGGGCATCATCTGACAAAAATAAAAAAATAATTCAAAATTAATTAATTAATTAATTAAAAATAAAAAAGCTGAAAAGTCAGCCTGGATTGGACCACTAGATCTTTTTCCACCATCAGTTTTTTTATGTTTGTGTTTCTATCTGCACCTTCAAAAGTGAGAGAAACCAAAGTACAAATCAAAATTGCACAAGGAATAATAATATAGTCATTAGAACTCTAGAGAAAATAAACAAAAAATCTCTCAATCTATTTATTACTATATAACCTTGTTAAAATAAAAAGATCACTGCTATTTTTCTAGTGGGTATGCCTCTTTTATGCTCATTATAAAGATAATAGACAATTTTGCATTACAAATTTATGACATATGTGCACTTGTTTGCTTATCTTGCATTATTCTGCATTTGAAAGGCTGAGGTTGCCACTGTCTGAAAACCATACTTCAATAATACCAAAGCATTTGATAATGCATTGAAATGTGGTTCCCCAGAAGGAAGGCCTTGGGTTTTTACTTCTTCCTCCTTGAAATCTTGGATTTTCAAGGATGGTACAATCCCCACACATTTTTGTAATATAGTGTATATTCCATAGACAATGATACCTGTCTTCCAAAACCAAGAATTGCTAAGGAATGGGGTGGGGGAGTGTAACGGAAGAAAAGAAGAAACCAAAATAATGTTACAAGTACAAGAGAATGGAGAACAGAAGAAAAGAAAAAGAGAAAAGTAACCCACAAAAAAAAAAACCCAAGGTAAGTTGTCCATATGATGAAAAACCAAAGTAGTAAAAAAAAAAACCATAAGGAAACCCCCAAAGCAGAAAAAGAATAATTTCAATAGCCCCTGAATACTATCAAGTTACCAGATCAATGCAAAAGTCTGCAGATTCAAACATGCCAGGTACATTTCATCACTGGAGGACCTGGAACAGAATGGAAGATTTACTCGTCCTGCCCACCTCTGCCCTCTCATGGCCATTACCTTCTCCGCTGACTGTGATGTTCCAAAGAAGATAGGAATGAAGGCTAACCACACAATGCAAGTAGTGTACATGGTAAACCCAATGGGCTTGGCTTCATTAAAGGTCTCAGGAACCCCACGGGTCTTTATAGCATACACAGTGCAGGTTACCATGAGCAGCATGCTGTATCCAAGCAAACAGATGAGGGATAGGTCAGAAATGTCACACTTAAGGACTCCCCGGGCAAAGCGGGGGTCTGTAGTCCGCTGGTCCTCATAGTCGATGACAGAGTGTGAAGGGTCCACAATGAACCAGATACAGACCCCTAGGAGTTGCAGAGATATGAGGCTGAAGGTGATGACCAGCTGGGAAGCAGGGCTGATTAAGCGTGGAGCACTGACCGACTTCTTGCCCTGCTCAAAAATGCGATAGATACGATTGGTTTTGGTCAGCAAGGCAGCGTAACTGATGCTCATGCCCAGGCCCAGAAAGACACGCCGCAATGAGCAGGTGCCCAGGTCAGGCTCAGCAATCATCAGGAAGGTGGTGGCATAGCAAAGAAAGATACCCGTCAGCAGCACATAGCTTAGTTCCCGCCCTGAGGCCTTGACAATAGGTGTGTCGTTGTAGCGCACAAATGTCACCACCACAAAGAGGGTGGCAATGATGCCCACAATGGCAATGAAAACTGGCATCACAGCCCAAGGAGAGCTCCACTCAAGTTTAACAATGGGGATGGGGATGCAGCCAGTGTGGTTCTCATTGGGGCGCTCACTGAGACGGCACACCTTGCAATGGAACTCATCGTGCTGATATTGGTATCCATCACAGCGCTCACAGTGCCAGCAGCATGGGATGCCCTTCACCAGCTTCTTCCTTTCACCTGGTTTGCATGGCTGGCTGCATATGGAGGTGGGCACACGATTGCCTCCCCCAGGCCAATGCAGGCGCTCCATCTGCAGCAGAGAGAGACAGGGAGAAAGCAAGAATCTCAGCAACCTACGTAAGCCTGGGTCAGAATAAGAGATTGGGCCAAATGTCCTACCCAAGTAGCACAAAATGGTTGCTTTTAATCAATAGCTTATCCAGTTAGTATGTGTGTTGCTCCTTATTTACAGTTCTTCCTGCCCTAGAATCCCCTAAAGCTGAAAGATTTATTTTTGAAAGCCTGTAAAAATTCTTCCTCTCCCAAGACAGACCCTTGAGTTTTGCAATTTACCTGCTGCAGCATTCACTAAGTGGGCCCACTCACAATGACCTTACTAAACTACACTAAACAGTTCAAGCTCTGTACTTTGCCACCTCTCATTGTGGCTGTGTAATCTATTTATCTTTTTCTCTTCTTAAGGTTATTTCAAAGCTGTATGCACACACTGTCTGACTGATTGTAACTCCCACTTCATTTGCTATATTATTTGATTTTATTGTGTACAGCTACTGAGCCAATTCTGAATACCTGCTCATTAAAAGAGCAACACAAGTTTACATAAAATTCCAAAATTCTTTACCTAAGTTTCACTTGTTGAACGTTAATTTCAGTATTGAAATGTATTGTTCTGGAATAGTTGAAGTCAAGGGTGAGCGCCTTTAATGATTTAAAACAAATGGGGAAAAGCAAATACGTTATATTTATTTGTCCTTAGGACTGAACCTTTAAATTTTATGTTTGTTTGGTGATACTTCCAATTGAAATATTTTTTTGCAGCCTACTCTTAAAAATGTAGTTCGGATAGTTAGAAATGGTGTACATTGGATTGTATTACTGAATGAAATCATACAGCAGTGCGAGAGCTAAACTCAAATCTTCTGTATGATCTCTCTTTCATGTCTATACACAGATAGCCTGAATAAAAGAAATAAGCCCATTTTGATCAATGTTCTTGATTTTATTGGGTTTCCTAAATACAGTGATTCTTACTTAAAATTCTGAAGTTGAAAAGACAGAAAGTTAACTCCCAGAAATGTTCAGATATCTAAATACAACAAACTGACTTACTTTTAAGTTTAGATGATCTGCCCAGTGCCCAATAACTTTATACTCGGGCGTAGCATTCTTGATCTGGTACTGATAGATATCGTAGCGGCCTGGAGCATCTCCATTCTCATTAAATGTCACTGGAGTTCCAGCAATACCTACAAGAAGCAAAGTACTTAGTTCCAGAAAGAAAAGCGGAATAAAGTTGGATGGCACATTTGATTTATCAAACATATATCTAGTTTAATATGGAAAGCTATCTTGCAAAATTGCCCAACAGGTTTTTTTGGGAGAACCTCAAAGTTTACTAGCTACAGAAAAGCATAGGAAAGTGCTGCAAAGGAGTAAAGACACAACAAGAAACAAAGAGTAGAATGATTCTGAGCATCTGATTCAGACCAAAACTCAGTTCACTCTGTTCTCCCAGACTAAAATCTACTTTTTTTTTTCATTTTTACATAAACAACTCATCTTAGAAAGCAAGAGCCTTTTAGTTGCTTTTTGCAGATCTGCTAGAAATCACATTCAGATTTACCAGTAATTTCTTTGCTAGAAACAGGCATATATAAGATAAAATAAGAGCTGCTACCCACACAAGGAAGCATCATTTGTAAACTAGATAAAATTAGGTTTCTGCAGCTTTCTTCCTCATGATCTTCTATCCAAGCGTTAACCAGATGTGACCTTGCTTAGCTTTTTAAGGTCAGCCAAGGTTATCTAGATATTACTATGCCCATCTAGACTCTGCCAAGTTATATAATCCTTACTATTTAACTCTATAATCAGAGAATTAGGAGTTTGTTGTCATACTGGATGCCAAAATCAAATTGGTTTAAAGTAAGCTGTAAATGTTAATGTCAGATCAGAAAAGAACATCCATTCCTTTTCTAAATCTCTCCTGCAGTGTCACAAAAAGCAGAGTGTTTGGTGACATACACAAAATTAGAAGGCCCTTAAGACTTGGGTGTCCTCCCACGCATGCAGATTGGGAGATTAGGTGGCCTGTGAATTATTGTTAATTATTGCTGACGGTTATCCTCAGCTGACATTCTTTTGATTTTATTCTTGTTGTGTAGCTTCTTTTACTATTGTTATTACATTAATGTTTTCACCACCTAGCATCACTCGTGCAAGATGAGCAGCCACATGAATTGAATAAATTAAATGAAATCTCTGAGCAAGTTTAGAATGTAAAATGAGTATACTGACAGATATAGGGAGCATAAATCTATGGTCATACCCTGTTAGTTCATGTATTTGGTACCAATGGTATAAACCTGATCAAACTTTTAGCAAGCATCTAATCCAAAGAAAAAGAAGGGTCCTTTTCTTGACAGTCAATCAGTTCTACTTTGTACATAAAAACAGCTTTCAAAAGGCATTAGACAGACCTGCCATCAGATCTGCCTGCATATAATTACATTCCTCTTAGATGTCCAGGAATATGCTCTCTGTCTAAGTCATTGAGCAATAAATCCATGCAAAATGCCGGCCCATGATGAGCCTACAATCATTCATTTACCAAAAGTGGTAATCCCAGCTCAGCATTCAACCACATAGATGGAGACAGAAAATAATAACATATTTTACTGTGCTAAGTGAATCTCGAAGAGCTAATACCATGAAATGAAAGAGCTGAAAAGAACCTGCATATGGAGAGGTCATGAAGAAGTGTCAGGACCTGATTGTCTTCAGTTCCAAATCTATGCGGTATTTTAACATTTTTATTTTCGCCTATACTTTTCCCTGTTGCCTTACACTATCAGCATGATGCAGACTGGATCTCGGGGTCAGATCAAGGAATGAAAAAAGAGAGATGGGTCTCTATTCAATCCATGAAGCAAACCTGACTAGATTCGCAGTTGAATTTTCAACACTGCTCCTGGGACAATCCATAATTCTCAATAGTAACAGGATCACTTAATGGGCACTCAGGAGTTTGCATGACACATGACAGTGTTGCTCCCACATCTCAGCATCTGATGCTTGAATGTCTTAAAGCTGCCTACTGGGAAAACTTGCTTGTCCTACCAAATGCTGCCCCTTCTAAACATGACCAGTGTTTCTTCAGTTCTTTTATATTACCTCTTCCTTCTTATCACAGGTCGTAAGAGACCCTGGAGAAAGGTCTCATCAAGACTATGGCCACATAATAAAATTAACCTCACTGCAGAAATAGTAGCAAAACAAGTAGGGGGCCCCTTGAACATGTGCTTGATGATCTGCAGCAATTAGTAGGTGATAATGTTGATTCTCCCTGTCATAAAACACCTTTATTTTCCAATTTCTAAGGATTGAAGCTTCATTAAGGAACTCCCATAGAAGCGAGTTTCAAGTAACAGAGTAACAGAGTTGGAAGGGACCTTGTAGGTATCTAGTCCAACTCCCCCCTGCTCAAGCAGGAGACTCTACACCATTTCCGACAAATGGCAGTCCAATCTCTTCTTGAAAGTCTCAAGTGTTGAAGCTCCCACAACTTCCGAAGGCAAGCTGTTCCACTGGTTGATCGTTCTCACTGTCAAAAAGTTCCTCCTTATTTCCAGGTTGAACCTCTCCTTGATCAGTTTCCATCCATTGTTCCTTGTCTGGCCTTCAGGTGCTTTGGAAAATAGCTTGACCCCCTCCTCTCTGTGGCAGCACCTCAAATATTGGAACACTGCTATCATGTCTCCCCTGGTCCTTCTCTTCACTAGACTAGCCATGCCCAGTTGAAGAAGCTTCTTGGATGAGAAGCGAATCATCAGTGGTATTAGTACTTCACTAGATCTAGATTGTATCCCTCTGTTAATGCAATTTAGGATTGCATTGGCTTTTTTGGCTGCCGCTGCACACTGCTGGCTCATATTTAGCTGGTTGTCCACTAGGACTCCAAGATCCCTGTCAGAGTCACTGCTATTAAGTCTGGTTTCACCCAGTTCATATGTATACTTTTGGTTTTTCTTACCTAAGTGTAGGACTTTACTTTTCTCTACATTGAATTTCATTTTGTTAGATAGGGTCCAGTGTTCAAGTCTGTCAAGTCTGTCAGTGTGGTTTTGTCCTTTTTTGTTCTCCTGGAGATAAACCAGTGATGTAGGAAGGTTTAGTTGTCTGCTTATTTTTATATATTGAGCCAGGAAGAAAGTTATAAGAACCAAAGCAGGTCTGACAATGACTTCTCCCCCTTTTCTACTTCTGTTTGTATATCAAGTGTAAAGATGGAAGTCTAGCAATCAGATGAATTCTAAATCATTCATCTGCTCTCTTGCTCAGGTATTACCTCATCAGGTTGATAGTTTCTCCTATTTTTTTTTATTTTTCATCCACTTCTAATATGAGAGATGGAGACAAAGAAATGAGAGTGGGACAACCAAAAGTAGAGAAGGAGTAGGAATGGTTGCACTACTCATTACATTATATGGTATATGCAGGGGGGAGGGCTAAAATTAAAATTCAATGCCAACAACATGGTACATTAATTTGGGTGGACTGTTTCAGCCCTTTTATGAATAAACAGAGGTCAGTTTATACTTTATACAGTTTAGGTACAATACGTGACCCAGCCAGACATCATAATCCTCTGGGCTGTGTACATTTATTTCTATAGTACTAGCTATTAGCATGTTATATATTGAAAGTATTATTTTTTTAAGATGCCTAAAAATTCTTTGTTATCAGATCTCCTATGCTTACATGTACAGAATCTGGTAAGCCATATTACTGATTGGTATGTTTTTGTAGTTCTGTGAGTCCTAATCTGAAGATCTGCTTGAATAGACATTTTATCTATTCATCAAAAAATTTCAATGACATCTTTTGTTGTCTCGCCAATACCAGTATCAAACTATAAGCCACTCTATTCTCTTATATGGTTAAGTGGCTATAGAACTTCAGTTTTTAGTGAAACTAAAAAAAGATTACATTCAGTGAAAACCTCTTTGTAGAAAATGATGGAACATGATGCATTTGTTATAAGGAACAAGATTGGTGGCCCACTGCCCTCTAAACTGTTCGGTTGACCTTCTTACCATGACAACACCTGCAGCTAGACAGCAAGCTGAGAGGGACAATATCTGCTGTTCCAGTTCTTGTTCTGGGTGCTTTTTGCAGACAGATCATTATCATTGATGAATACTGTCAGTGATCAGCACTAATATCTCTGCCACTCATGTGCAAAGGGAAAGGTCACAGAGGAACACCAAGGGATGCAGCCTATGGGGGAGAAGGGGCAGGGTAGAGTGCAAGGCAGTTCTTCAAAACAAAGGCAGCCAGGGCCTGATTAGGCATTTGTGCCATCTGTTCAGTGCCAAGAAAACACTGCTAAGAGATTGGGAACTGTTACTTTTGCTCACTCCTTTGATTTTCTTTCTGCATGCTTGCATGTATATTCATGATAGAAGACAACTGCACAGGGGTATTCTTCCAGATCTCAATGAAAGAAAAGTATAAAATATTGAAAACTGCAGGTAACTCAAACGTCCACTTCTCGGGTGTGTGAGATGACATAGTTCTACTCAAGTTGGTCTTCATCGGGGCCAGAAGTCAGTCCCTCTTCCTTTCATCTTCTTCTTTTGCTGGAGAACAAAAACCATGCTCCCAAGGAGAAACAAATGGTTATGTACCTCCTTCTCCCTGTATCTATATCTCAACTATTAAAAATTCCTTCTCCCTGCTTATATCTCAAGAGTGAACAGTGGGTACAAAAGAAGATTTCTTCAGGAAATAAAACACAGTTGTTTATTCCAAGATCTTCTCCATGTATGGATGAGCTTGGAATTCAGAGTCATAGAAACAATCTAGTTGTTCCTCTCCATTATCCACTTTTTACAGATTTCTCATGGAGTGGAAAATATAAATGGCCTCTAAATCAGAGCATCCAAAAGGCCATTTCTCCATGTTAAAATGGGAAGCTTAATCACTTGTGCATTTGTAAAATATTTTTGTCCTCACTTCTGTCTTAGAGGTGTTTTAAAATATGCCTAATATAAAAGACAACTTCAATGAAGAAAAGCTATTCAGCTGTAGGAGCAAATGGGCACTCTCAGTCATACTAAGGGAAGTTTATGACATACAGTAGAATGTGACCAGATGACAAGTATAATGAAATCTTTAGTTACAGTGGTTTGCTTAATGAGTTGCTTCAAGCCAAGACTTTTTGTTGTTGTTTTTCCCCCTCCAAACTTCACCTTAAAACAAAATCACACAAATTGCACAAATAAATCCCAATAACATTAGGAAGCAGGAAACTCAAATAACTAGCTAGGAAGAGAATAAATAAGGGAGACAGATTGTAAGGGGGTTGCAGTGGAAAGATAAATAGATGTAATAAGTAAGCTGAAGAAAAGCCCATATATTAAAAACATACAATGTGAGAATGTGAGGAGTTTCTAGAAGATGTAAAGGAATGACTAATTGGGAGAGGAAATATTTTTTATCAAAGAAGATACTTTATTAATGGGAGAGGAATGAAGAAATGAGAGCTATTAAGAGGGAATTCCTCATTTGGATAGAACAATGATGGAATAAGAGCCTTGGGGGCACAGTGGTTAGAATGCAGTATTGCAGGCTAATTCTGTCGACAGCCAGGAGTTCGACTGATCGGCTCAAGGTTAACTCAGCCTTCCATCCTTCCGAAGTCGGTAAAATGAGGACCCAGATTGTTGGGGGCAATATGCTGACTCTGTAAACCACTTTGAGAGGACTATAAAGCACTATGAAGCGGTATATACAGTACGTCTAAGTGCTATTACTATTGCTAATTTTAGATATAGGTTTTCTCCTGGGGATGCTACAACCTTCTGGTAATCCAAACAGGACAGCTTCAGAATCCAAGTGCCCACACATCCAAATATTTAGATGCAAATATTTGGGAGTAAATGATCTCATCTACCACAGCACAGAGATTTGTTTTTTTCAAAATTGTTAGACTGCATATGAATGGTGGAATTTCTTTAGGTATTCATGGCTGAAAATCAGCAATAAGACCTTGAACTGTGAGCCATATAAACTGACTAAATAAATAAATAAATAAAATTTAGATGAAATGTAAAACAGAATAAAATTAATTGAATAAATCATATATATATTGGAAAAAGTAAATGTACAAGCAGTAAATAGTCCATGCATTTAAGCCCTATATGCCTCTTCCTACATCTCAAAACTTAAATATATATTTTAAATATTAGGAAGGGAGAATTTAAGGAAAACAAACAAGACCAAAAAAGTTGCCAAGGAGATAAACCAATATTTTTTTTCTTTCCTATTAGTTATGGAATGCCATAGCCCTAACATCAATCCAGTTTGGTAAGGTTAATCTTAATGGTGCTCTTTCAAAGGCAGACCTGAGAAATTGACATTCCGGATATATTTGAGCAACTCTCCACCATCTACTGGATCCATCTTGGGGCAAAGACCGACCTTCCCTGGACACAAGTTCTTGTGCATATTGTGCAGTGCGTGACCCATGGCATAGACTGCGTCAATGACAAACTGCACCTTTCCTTCCTGCTCATAAGCAGAATCTTGGCCAATCCGTTCTCGATCTGAAAGAAAAAGATACAGGGTAGGAATACGTGAGATGATTTTTCTGAGAAGCTGATAACAACTTGTCAATTCCCTTCAGAAACAGCAAAATAATGGGCACAGCCAATAGTATGGTTTAAAGCATTGTTTCCCAACCTTGGCAACTTGAAGATGTCTGGACTTCAACTCCCAGAATTCTCCAGGCAGCATTCGCTGGCTGGGGAATTCTGGGAGTTGAAGTCCAGATATCTTCAAGTTGCCAAGGTTGGGAAACACTGGTTTAAAGGCAGTAAGGACCATTTCCTTTTATTCTCAGAATTACTGAGAAAAGGCATACACTGAGATAGAAGAAAATAAACCACAATAAATGACAGGAAAAATATATATTAAAGTATCAGTGGAACTTATTTATGAAGAATAAATAAACATCCCAGGCAAACCAGTGCACAATCTCGGGGTCGTCCTAACCTCATGGTTTCTGCTCAAAGAGCAGGCAGTACCAGTAGCTGCGGCTAGGAGAGCCTCTGCACAACTTTGGGTGATGCTCCAGTTGCACCCATTTGTAATCTCTCTTTTAAGCTACTACAACATGTTCTACATGTGGCTGCCCCTGGAGAGCATTCAGAAACTTCAACTGGTGCAGAATTCAGCTGCGTGGGTAGTAAATGGTGACAGGTATATGGCACAAGCAACACCACTACTATGTGAGATGCATTAGTTATCGGTATGTTTCCAGCTGCAATTCAAGGTGCTGGCTGTCACCCTTAAATCCTACATGGCTTGGAACCAGGTCACCTGAAGGAACATCTTTTTCCCAGAGTCTCTACCTATCCAATTTGATCTAGCAGATTGGGCAATATTCTCCCCTCAGAGATTAAAAAGAGTCTAACCCCGTTAGCCTTTCAAAAGGCTCCAAAAACCTGATTATTTTCTCAAGCATGTGACGCTGAATGTGTCAAGGGCCCATTTCCTGGCTTTATGGTTAACAAACCAAGTGTCTCGGCTGCTGTGTATATTTATTTTGGACTTTTTATTGCTTTTATTGGTTTAAAATGTTTTAATGCTTTAATCATAGTATATATATTTTTTTAATTTTGAGCCACCATGAGTCATTGATAAAGATGGGCTGCTGTAGAAATTGAATGAATAAATAAATAAATAAATAAATAAATAAATAAATAAATCATTGTCCTCTCTCCAGAAAACGGCCAGCCTTAATAAAAGAGGCCCGTCAGGTGGGCTGTTTTGTTGGGGGGAAGTAAGAATTAGCATCCTGAAACAGGTGGTTTGCAAATAAAGGAGTCTTTGTAATATAAACAAGGGAGGGAACCTGGCTAGTCATAGATATATAAAGAATAAATAAATAAATAAATAAATAAATAAATAAATAAATAAATAAATAAATAAATAAATAAATAAATAAATAAATAAATTCCAGCATGAAGAAATTAGCCCCATATATTCAAACACTATCCGATGCTTTTCATATAAAATTTCAACATTTTTGTAACTCAGTTTCAAAGGTGAATATAAAATTCACAATGCTCCATTGCATTGCTTGTCCCTAATAGGGAAAATAATGTCCATGTGATTAGATACACTGTGCAATTCTGATTTCTGCAGAGGGTTTTTACACACATTCAAATGAACACAAGTAAAAACTCCTTTCAGAATATCCCTCTTAATACAAGAAAGAAGGCAGGAATATTAACTACGAAGGGAATACCCATTCCCCAATTTTAGCCTTTTCTTCAGAGGTGGGTTCCTCCTGGTTCAGACCAGATCGCCCGAACTGGTAGCGACCCACTGGTGATGTCACGATATCACGGATCCGGTTCATATTTTTTTTTGAAATTTTTTTTTCCTTTTGCACATGCACAGAAGCCAAGTTTCTGGCACTGCGCATGCATCGCCATCTTGTTTTTGGCTTTTTTTTTTTAAAAAAAAATTTATTTTTTTTGCACTGAGCATGCGCGCGCGCGTGGCCATGAGGCGTGTGCAGCCACGTGGCGCACGCGGCCACGCGGCGCGGGAGAAAGCAAACCGGCAGCGAGGTAAGTTAGAACCTACCCCTGCTTTTCTTCCCTTGAGACCTGCTGGTAGTCAGCAAGTGACATAGCAATAGCAATAGCACTTAGACTTACTGTATATACCGCTTTATAGTGCTTTACAGCCCTCTCTAAGCAGTTTTACAGAGTCAGCATATTGCCCCCAACAATCTGGGTCCTCACAAAGGACATGATTTGTAAGCCTCTAACTTAGACCAGCATTGAAGCACATGCAGGTATTCAGATTCTCACATTATCCTTCCCACCATACTAGTAACTCTAGTACCAGTTCTCTCAGGTATTTTCAGCAGTGTCAAAGAATAACATCCATCAGTTACAGCAAGCATTTCATCAAGTCCTTGCCTTTGTCAGACATACTGCTAATTTTTCTCCTATCTCAGTCCCCTTCCCCTCTAACCTTTACCACAGACTGCAGGATCGCTCAAGTATCTGCTAATTAACCATGATAGCTGCTTGCCTCTTCTTGTCATAACTGTTCTCAGTGGACTTTAGACATATCAACAATCGCAAGCTCCACAACCACTACCTCAACCACAAGCACAACCACAAACATCTACCAACCAACCAAACAATATATCCTTACTCATCAAAGACACCCTTGAGCGTGAACAAAAACGTAATAACGCTATTTTATTTGGGCTAGATGTCACCAATGAACCTGATATCACAAAGGTTCGCAAAATTATTGCACCAACCATCTCCCCCGAGGAAATCATTGAAGTTTCCAGAGATGGCCCCGAGTTCAAGTACAGAGATGGTTCGGTGGCCCCACGATTCTGTAGAGTCATTTGCAAGGACGAAATCAGCAAACGAAAATTCATTTACATGGCTAGATGTAACCTGATATCACAAAGGTTCGCAAAATTATTGCACCAACCATCTCCCCCGAGGAAATCATTGAAGTTTCCAGAGATGGCCCCGAGTTCAAGTACAGAGATGGTTCGGTGGCCCCACGATCCCACGATTCTG
>QLTV01003654.1:6266747-6280824 GCA_003457575.1 Thermophis baileyi
GGTACGTGTGGTGGCCCAATATGGACTCTGAGATCCAAAAATGGGTTGGGCCATGCAAGCCCTGTCAAGACTCCAGGCCAGCGCCACCAAAAGCCCCCGTCCATGACTGGGAGCAACCCAAGAGCCCCTGGTCCCGGCTACCCGCCGACTTTGCTGGCCCCGTCCATGGCCAAATGTTTTTTATTCTAGTCGATGCTTACTCAAAATGGTTGGAGGTTTTCCCCATGGCTTCATCAACCGCCGAGGCAGTAATTAAGGTCCTACGGTGCCTATTTGCCACCCACAGTATTCCCGACGTCCTGGTCATGGACAATGGGCCACAATTCACAGCCACAACCTTCGAGGGGTACCTGGCCGAACAGGGGATACGCCATGCCCTGTCCTCGCCGTACCACCCGGCTTCGAACGGCTTGGCGGAACGATTCGGTCGATCCGCCAAGGAGGCACTAGGGCGCTTGGGCCCCGGGGACTGGCAGGCACGGATAGATAAATTTTTAACGGCGCAACATATCACCCCACGCGCCACCACAGGCCGCAGCCCCGCAGAACTTCTTATGGGTCGCAGGCTTCGATCCGTTCTGGATCGTCTGCACCCTAGCTTCGCCACAAGCCAGAAACCAGAAGCCGCACAAAAACCCAGGTCCTTCGCCATAGAGGACTCTGTGTTCGCCCGCAATTACGCCGAGGGGTCCCTATGGCTACCTGGTACCATCGAACAAATCCTGGGTCCCCTTTCCTACGCGGTCCGTCTCGACGACGGCCGCCTCTGGAAGAGACATGGGGACCAAGTACGCTCCAGACTGCGTGGGGAATCAATCAACCCACAAACAGTAACACCTTACTGTCCTCCCCTAGCTAACTCAAGCCCGGGTGTCTCGGAAGGCCTACCTGTGGAAGCGGAGAGCCAGCGATGTCCTTCCTTCGAACCGGTCCCTTCGGCCGTGGAGGCCACACCCAGAAACTTCCAGGAGCTTCCATCCTCGGGCCCCGGAGCAACAGCAGACCTGTCCGCCTTTCCTCCCCTAGCTAACTCAAGCCCGGGTGTCTCGGAAGGCCTACCTGTGGAAGCCGAGAGCCAGCGATGTCCTCCCTTCGAACCGGTACCTTCGGCCGTGGAGGCCACACCCAGTACCTTCCAGGAGCTTCCATGCTCGAGCCCCGGAGCGGCAGCAGACCTGTCCGCACAGGCCGCTGCCTCACCACCAACTGAATTGCGCAGGTCTCGTAGGGCTCCAAAACGCCCCGCCTACCTGCGTGCTTACGTATGCTGGACTGCTCCATCCAGGAGGGGAGGGGTGTTATGTTCTAACTGTTTAAACTGTGTTGCATGGTTCCAACCAGGTCCAGCGTTTGAGCGGGAAAAAGCTCAAACGCTATTGGCTGGTCTGTCTGACAGCTCCCTATAAAAGGGCAAGCTGTCAAACTGCTCTTTGCTGGTTGCTTACACAAGAGCTGAAATAAAGAGCTGCTTTGGAAGTCTGTCTCCTGTCATCTCTACCCACTATCAAACACGAACCGGTGGGGAAGGTAAGTGGAACCCACCCTGGAACAGAAATAACACATTTCCTCTGCATAATGATTTAGTAGCAGGTGAATATAGTGTATGCATATGTAGGCCCATGCCACCATCATGGCTAAAATCTGTAATCTATGCTTTACAAAATTCTTATCAGCATGTTGATTAAACCCAGAAATATTTATCTAGCTCCTTTACTCTGGTATTTCTCGCTTGCATTTATGAATTTGCTTATTTGGTATACAGGTGTAAAAGAATACCAGAGTTTCTATTAAAGAATTTGCTTCCACAAGGACTTTATCCTTCTCTTTCCCAAAACCCATCTGAAAGGAAAGTATAGTAGAATACTGGTAGAAATTGTGTGCAAACAGTGACAGTTGCACATTTGAAAAAGGGCTTACATCAGGAAAATTTGTATGAAGCATCTAGCATTAGAGAAATTAATTCAAAGAATGAAAGAAAAGTGATTTGCATTTTAAAAAATGTTTCTGTAACTATTTATAGCAATAGCTACAGTATAAATTGGGAAGGATGTTAGAAATATTGCAAAATCATCTATGTACCTTTTAAACCCCAAATAAATTCCTTCAGACAGGAATGCTACCCTGTAAAGGAAGTTACTTAAGCAGAAAAAAATCATATTGAGTCATATATCCCAATTTAAGTCATGGAAGATTAGTAACCTGAGGACAAAACATAGGTAGAAGGTCCAGATCTAAGGATCTCTAGTTCAAAAATGTTAGGCATTAAGGCTGGGAAGAACTTTCTTCTAAGTCATTAGGAAATTAAGGTATACATTTCTGGACTACCTGATTTACTATTAGCCAAATCCATCAGTGTATACTTTTTCAAATGAAACAGTTGTCTTTTCCACAAAATCTTTCCCTGTTGTAAAGAAACATAATTCTCCTTTCCTGTTGCATACACCCCAATTTGTCACGCTATCTTAGTCATACTATGTTATGTTGCATGTCAAAAAGGCTATAGGAAATCAATACTGAAGCAACAGCCCATGAAAGAGGTCAACAATGCTGAATATTTGTCCCATGCCCCTAAGGCCATTGCCTTAGCTCCCATTAATAAGACTAATGGGCACATGAGAGTTCACCCTCAATGCTATTGACAGAAGATGGAGTTTCCCTACAAGCTGTGTGTCATGTCTTCAGTTGATGATTTTATTGGAGAGAATGAACCTATTCTCTGCAATACAACTTGTTGAACCCAATGTCCTGTTGCCTCCTGAGGCCTTAGGATATCAGCCAGTGAAATATTGCTATTGAAGGCCAATTTGAAATGGGACGTTTCTAATTTTCACATTGATAGCATTATTGCACTGTGTTATTTATCCCACATCATACTGTGGGGTCCTTACAGGGAACATCAAAAGCTCCTAGTTTTCTGCCTCTAGAAGTTAGCAGTTTAAATTTTGAAAATGTAGGAAACAACATAGGAAAGGAGATAAACACAGCACAAAATGATGAATGGGAGGGACTACAATTACAAACTGTATTGCATTTGGGATTTAAAAAGAGGGATTGTGTCAAAGGCTCCTCGCCAGCTCACAGTTGATTTACTATATCTGAGCTGCAGAATTCTAGGAGAGCACAGATGACAGCAAAGGGACTCAGCCAATTATATTTTGCTGCCCTCTAGTGGTAGGCCAGGTTTTTGCAGCCCAGATACCATAGGAAGAGAGAAGTTTCATCATCTTGGGAGGAAATTCCAGGTAAAAAAATAAAGCAAGGAAGAATGGAAAGAGAATTCTAACTGGACACTTTCTTTGCAACTTTTAAAGTGGTTTTAAAGACTGATATGTTTTTCTAAACTTTTAATAGTTTTATTGCCTACTCTCTATTATTAATTTTTATCTGATGCTTTTTTAATTATGAGTTGTCTTTTCAATTGCTTTGTTTTTAATATTTGTTTATAAATACCTTTGCATAACCCCCAAAAAGGGACAGAAATAAAAATAGAAGCTGCGGTAATAATAGTAGAAGTGGTGATGGGGAAAATGGTGCTGGCAGTTATTTTACATTGGTAAAGGTGTGATAAGATCTGGCAGAGAGGAAAAGAAGAAGAGGCACAATTTTAAAGGTAAAAACAAGGAGACTGTGCTAGATACAGGAGAAGATAGTAAACCAACTTACAAAGGAATATCATGGGAAGCATGCTACCCTCTAAAAATTTTGAAGTCCAGCTCTCACTATTGCTTATTAATGGCCATGCTGGCTGGTATTGCTGCAAATTATAGTTCAGCAACATTTGAGACTTTGAGACAGTTTCCAGTCTAGGATTATACAATCAGTAAATATTTTAAAATTTCTGGCAGAGCTCTATACAGAAGAACAAGGAAAAGTCCATGATTAGAAGACTGCAGTAGTGAAGAGGCATAAGTTAGATTTTTGTTTTGTTTGTTTTGTTTTGTTTTCGTTGAGGCCAGGGATGGCTTTCACGGTGTTGAATAGAGAGGAATGGCACAATTTGGCAATGGATTGAATATAAATGTAAATAAGTGGGAGACATCAAATTGGCTTTGTGCCTGATTGACAGGATGGGTGGTGATGCTGTCAAGAAGATGGAAAGCAATAGAGGAAAAGAAGGATTGGAAGGGAAGATAAACAGTTCCATCACATCCTTTTCTAAACCTTCTGAAGGAATAAATGAGGACCTGGAACTAACCTTTAGGCAGAATTTTGCTAGGAGATTTCCAAGTTACAGTGTTTCAGGGAAGCACCAGATCTGGATTCTGGTCAGATTGATGCTGGAGGAAGTTTTTCCATAGTCCTCCAAAAATTAAAATCAACGAGCTCCATCTGCTTGCATTATCTATTTCAAACAATGCCATAATAAATAGCGATTCCCCCTCTGCCCCCACTTCTGATTATTAAGCAAACATTCCTCAGACAAATGCAGATATAATTTATTTGCTTACAAATTCAAATAATTGAATAGCACTCCTCTGACTGCTGAATTGCACCTACGTAAAAATAAAGGCCTTATAATATGCTCAAATAATGCTATTTATTATTAAGATAAAGAGCTGGTAATGATGCCTATGGATTACTTTGCACTATTGTGAATTTCTAGGAGAGGCTAGTGCCAAAGAATTTCTACAGTTAAGAAGTTTTCTTCATGAATGTTAGGTCATAGCACACTTACCATGTAAGTACATTATTGAAGAACTGGAATTACTATCATTAGTTGGAAAGAAAGAAATCAGAAAAAAACTGGGGGTGATAGTTTAAAATGACTGAGTGAATTTATTATCTCTTATGATTAAATTTAAAATGTAAGAAGTTTCTAAATATAAAAATGAACAATGGGGGGGGGAGAGGAAAATGCACAAGCATGGGAAAATGGCAGATACTTGTAAGTTATAATAAAAATCACGATGGATCACATTAATGGTCCATTTAATCCATCCCCCAATTTCTGCAGTGCTAAACTGGATGTCACAAAACAAATATAAAATAAGAGCAACAAATTTGGTCCTAATCTCGTTTACAACCAATATTGTTTAATATTGGTTAAACAATATTATATAACAAATAATATAAGAAAAGAAGATGAGTTTACTTTTACATCTTAGATTTTCTACTAATATGTAATGAAGGCAGACAAGTTTCTTCTGTCTCAGCTTTTCTCTAGATTTAAACTCAGGATCTTCCCTTTAGGCAAAAATGGCATTTCTCTGAACATAGAGATTGTACATAACCATCATTACAAGTAGCTACTGATTGGACCTAGAAATGACATAACTATTATTTAGACCAGCGGTGTCAAACTCGATTTCATTGAAGGCTGCATCAGGGTTGTGTTTGACCTCGGGGGGATGGGGGCGTGGTCATGGTGGGCGTGGCCAGCTCAACATCACTTGTGTCAGGGTCATCTGTGGTGTCCCGGGCGGGGATGAGGGAATCCACTCTTGCTAGTAGTTTGTTTTGCTAGCACTCTGACAGCAAAAACGGAGCTTACGCGATCCACCTGGGCTCCATTTTCGGCTGTCACAGCCTCCTGCAGCTCTCTGCCAGCGAAAAGGGCCACCATGCGTGGCCCTGAGCTCTGTTTTCACTGGCAGAGGCACTGTGGGCCAGTCCTTCGCTGTTTCCAAGGCAGCCCTGCAGGCCAGATCTGAGCACCCCAGGGGCGGGATCTGTCCCCCGGGCCTTGAGTTTGATACCCCTGATTTAGACTGAAACATAAGAGTCTAATGCTTCTTTTAATTATTGTCATTATGTCACAGCAACCAGACAATTTGAACTGGAAATACTTATTTATGTTTAAAATTTGAAGAATGCTTCCTCTCAAGACCAGGTTTTCCCATGTTACTGGTTCTAGATCAAGTTTTGTTTGGATTATAACCTCCAGAATCCCCAACTAAAGATGCCAAAGCCTAGAAAAAAATGTTTATTTATTCAATTTATATGACTGCCCATCTCAAGCATGAATCCAGACTGCTAACAGAGAATATACATACACAAGAAACACACACACACACAGAGAGAGAGAGAGAGCGAGAGAGAGAGAGAGAGATACACAGATACATATACAGTATACAGTATACATACATACATACCGTACATACATACATGCATACAGTATATGCTGGTTCTCACAAAATGGATACATTAAAACTGGTCCCATGACATGAAGTTGAAACCAAAGATACGTAGAAGTCATCAGACTGAGGAAAGCTGATCTAGACCCATTTAACCCTGATTCCCAAAAAGATATAAATATATGGATAAAGAAAAACAGCCTTGTTTGCACAGTACTTTCAATTCTTGAGATTGAAATCAGGATAAAATTGATTTGCTATCTGACCTGGTCTCATATCAAATAAAGGAGAGAGTGCTTCTTAATAAATGAATTGGATGCATATGACAGATTGAAAACTTTGGATGAATGGATTTCACCATGATAAAAGGATACAAATGAATTTATATTAGACATAAATCTCTCCAAAGATCCAGAATCACCTGGTGAAAATTTCACAGCACAGACCAATCCAACCGGTATGAAAAAGATCTCTTTATTTCATTCTGGGTTTTGTGCTGTCCCATGCCAGTCTGTTTTATGATTCTCACAGCTTTAATCCACACTAAAGCCAAAGCCAAAAGCCTAACAGCACCTCTTGTACCATCCAGGTGGGCAGGGGAAAAGGGAAACAGCTCATTCACAGATGCAAAAGAACACCTAGAGAAGCTTAGCAATGAATTTACCGTGCTATTGTGTTCCTCTGGCAACACAGAATGACAGAATAAATCCAAGCAATTCTGGTTACCAGGATCAAAAGCCAAGCTTCTGTATCAGAAGGTGGAGAGCTGTAGTTGCCCATTGTAAAGATATTCCAGGGCAACATGTCAATCTCAATGCTACCGGCCGAATTCTCCCCATCACCAATCCCCTTTAGAGCCTGACTGAAGTTTCCCACCATGCTGACCCACTGGTGTCGTTTGCTTGGCAGCCTGAGCAGCTTAGTTTTGCAACATTTTCATTTCATGGTCCAGCTTTCTTTGGTTCATATAGGCCCACGCCACCCAAAAATTCAAATCACCCAGGTCTTTTGTTAAACAAGTCACTAGGATAATGATGCCTCACTGCAGGCCTTCCCTCTCCCTCTGCTTGGTTTGATATTCCCTCCAGGAGCAGACAACCAGAGCTTGCCTTAAAAGCACCAGAGCACTTAGACAGTCCAGGGGCTCTGGTTCTCTCATTTATCTATGATATTTTTACATTTTTGCTGGTCTGTAAGACCCCAGTCTATCTTGCTGCACCCTTAACATTAACCCAAAATGACACGTATTTTTTTTTTAAAGAAGGGGAAAATTTCTTAATTGCCATTTCTTTGGGCTGATGCAATCTCTTTGGTTGCTACCACTCATCCAAGGGACAGTCAGCCCATTACAACATTGAATCTCCACCCTCATCACTCTCCTTACATGCAACAGTGCATATTTATTTATCTTTATTTTATTTATCCAATTTATTTGTCACCCATCATGATTAAGGTGAAAGTATCGTCCATAACAACCCCAGAGGCAGCAAAAAAAGCTACTAAATCTGCAAAGCACTTCGCACCTCTGCGAAGCATTTCACAGCTATCTTATTCAATTTGCTGCTTCAGAGCAGGTCCTCATTTTGATTGTTGAATCTCTTCAGTCATTTCTCCATAGTGGCCTTCTAGGATCTCCCAGCTACCACTGAGATAATACAAAGCCTATCCTTATTATTCTTATTACTCTTTATTGGGACAGTACAGGCTGAAAACAAATCATAACTAGTTAAGAAAAACATTTCATGAGAGGATTTCACAGAGTTGGAAAGGGCTCCGATGTCATCAAGCCAATCTCAGAATCTGATAAAGCAATCTGACTGATGCTTTGTTGAATCAAAATTCACCCTTTCAAAACTTTACACAATTCAAATATCACTCATACTTCTTGACTCTTTGGGGAGGGAGTATGTATATGTGTGCTTTTGAATCAATATTGACTCTTGGTGACTTCCTGGCAATCCCTACAGTTTTCTTGGCAAGACTTTGGAACTGAATTGCCATTGCCTTCTTTCTTCTCTTTGAGTGTGTGTGACTAGCCCAAGATCAGCCATTTGGCTTTGTACCTAATGCAGAATAACAGAATAACAGAGTTGGAAAGTCAGCTAGTCCAACCCCCTGCTCAAGCAGGAGACCCTATACCATTTCAGACAAATGGTTGTTCAATCTCTTCTTTAAAACTTCCAGTGTTGGAGCACTCACAACTTCCGAAGGCAAGCTGTTCCATTGGTTGATTGTTCTCACTGTCAGAAAATTTCTCCTTATTTCCAGGTTGAATCTCTCCTTGATCAGTTCCCATCCATTGTTCCTTGTCTGGCCTTCGGGTGCTTTGGAAAATAAGTTGTCCCCCTCCTCCCTGTAACAGCACCTCAAATATTGAAGCACTGCTATCATGTTCACCCCTGGTCCTTCTCTTCACTAGACTAACCATGCCCAGTTCTTGGAACTGTTCTTCATATGTTTTAGCCTCCAGGCTCCTAATCATTTTTGTTGCTCTTCTCTGCATTCTTTCTAGAGTCTCAACATCTTTTTTTATAGTGTGGTGATCAAAACTGGATGCAGTATGCTAGATGTGGCCTTACTAAAGCTTTATAGAGAGGCTTTAGTACCTCACATGATCTTGATTCAATCCCTCTGTTAATGCAATTTAGGATTGCATTGATTTTTTTTTTGACAGGACTAAGATTTACAATCTCCTGATTTCTAGCCTGTGGCCTTAACATTATACCAAACTGGCTCACTTAACTATCTAGCAACCAAATAAGTACAAACATATCACTCATCATCCATGAGAATTTCATAGAAATTTTACTCTTGTTTAGAAAACAAGTCAGGACTAAATTCTCTTTCAAGAACTGAAATAAGTATTGGTAGAAAAAATTGCAGGATAAATGTAGGCTATCTCTTTAGGAGCTGCAAAGGATAAAAGCTTACAAACACTTAGGCTATGAGCATTGTGTAAATTATAAGGTTCTGTATTATTTTTAGTGCAAGAGATTATCTTGATTAATATTCTAGAATTCCTCCAAAGCAGATAAACATATTTTCAATTATTATTGCTGTATGTGTTAGCTCCTAGTGAGGCCAGAATGATGAATAATGACAGGATTATCATTATTATTATTTTTAATCAAACTTCCTTTCAAGGAAAGTAAGATTGTCAGCTTCTTTGGTTTGTTTGCAACAAGCATTAAAACAGGTTTCTATTAACTGGCTTTTAATTTAATCATTATAATCTTATGTTAAATGTCAAATTATTTGTAATATGCTTTTTCCTAGATTACAAGTAGATAGAAAATATACAGGTGAAACTCGAAAAATTAGAATATCGTGCAAAAGTTCATTTATTACAGTAATGCAACTGAAAAGGTGAAACAAATATATGAGATAGACTCATTACATGCAAAGCAAGATAGTTCAAGCCGTGATGTGTCATAATTGCAATCTGAAGGCTTCCATATGGTTTTCTTGGAAACTGTACAATACTATGATATCTTTACCTAGGATTTTTTTAAAACTTTCCAATCTAGTTAACAGTCCTGGTTTCCCTGGGGAACTTCTATTCAAGCATTAAAGTCCATCTCAGTTTATAGTTGTAGGTGGTGCTTTTCCTTTTCCTTTTAAATCATCAAAGTTTGGATAGATGCTACATGTTTTATACAACCTACTTAAAGAGGCTGGAAGAAGGTAATTTTTTTTAAAAAAAAAAGTTGTGTGAGTAGCTTAGTATGCAGTTCCAAAAACTGTCATTTTCAAGTAGCAATCGAATAACAACTCTGTAGTTTAAATGAGTTGGTTACAATACTTCCCTGTTACTATCTGTAGCTGATGTGATGAGCCAGTTTTACCAATCTCTCCTTCAGATACATTAGGCAGAGATTTCCAGATTCCCATAAATTGTAAATCTAATGCTTCTAGATGGCAACTTCCTAGAAAAACTTTAAGCAGATCTACCTCATAAAGGGAACAGCAAGGAAGTAGGATCTCCCTGGATCTGGTGGTATTTCAAAATGTAGAGCCAGCTTTGGCCTCTAAGTTAGACTTACAAGAAGTTAGATAAAGTGAATTATGTAGTGAATTATATATATTGCATTGGAAAGCTCTATCTCTCTTTATTTCTGCAAGCATTGCAATGTATTTGAAGAAGAGCCAAATATATCACTATATTTGCAAATGCTGTCATTTCAAAATGAAACATTTCAATGTGAAGATCTATTTTCCCGTTTCTCTAGGCCCTTTGGAAACATCAAGAAATCAGACAAGGAGAAATTGAAAGATCATGACTGTATAATTACCGTAACCTCAGCTATACAATTGGAAACAGATGCTTGGAAACCATGAAACTCTGCACCTTGTTGCTTATGGGAAATGATACCCAAATGGGGTTTTCATAGCAAGATACACTTGCCAATAATAACTAAAACTCAGTTTTATATTTTACTGCTGACTTGTCCTGTGTGAACTCACCCTTGTAGTCGCAAATCTTTCTATAATGACTGTGTGTTTTTATCATTTGGCTGGAGTATGCTCAGTGACTACGTAAAACTGACAGTTGAGGAAACTAAAATGGAAAATTGAGTGGGAAGAGGAATGGAGTATGGCTCACTGACTAGAACATTGAAAATTCTGCAGCTTTATTGAAGATCCTGCTTCTTTCAAAGAAATGACAGACTGAAGATTAAATTGATGAACAAATTGTACCTGACAGCATCTGAATAGTTTGAGATTCCACAGCAGATGTAAGGAAGTTATGGCTCTCTAGCTGTTGCAGACTTCAGTGATTGCATTTCAACAACATCCATCACCACTGACCATGCTGGGCTGCTGAGAGTATTAGTTTGGCAGTATCTGCAGGACCAGCTCCTCTATTTTTGTTTTAGAGCAAGAATGGAGTGGAGTGGAGTGGAGTGGAGTGGAGTGGAGTGGAGTGGAGTGGAGTGGAGTGGAGTGGAGTGGAGTGGAGTGGAGTGGAGTGGAAAGTGGAATAGAATAGAATAGAATAGAATAGAATAGAATTAGAATAGAATAGAATGGAATGGAATGGAATGGAATGGAATGGAATGGAATGGAATGGAATGGAATGGAATGGAATGGAATGGAATGGAACAGAACAGAATATTCTTTATTGGCCAAATACAATTGGACACACAAGGAATTTGTCTCTGGTGCATAAGCTCTCAGTATACATACAAGCAACAAAATGATAAATCATAACCATAAGATACAATCATAAATCATAAGTTACAACTAACAAAGTGATAGTCATAAGGTATCAACAGGAGGAGGTAATAGGAAAGATGAGCAGGATAATAGTAACACTACATGGTTAGATATCCTTAGGCATAAGACAGTGCTGTGGGAATTACATGTTTAGCAGAGTGTCGGCATGAGTCTAGTTGTTTTTGCATGCCATGTTCTATAGTGGCATCCAGAGGGGAAGAATTGAAACAATTTATGTCCGAGATGGGAGGGGTCCATAGATATTTTCTCGGCCCTCTTTCTGGATTATGAGTATACAGATCCTCTGTAGAACTGTATTAAGCTCAACATCCAGGGATCAACATTTGGTCTCCACCTAGAGAACGTAATTAAGTGCATAGCATGATGGCAACTAGGAGTTATTCTAAATCCAAACATATGATATGGCCCATGACCATTTAGGGATCACAATGAGCAAATTGGAATTGCAATAGATAACAAAGGTTGCATTGCCTCCCACATAACCTCCTAAAAGGGAGAGAAATTCATTTAACTGGCCGTACCCAACCTATAATTTCACCACGTCTCCACTGCCTGAAAGCCCAGACACCTTTATCTGTCTTCCCCCCTTGGGTGGCAGGCAGTAAATTTTTTCCATCTTTCGGTAAACATGTCACCTGCAACCATCACCTCAACCACATGGCTGTCAAAAAGATAGATTCCTTATACACTTTGTTTATCCCTCCCAGTTAGCTCTAGCTAGAAAGATCCAAAAATACATATAACCACATAATGACAGCATGTCTGGGCCAGTGGTTAAGAAACACACACCTGATCTTCCTAGTTATTATCGAATAGGAAAGTGCAATACTGGAAACATTTCTGCGGCTGGCATATACAGTTATAACTTTCAGCAATCCTGATTTTCTTTTGAGATCTGTGTAAGTTCAGTGAATGTAGCATTCACTGAAGCTTTAGAGATTGATAGCCCCAGTTTCAGCACCTTTTACGAAAGCCAGCCCTTCTCCTTCCCAGAAAGTAGCAGGGTCAATCACCATACTTTAACATATTTCAGGACACCCTAGATTGATCCAAAAGTACTTTCTTTCAAAACGCAACTGGACTTTCTTGTTTTGCTCTTGTTTTGCTTTGTTTCACTTCTCATCCAAGAAGCTGCTTCAGTTCTGCCTGAATGGTGGAGACTCAGTCAGAACTGAAGAAGCTCCTTGGATGAGAAGCGAAACATCTTCAAGCAAAACAAGAAAGTCCAGTTGCCTTCTGAAAGAAAGCACCTTTGGGACAACCATGGCCTGGATGACTGAGAATCTCCATAGACCCTAGGCTGGTGTTGAGGGAAATTTACAACAGCAATCTATTTCTGCTCGTTACTTCTATCAGATGCACATGCAGCCATTACACTTGAACTGGGAGAGATCCAGCAGCAGGTTCTTTGGCAAGCAGTCACTCAAATCTGGAACTCCCCTGGCCTTAAATATTTAATATATTTGTGTACTTAGTATAGCTATTAACATATACATACTGAAAAACAGAACATTACTACTCAAAACTGCCTAACTCTCCATAAATGTAGAAGTATGGATATTTCAATCAGTGACTCTGGGTCATGGGAAGGATGAAACCCAGTCAGCAATAAAACAAGTCAGGGTTAGCTTTAATACAAAGTACCCTTGGATTTATTTGGAGGTAAACTGTTTCCCTTTATCATGTCAGCCATGTCATGTGATCATGGAAGACAGTATTATCGTAAAATTAACCAATATAAGTTCAGATACAAAATCCAGAGATAGAAGCTTAGAACAAATGGTGCAAAAAAGGGGGGGGTCCTCTTATTACCCACTTGATGTTGTGGTTCCTATATTAACCTCCATGTTTGTTTTAAAAATGACAAATAGAAATTAATGACAGCCAGCTACCCTCAGAAACACAGGCTGTATCTTGAGCCTATCTTCTGGAGTGTTGGCTATTCCTGCCAGTTTGGTGTCATCTGCAAATTTGATGAGTTCCCCATCTATCCCCTCATCCAAGTCATTGATGAAGATGTTGAAGAGTACTGGGCCTAAAACAGAGCCTTGGGGTACTCCACTGCATACTTCCCTCCATGTAGATGCAGTTCCATTGAGCACTACACGTTGAGTGCGGTTGGTCAGCCAGTTTTGAATCCATCTGGTGGTGTTGCTGTCTAACCCACATTTTTCTACTTTATCTAGTAGTAGGTTATGGTCTACTTTATCAAATGCCTTACTGAAGTCCAAGTAAATTATATCGACAGTATTCCTCTGGTCCACTAATTTTGTCACTTTGTCAAAGAATGCAATAAGATTAATCTGGCATGATCTGTTTTTGACAAACTCATGTTGGCGTTTGGTTATTACTTTGTTTGCTTCTAGGTGTTTGCCGATTCGTTGCTTGATTATCTTTTCCAGAATCTTCCCTGGTATTGAGGTCAGGCTGATAGGTCTGTGATTTCCTGGATCTATTTTTTTTCCTTTCTGAACCTGTGGTCCTCAACCTGTGGTTCTCAACCTGTGGTCCACGGACCCCTGGGGGGGCACGATGTCACAGGGGGTCCGTGAAGGCTTGAAGAAATGTTATGATTTAAATATTGAGTTAAGTTTTGGTGGCCCATGGCCAATGGTTTGTGGCCACAAAAGGTATTTAAAGGAGGCTCTGTGGTGAAGAACAGGTTGAGAACCACTGGTACACATCATTAGTAAATCCATGGGGGTCTTTGTCTTTCTAAAAATAAGTTAAGTATGGTCCCCAGCTTCTGAAAATCTTTCAAAATC
>QLTV01003654.1:6348146-6407353 GCA_003457575.1 Thermophis baileyi
TTAAAGTGAAAAAACTCTGTAAAACCTTTAAAAAAATCTCACTCATTTTCTTTTTTGGACACTCATTCTATGAAAAATGTAAACCTTTTTTTTTTTTTTTTGCTCTTAGTCACAGTGGTTAGAGGATTCTCAAACTGTAGTCACACAGTTTTTCCAAATACATTTAAATCTAAAGTAATGTTCCTAATTTGAATGGCTGTTCCAGTCTGCAGATTGGGAATAGGAAGTTCCTATTTGTTTGTTGTTGAAAAACCATGAGAGAAAGAAGAAAACTAGATTAACTCCATTCATAAATAATGAGATTTGCATATTTAACTCTAGCAAGTGGCTTTGGCATTTTACTTCTCTGAATAAACCACAAGATCCACAAAGGAAGGAAGGAAGGAAATTTAGTAGAATGAAAATTCTAAGCTAACCGATTAGTGAGAATTGCAAATGTTTTCAGTTCCCAAAGGAAACATATTGTTTTATATAAACTCAACATTGCACAACATTGTTACAACCTGTAACATATTTTAAGGCTGTGAATGCTTTGACAGTGATTACATCAGCCCCTCTTTTTCCAATCAGCAGATACCCCTGCTTTAAGAGTTGTATTCATTTTAAATAAGTGGATTCCTTAAAGGAGCACAAAGAAAAAAGCATTTGTTCCAAATCTTTTTCAGACAGTGCATAACCCCGCACTTTTCTGTTATTAGCCTTCTACACGGTTCAGAACAGGCTCAGCATGTTTTCTACGAAAAATTTCACCCTCATAATATTTTAGCATCACTCACTTTCCGAGAATCATTTTCCTTGTTGTTATTCGCCTAGTAATTGGGCATCAACTAAAATTCCAGAGCAGTCTAAATGTAAGAGCCACAGCCCAGAATAAGATCACAAAATTAGCACCCTGATTCTGGATGCTTTCTACACAATAAGAAAAACATGGCCTTGGAGCCAAAGAAAATTACAGCCTTTGTTTTCCTCATTTTGGACAGAAACTGGAAGCAGTTCTATCCAAAATTAGCACTGCTGACCCCTAATAGGAATGAATTACATGCTTGCATTACTTCTTCCCTAAAGAGAAAAGAAAGTAGGAGATAAAAGGCTATGGGCCTACTTTTTAAATAGATGGGAGAGCCAAGGCTCTCCCCTCTTAATGGGTTGCATGACTGTTCAAGAAACTACCCCAAAGGATCCAGAAGCTTCTTTGCAAAAGAAGCTTCTTTGAGTTGGCTGAGAGCATTTTCACAGTTTAAAAACATAAGATGAAAGAGCTTTGATCATGTTGTAATGTTGAAAAGTCTAATGCCCCTTTTCTGCCTTCTAAATGGCCCAGTATGTTTTTTTTCCCCCGTATGAATTTGAAAATCTGTAGAAAAATCGATTGGGCTGGAAATCAGCTTCCAAAAGTGGATTTACGCCTAGTGCTGTAAGTCTACCTGCCACAGTGCCATATAGCTCACATTTAACTAGTGTCTCATTCTTTTCATTTAATGTCTGGGAGCTGGGCCAAATTTGTTGTTTTCCTCCTTATGTGGAAACAGATGGATGGAATTGCATCAACAAATTCTAGGACTAATATAGTCCAGTAAAGCAAGCAAAACAAACAGCACATCCCGAGCAGCCAGTAAACCTTCTTTTTTTACATAAACTGATGAGCTCCTGAAACAAGTTGGGACACCGTCTTCTCAATCACCAGAGATGACAGCTCTTTAAGGTATCTATCAGTTTCATGACTGTTTCCAAGGCAATAAAGAGAAGAAAAAAACCAACAACAGAAGCACTTTACAGCTTCAAACTTGACACAGAGAAACACAAGCAATTCTCATCTCCTATGTGAATGTGTACACTCCCAATTATGCACATAGCAAACCTGTTTCATAAAAACACATACAATTTGTGTTGGTTTAACTCCACCCACTTATAAAAGTGCATTTTCCATCACTACACGCACCAACCATTTTGCCTATGGTTTACACAGAAAAGAGGGATAGATACCTTACATTTAATTTGCTGCTCAATATCACTGTTCAGCCTGCAAACATGAGAATAAAACAGGAAGGGGGAACCAGATCGATATGTAAGCCTTCACTCAACACCACCAGGCCTGATTTGCTTTAGTAACGTTCTTTATTAATTGTGTAGAACCTTCCTGCATTCAATAAATGCAAATAGAAGTCACCTTCATGCTTTTCTAATCAAGATCGTAATTGTAGGATCTAAGAGGAGGCGTCTGCTAAATGTGGGCATTCAGAGATTAGACCATAAGTTGCAAGCGACAGTGCTTCATGCAGTGTTAGATTAATTCTCATCAGTCTCATTATAATGGCCAATGATCTAAGAACCAAGGGAGAGATAAGAGGGTTGGAAGCAGGGGTGAAATGCTCCCGGTTTGCTCGTGCCTGTCGGTCACCGTAGAGCCGGTCGCCAAGGTAGCACGAAGCTCCACCCGCCCGCCCGGACGCCGGCGTTTGGGTTCTTTTACCCTCTGTGCATGCACAGAATGCTTTGCGCATGCACAGAGGGTAAAAGAACCCAAATGGCGGCGTCCGGGCGGGTAGGCGGAGCCTCGTGCTACCTTGGCGACCGGCTCTATGGCGACCGACAGGCACGAGCAAACCGGGAGCATTTCAGAAGAATGGTGAAAGAAGCATTGCAGCAGCATGAGGCTATACAATTGATTTGTACATTCATTATGAAGATGCACAAACATCTGAAAGGGCTGAACTTTGCAGAATTATGCAATGACTTGCTTTTCTCCTTCTGATGAAAGCAACAGGCTTCTAGAGATGCTCCTGGCTGCAGACCAATAATGTCTAGAGAACTACAGTTCCCAGCCCTGCAAGGTCTATCCAAGGAAAACTTCAGAGCTAAGGAATTACTTATAAGCAGCTCTCCATGTAATGGAAGTACATCATATTGCATTAGGCTCCCATAAAACAGGCACAAACATGGTTGTAATTCCACAAATACCAACCCAGGAACCAAATCTCAATTACAGTACTGAAAGAATAACAAGCAGTTAATAGTCTCTGAGTAGGCAGGAAAGATGGTAGAGAATTTATCTTTTTTCTTCCATTCAATTGTCTCTGATTCTCGGAGACTACCTGGATAAGTCCCTTCAGTTTTCTTGACAAGGTTTTTCAGAAGTGATTTGCCATTTCCTCCTTCCTAGGGCTGGAAGAGAATAACTGACTCAAGACACACCAGCCCCGGTGGCTTTGTGCCTATGGTGGGACTAGAACTCATGGTCTCCCAGTTTCTAACCTGATGCCTTAACCACTACACCAAGTTGGCTCTCCATAGAATTTATTCTTCTTCTTCAAATCCTGCATACTTTTTTTCCCTGTGGCACCCTCCATAGAAAGAAATATGACTATTTTCTCAAGCACAATTAAAGCCATTTGCATATTTTCATTTTCTTCATTTCTGCATTCCTGTCTATAGTTGCCACCTGCTAGGCTGAAATTCTCCTGCCACTAACGGAACCTGACATATGGAGAGCATAATCATATTGTTTCCAAGTCTGAAAATACCACCATTGTGAGGTTTCACTGTGAGATTGGCAAAAATTTTGAGTATGAATTAACTAAATACATTCTTGAAATACCCAATATAAATGGCAGTTGCTGCATTACTATATGGACTTGACCTAAATAGAATTAATTAGATTCTTCAGTACAAACCACAAGGCCCTCCTTATTCACCAGGACAATGCACAGCCCATCACAAGACTGAAATCCCATAGGCCAGCTTGGAAAACAGCTATTCACTTAACATCTATCTCGGTTTAACCCCAAAAATGCCTGGAGAGAGGAATGGCCCAAGGTACCTGCTTGTGGCCTGACCATTAGTGCTCCCTCTATCAAACTACCTGGTTTTGACCTGCCTTGTTTTGTCTGGTCAAAATTGAACAGAATTTGGTGTGATACTGGAAGAGGTGCATCTACCCTATATCAGTGAAAATGGCAAGATTCCCCTTATGGCAATTGTGGTGCTGATATGCAAACTACTAAACATATTGTGCAAGACTGCCAACAAGTACATTCTCTAGTTTTCTAGAAGATCTACATGAAACAATGTCAGAGGCGATCACCTGGATAGCTGAATTGGACATCCAGTTATGAGGCCACTGCCATACCCCCAAAGAAGCTCTGCTAATAATTACATGGACTATGTATATACCATATATATACTGTATATATTTCTCTTCTGTCATGTTCTCATCATTCACTAAATAAATAAAATAACTGGAAACCACTTTTCTTTGTAAACAGGATTACAGGTAATCTTGTTTAGTGGCTGGCTGCCTCATTTAGTGACTACTCACAGTTATGATGATGATATAAAAATAACTCACATTTACAATCTTTGGTCATAAAGCAAAGGAAAGCTGGAGAAAGATCATCAGCACAGTTGCAGTTTCCCTTTGTGACCACTTTGTTTAATGCCGATCCCAATGGTGTCACTAAACAAGGATACCTGTATTCCAAAAACTATTTTGATCTCTATTGTGAAATTTGTTTGTTTACTCTTATTTTTAATATTGCTGCGGGTGCTCTTAGCTGAAATTTCTTTGCCTCTCGTCTCTCCCTCCATATACAGTACATAATGAAACACAAGTTCTCTCCTTCCTACTGCATAGTAAACCAAATTTGCGACCTGTGGCCAACTCTCGGAGTCTTGCATGACCACTAGTAACACACAACAGAAGCTTGTAATCTGTGCCAAAGCATAACACAGATTTCATTTCATTAACCCCGCAAGCCTTATTTTCCTTAGCATTTTAGACATTGCACTAACTCAGGCTAGGATTCCTTTATAGGCCTCACCATGGTGCTTGGCAGAAAATCAAACAGGGGACTTTAAATCTTTTCCTGGACAAACTCCAGAATAAGAACTTTACTTCAATGTATGTGCCAAAATCGGATACATTTAAAACCCCCAAGGTTGCTAAACTATTAGTAAATGATATCAACTTTTATGGGAATGTCTGCTGATAATCCTTCCACAAATAGTCCTGAAATACACAGTTGAGGTTTTCTCTTTTCATTAAGTATGTTCCTTTGATTGTATCTACAATGTGCTGCTAATTACAGGAACCATCTGGGTGGTCAATGTATAATATCAAATTTTGCAAGCATTAGATTGTAAATTTATTTCAACAGCCAGAAACAATCCAAATGATAATGATGTCAGACTTCCTGCCTCTTTTCTCATGTCCCATTCAGGAAAATGCTATTATGGTATCCATTGATAACAGAACAAAACCCTGATTTCTAATTCCAAATTTTTGTGAGCTTATTGTGATTCTTTTTGGGAAAGGGAAGGAATTCTGCCTATGGTTAGAGATATTCCTCTCAGGCACTCAGCAGACACTTTATACTAGACAGTTTCTACTGAAGTTTCAAGTATGCGTCACACAGCTTTTTAAAAATCGTAATTCATTTACTCTTTTTCTTTTGACACATCTTATCCCATAGTTAAATTGCATGTGACCTTTCCGTTGATTCTATTGAATTGCACTTTAAATGCTCCAGTGTACAATTCATACTTATTTCAATAGAGAGATAACATTTGTGTTCTGTCTGGGTCTCCCCACTTTTTTTTTTTTTTAACTCAAAGCAGTGGTGGGTTTCAAAAAAAATTTCCTACCGGTTCTGTGGGCGTGGCTTGGTGGGCGTGGCATGGTGGGTGTGGCTTGGTGGGCGTGGCAGGGGAAGGATACTGCAAAATCTCCATTCCCTCCCGATCATCTGGGACTCAGGAGGCAGAGAATAGATGGGGGGCAGGGCCAGTCAGAGGTGGTATTTACCGGTTCTCCAAACTACTCAAAATTTCCATTACCGGTTCTCTAGAACTGGTCAGAACCTGCTGAAACCCACCTCTGACTCAAAGCTGGAGCTATGTGAAAGAGAAGAAGAAGGAAGGGAAAGGAAGGTAAATGCAGCAGAATTACTCTGGTTCCTAGTAATGACAATTTCTCCATCATCATTTTTTTTTCTTCTCTGGAGAGGAATATAGTAGCAAACAGATGCAAGACATCAGGGAACAACATCCCCCACTGGCCTTATTTATGCCCTTATGTTTGTTCTGCTTTAAAGCTGGGAACTCTTCCAACAGCAGCTAAATTTAGAAAAAGTTACAAGGTGCTCCGCCTGAGGAAGGGATGGAATCCAAATGGGCAGATAATCAGAATGGGGGGGGGGGATAGGATTCCTTTTTCTATGGTATGGCTTCAACACAACAACTTACTGAGAAGTGAAAAACAAAGAGCTTGGCCCCGTCTCTTCCTGTTTAAACAGGGAGGGGATTGGTCTCTCCAAATGTAAGGTAAGATTTTTGATGGGAAGAAAAAGAACTTTCAGGGCTACAGGGCCAAATCTGGAAGCCACATCCCAGATTTCTGTGTTAGGCTCTGCAGCATGCCATACCTGCATTTTTTTTATTTACTTATCCTATCCCAGTGATGGCGAACCTATGGCACGCGTGCCACAGGTGGCACGCGGAGCCATATCTGCCAGCACGCAAGCCGTTGCCCTAGCTCAGCTCCAGCACGCATGTGCGTGCTGGCCAGCTGATTTTTGGCTCACGCGGAGGCTCTGGGAGGGCGTTTTCGGCCTCCGGGGGGCGGGGGAGGGCGAAAAATGGGCCCACCAGGCCCACCGGAAGTCAGGAAATGGGCCATTTCTGGCCTCCAGAGGGCCTCCAGGGGGGCTGGGGGAGGCCATTTTCACTCTCCCCAGGCATTGAATTATGGGTGTGGGCACTCGCGCGTGCACGATAGCATGCGCGCACGCGCTTTCGGCACCCGAGGAAAAAAAGGTTCGCCATCACTGTCCTATCCCATCTTAATCTCAAGGCCAGAAGACAAAGCAGTGCTGTGTACGGATCTAAATTCCCCAAAGTGATTTTTTTTCTTCTTCTCCTTTTCTGAATAAGTTTCAAATTTATTTTTTTAGTGGAAGACTCTTCCATTCCTTTGTCATCTTCGGATAATGCAAGTGAAAATGACGCTGCTAATTTTGAAGCTTCTGTTCACAGTATATGATCTCCATCTTAAAGTTGCAGGCTAGAGGTCTCAAATGGCTCTACATCAATCAAAAACTCCAGCTGCTTTGAATTAACTTCAGGATCCCTCTGTGTTATGAACATAAGAGATATGGGAGAATGCATTCAGTCACCACAGAGCTCCCAAATTAATTAGTCCCTTGGTGCTCCTCTATCTAGTCATGTGTGTGGTAGTTTTGCACCAATTAATGAATGATAAAATTATGAATCATCCAGTAACAGACTGCAAATAGCTTACAACAAATTAATGGAATATAAATTAACAAAGTGTGAATAGCCAATTACAAAATCATATAACATAATAGAGTACAAAAGGAAAATGAAAGAGAAAAGAACCATTTTCTTGTCAATTCCACCTAATTATAAGACAATGGTTTTTTAAAAATCAGATATTCATATCCAAATATATCAAAGTTACACTGAAGAAAACATAGAAAAGGTTTATCTGTAAATTGGTCCTTAATTTTGACATCAATGGAAATCAGAAGACTGGATGATGTTTTCTATTGTCATCTATGAAAACCTGAGTGCCAACATTAGCCTTGGTGATGTATGATCGATAGAAACAAGAAACAATGGATGGAAACTAAGCAAGGAGAGAACCAACCTAGAACTAAGGAGAAATTTATTGACAGTTAGAACAATTAATCAGTGGAACGACTTGCCTCCAGAAGTTGTGGGTGCTCCAACACTGGAGGTTTTTAAGAAGAGTTTGGGGAACCCATTGTTTGAAATGTTATAGGGTTTCCTGCTGCAGCAGAGGGTTGGACTAGACGACCTCCAAAGTCCCTTCCAACTATGTTATTCTATTTTTATTATTCTATATACATCTGATTTTCTTCAGAAATTCCCCAAGCCCAGAAGCAGACATGATGGAATGAAATGGAGAACAGCAATGGAAAAACACAAATATTATTCAGCTTCTGAGAAAAGCTGCATGTGGGTCAATGTGACTTCTTTGCTAAAAGTGCCAGTGTATGAAACCTTAGTACTTGTCGATGACTGCATTGTTTTGATAAGCTAAAGAATATTCACGGCATCACTGGCAATGCATCTTCTGCACCTTTGGAAAAATAACAATCACAGTGACAGAGACAGAGACACTGAGATGAGACACACCAATGGAGCAATAGAAAAACAATTACAGAGGCAAAGTGACCCTTACCACTGAAAGAATTTTGGATAGAAAGTTAGGGACAAAAAAAATCCTCATACCTGCCTCCAGAAACACCTCCAAAATGAAGTGAAATGAAGTGCTCCCATCTTTGAACAATGTAAAAGCTAGAAATTCATTTTCAAAGGTTGGGCATTCAGAATGGTTAGGGATTATAGAATGGTTTCAGAGGTATTAACTTAGATGGACTGAAGTGGATTTTCATGGCAAGGTGCAGATATGAGCTTCTAATTCAGATTACTTTCATGTATTGGTTTGTCAGTACCACCACTATAATAGCAATAGCAATAGCAGTTAGACTTATATACCGCTTCATAGTGCTTTACAGCCCTCTCTAAGCGGTTTACAGAGTTAGCATATTGCCCCCAACAATCTGGGTCCTCATTTTACCCACCTCAGAAGGATGGAAGGCTGAGTCAACCTTGAGCCGGTGAGATTTGAACCGCTGAACTGCAGCTAGCAATCAGCTGAAATAGCCTGCAGTGCTGCACTCTAACCACTGCGCCACCTCGGCTCTTAGTGCCTTAATGATTTCTTTATGTGCAGTTGTAATATTATGTTCTCATTTCCATACAATTCCTTTCATTATACTATACTAGTAGGTAGATGGTGTGCTGTTTCTCTCTTATATTGTAAAACAGGGATGATCTTTTTTTAATTATTCCTGTACTGACCGAGCCGAGGTGGCGCAGTGATTAGAGTGCAGCACTGCAGGCTACTTTAGCTGACTGCTAGCTGCAGTTCGGCGGTTCAGATCTCACCAGCTCAAAGTTGACTCAGCCTTCCATCCTTCTGAGGTGGGTAAAATGAGGACCCAGATTGTTGGGGGCAATATGCTAACTCTGTAAACCGCTTAGAGAGGGCTGTAAAGCACTATGAAGCGGTATATAAGTCTAAGTGCTATTGCTATTGCTATTATTCACAAACAGTTAATTCATTGGTCCTTGTCAGTGTTTCTCTTTTATCTCCCGGAAAGCAAATTCAAGCCTAGATTAATAGGCTCTATTCCACCAAAGTTTATGACCTTACAAATGTGTTAATCTTTAAGATATTCCTAAGGCTGTATGTTCTTTTCACTGTTGCAACCTAACATGGCTACTTTTCTGGAATCCTTTAACATTCTTGATCTTTCCCCCAGCTATGTGACAATGCATAGGCTGGTCATCTGTAACATTTGTCCATAAATAAGAGCAGTAGCAAGGGAGCTTTTTGCCAATCATTTGCTTGGGGATGGGCATTGGCTAATATTTCCTCCTCTGTGGCTTATTTTAGCAGCATCTGCTGAAGGCCGCAAGCTTGATGCAGTCTTTAATAATCCAGAAGTGTGCTGACAGGAACACTTCATTAACAGGCCTCTGAAATCTAAATCCACCTCCACTCTTTGAAAATTTATAGCCCAACAGCACATCTAGTCACATTCTCCAGACTAATGTGCCTCTCAAGATCTCATTTAATAGATATACAAGACTGCAGCAAAGAAGGTACAAATTTGTTTTTTGACCCCTGACTACCAGAGACTAAAGTTTTGGATGAAACATCCTTTGACCTCTCTTGTATAACTTCAATCACATTTCTTGCAAATGCCAAAGCTGGAGGCTTCCAAACTCTTTGTAGATTGTGGGAAGAAAGCTCAGAAAATCAGCTAGCCAGTTTGGTATAGTGCTTAAGATGCTGGACTAGAAACTGGAAGACTATGAGTTCTGGTCCTTTCTGAGTCATGAAAGCCTATGGGGTAGGTCTATATTAAATTCTCTCTTGCAGTCCAACCCATCTCACAGAGTTGTTATTGAGAAAATATGAGATGGGGACATTATATACACTGCCTTGAGTTCTACAAATAAAGATGGGATATAAATCTATGTTTGTTGTTGTTTACCTTTGCCATAAACCAAGAAAATATACTTAATTACTACCAAATAACATTGTTCCAACACTACAGAGAAGATATGTGGTTGAGTATTCTTGAGAAACTTTCAAAGACTGGGGGGGGGGGGAATTGTTCAGGTCATCTGGTGCACTTCAAATTGAATTTGGAAGGGGAGGGAGACCAATACTTAGAACCATACTCAGAGCATGAGCCCCCCCAAAAAGGAATGGGTGCTCAGAAATACATCAGCAGATGCATCAAGCAAATTTAAGAAGGGCAGCATTAAAGGGCTTGGAAGTCTATACACTAATGCATAGAATAGAGGGATCAAACAGGAAGAATTTGAAATCCTGATATGGGGACTAGAACAAATACATGGTTCTTGGGATTACTAAAACCTAATGAGAAGGAAATCATGCTTGGAATATAGCATAGGAAAGAATCTATAATTTGTTAAAAAAACAAAAAACAAAACAAAAGAGAAGTGGGATCATATTGTAAGGAAAGAATGACCATACTGTACTGAAACTCTGTCAAGAGTATCTGATTAAAAATTAAGAGAGAAAAGAAGCAAAATTATACCAAACGTCATACATAGGTGAAATCTTCACAAATCAGATGGTTAAAATCCAAGAAGCATGACACTGTGGCAATGGGGGATTTGAAAAGCAATTGGGAATTCTGTAGAATGAATGGACATGTTCTACATTTTCTCGGGAATTCTAGTATTTGTATTCTGAAAAAGTAATTACATATATGTTTGTGTGAAATATAGATACAAATACAAGTATGGATAGGATATAGATATGTTCACATGCTGGCCTTCTTGTAGTTAAAGAACTGCAATAACCCTACTATCCAGCTCTCCTTTGAATTAAATTCTAAAGCAAATGAAAACTACCGTAATAGAAAAATACACAGGAGAATTTCTCTATTTGGCACTGAGCAGAAATAACAAGGAATTTTTAAAAGGTTTGCAATGAGCACCAAAAATAATAAAGAAACAAAGATTTGGGTATGTCCAGAAACATCTCCCCCCCCCCAAAAAAAGATCAGTCAGCCAGTTGGTAAAATGGCAAGATGGTGATGGACATAGGAAGAAGGCTGAACTGCATAATTTTTATTTTCCAAAAGGGCAAAGGGCCCAATGTATCAGAAATCACATCATGGGTAGTAGAACAGAAATGTAGAATTGATAAGTGAGAATACCTAGCTGCTTTAAATGAAATCAAGTCTTTGGAAACAGATGGATTTGATTCCAGAGTGCTAAAGGAAAAGGTGGATATGATCTCAGAACATAGAGAACTATAAACTCTTACTGCTTTTTTGACAGAGGGTCCATTCCCAGCTCCTACTACACGAGAGCGGGCCTTCTGAAAGAGTTAATACTGAACATCCCTTCAATTTCAAATCTTATTTCAAAAAACACAGCACAATATCTCTTTCTGATGGAGGACCCTGGGAATGATGTATTTAACAGTTTAAAACTCTTTTCAACCTTAACTCTAAAAATACAAACATTAAATGCATCAGTTTAAAACAAAAAAATAAACCAAATGTCAACACCACAAAAGCTCAACAGACAAGATAGTGGGCAAAGGGGATCCCACTCAAAGCTCCATCACCAAAAGTCTCTTTTTTCCAGTTATTGCCTCCTAATCTTCAATGTTGGTGGTACCCAGGGAAGATGGGTTCAAATGATTATTTTAATTTTTTTTTTCAATCATAAAACGAGCAATAGCTAGTTGCAGAATGTCTGGTGTTTATGTAATTTAAAAATACCGACCTTCAAATCCAGAAGTTTTGAACTGAGTCATAGGCTTGATTGAAATCATGACTGTAAGCCTGGAAAATTGCTACTTGTCTCTGTAGACTAAAGATGGGCAAAATCTAGCAGTGACAGATATCAGAATCAGTGCCATAGTTTCAACCATTTTCAGGCAGTAAACCTGCAAAAATTGTAATGCCCACTCTTAAAGAGACTTAAAAAATAAATCTCAACTTTCTCAAAGTGAATTGTGGGGAGGGGGGAGAAAAGGAAAATGTTCCTTTAATCCTTTATGTATACCCAGAAGTGCAATGGAGTCCCCAGCTACCTGAGTCCTTGCTGTAATAAAAACATTGAGTGTAGTGCAGATGTTTGTCCATTTTTCCTAGATATCAAGGATGTACAAAATCCTTTTGACTGCATTGTCCAAAGTGGGTAAGGATAAGATAAAAAGTGCATTTGATTTTAATTAAATTAACATTTAACTATTATTAAAATAAATTTCATTTATCAATTAAATTAAGTTGGGACCAGAATTTCCATTGCAAAACAAGGTGGTTGTTAAGTGAATTGTGCCCAATTCTATGACCTTTTTTTTTTTCTACAGTTGTTAAGGGAATCACTGCAGTTATTACATGAATCATACATGAATCATTACATGAGTTATTAAGCAAATCCAGCTTCCCCCATTGACTTTACTTGTCATATGCCATGAGGAAAATTTTAAATAGCAATTATATGCCAGCTCCCAAGTGCTCAAAGTTTGATCAAGTAACCATGGGGATATTATGATGGTTGTGAGTGTGAGGAACGGTTATAAATCACTTTTTTTCAGTGACATTGTAACTTTGAACAGTCACTAAATAAATGGTTGTAGGTTAAGGACTATCTATACAAACAGCCTTTATTTAATCATATCATAAATGCTGACCAGTAATGATATCAAATGTCAGTCATAACATAGGTTAGATTTTCTGCTTTTAGTGAAATAAACAATAACAAAGAGGCAGTTGCACTAGTCAGTTTTGATAGTTACTAGTTACTTCCTAGTTTCCATTTAAAAATACAAGTGCTGTTTTAAGATATGCTGTATCATGAGCCAACATCTGCAAATCTGCTACTTGACTTCAGGGGCCTTGGTAGTCTGGAGGTTTTGGATTAAGAATTTGTTTTAGTTCTTCATCACATCTACCTGAATTCATGGGCACAAAAATGTGAAGAATACATGGGGAATGTATGTTCTGCTATGAATCATAAACACCAAAAAGGGATAGCTGTTTAAACTAAGAAATGTATTGTTGCAATTATGTAAATGCAACCTAATTAACTTCTTTCCTTGTTTCTTCAAAATTGTACCTCAATTAGCTCTGGAAATTGTATATTTGTTCTTATTTATTTTCACCCAGTCAAATTTCACATTATTTCTCACCCATGTAAAATCACTAGATTGAATAGCATTTGCAAACTGAATTTATTTTAAATGTGTACGCATCTAACTTCAGTTTTATGCCACTCCCATTGTCAATTATTCTGAGTTTATATACATTAGTACAATAATTGGTTAAAATATAAATATAAATAAAATATGTTTATTTTTATCCCAATTCATTTAATAAAGAAGAAAGGGGCACCTAAATTTCCATTCATCTGAACTTCTTATATACAGATCATTAAAAAGATTATGTTTCTCCATCTTACTTCTAGTTCCTGACAAACTTTATACTAAACAGCGTATCTTATGAACTATGTTGAATTTACTACACATATCCAAGTAAGATTAGGAAAGACCCTAAAAGAGATGCTGCCTGATGATCTGGATGTTCCATGGGCTGACAGTTTCCTATAAAAGTGTTTCAGATTTCTACATCACTTTTTAACTCCTATTGTCCAGTCATTCAGGTTTTCATCATTTCTGGTGCCTACTACAGCATTTTACAAAGTAATTATTTTCCAAATCACTGTATTTGGTTTCCAATGATACAAAAATTGTAAGATACAAATAACCTCATGTCAGAAGTATGCCTTCCAATTTGGGACAGATGGTTCACTACAGTAGTGTTCCATGGGTATTGAAAGAATCAAGATTACAGTTGTGTCACAGGCGATGTCAATGTACATACAAATGGGGTGTAACTACAATTGGGCAGTCACAATCATCATCCAAATTTTTTTAAAACCGATCTGTTCCCCAATATAGTAGTAGACATAATACATTATCTGACAGTGAGAACGATCAACCAGTGGAACAGCTTGCCTTCAGAAGTTGTGGGAGCTTCAACACTTGAGACTTTCAAGAAGAGACTGGACTTGTCGGAAATGGTGTAGGGTTGCCTGCATGAGCGGGGGGGGGGGTTGGACTAGATGACCTACAAGGTCCCTTCCAACTCTGTTAATCTGTTAATCTAGTAGACATAATATGAGTGAATGAAACTTCAACTTCTGGTGATTACCCAGCTGGATCTATGTTATACTTTTTACAACTTTCCAGCCTAGTTTACAGCCTTGGAATTTCCTGGTGATCCCCGACTTCTTGGAATCTACTTCTGAAAAGCAGAAAAGCAGAACAGACCACCACTGCAAAATATAAGGCTGGCAAGTAGTTTTCTTCAAGAATTCCTATCTGGACAAGAAAGGACTTAAGATCACTCCAGACAACTGTCCCTCATGAGGAGACCACAGGTCTCTGGCAGTCATCTTCCTCAAACAATGGTTGGTGCCTTTGAAAAGACATTAAGTTTGCATACTTCTTTTTTTAATCACTTTTGGAAATTGCTTGTTAACTGCTTTCTAGCTATTAGAAATGTTTGAATCTCAATTTGAAATAAGATTTTGGAATTAATTATAAAGAATCTTTCCTGTGGAAAAATGCTTTTGTTTTGATTTTTTTAAAAAAGATACTTTAAAATTTTTAATAATAATAATAACAACAACAACAACAACAACAACAACAACAACAACAACAACAACAACAACAACAACAACACTACACTTGACTTACAATCGCAGAATGGAGTAAATTATTTTAACATTAGACATACTGAAATATATTTTTGAATAATGGAGTAAGAAGTTCATTCAAATAATGTCAACAGAGACATCTACCAGTATGGGAAGACTGTTAAAGGTAATGAAAGAGAAACAAGTTCTTCTTGACAAGATTGAGACTGAGTTGAAAGTGGATTTACAAATGACAGGCTACCACAATGACATGAGAAAAGATGTTATGCTGGTTACACAAAAGTGGACGTCTTCATAAATAACAGGGAAGTACAATAAACAATAAATCAAGAGAGTGACCTAGATAATTTTCGTATATAGGATTTTCAATATAGAGTAAAAGTTTAAAGTTTTGAAGAATGGGACAAAGAAAAAAATGAAATCAAGTTCTATGAAAGAATAAAGATTAAAATTGTTAGAAGTAAAAAAGAAAGAACATAAAGTTAGTTTATTTAATCAAGGTTATAATAGATCTGTTGCTATTTTTGGTAACCCTTAATGGATTTTTTTTTTCTGATACCAGGACCGAAAAGACAATGGTTTATGGATTTATTTATAGATATGAGATGGGAATATGGGAAGGCAAGATTATTTATTATATTTTAAGAGGAGGTGGTAAGTAAACTTATTTATACTTGCTGTGAAAAAATTGGGAAGTCATCTCTCTTTATACTTCTTTTCCTTTTCTTTATCATATCCTTAGTTTCCTTCTTTTCTAATAACTATTTTTCCTTTTTCTTTTCTGTATTTTCATGCTTTCTTTTTATTCTTTTATCTACTTCAATTGTTATTAATTTTTACTCATGCACTTACAATCTTTAATAAAATTACTATTTAAAAAATTCCTGGTGATATCCCATCCAAGTACTAATCAAGTCTGGCCCTGCTTAGAAGCTTTTTTATTTTCAAAATCAACTAAACTGGCCATGTGATGCCCTTTGTTTTTCCTTTCTGCACCTTTCCCCATCTTTTCTTCCTTTCTGCCACACTACAAGACACTACAAGTCATTCTGATGGATTTTACTTATTTATCCAGCTTTTTAGAATTTTTCATTATTAATTCTCCTCCTGTTTCTCCTTCAAATATTGCAAATTGCCACAACCTCCAAGCCTCGCAATCTTTCCTTCAAATCTTGTCCGTATTTAGCTGTGCTCAGAAGCAACCGGGCCAGAATGCTGGAAAATAGCTGGGACTAACGTCACAATTGTTTTGAAATGAGTCATCCTTTTTTAGAATAGAAACAGGTCATCTTTGGAACATGGGGAAAATCTTACAGAACAATACACCTTTTCCCTAGGAGGAGGGGGGGATACGGGCTTAGAAATTAAACACAATAGCTGAGAAAATGGCCTATTGTCGTTTTTTTTCCCTCTACCTGTTCTTATTGCCCACTCATATCTCAGTCACATGAATGAGAAGTGATCCGTGAAAAGGACACTCGTTTCTCATTCCTGTCTTTTCAAGCTATATTTACTCATATCCAACTACAGTACAAAGTACAGGATAACTTTCCTGTCCTATTGTGTTACTTAGCAGTCCAGAAGAAATTTTGCACATTAAAAAAAAAACGAGGAAGGACAATTTTGTGGGTCTTATTTGGATATTTTAGGTCAGTGTTTCTTAAACTTTTTTTCCCCCTCAGGAACAGAGGTGGGTTTCAGCAGGTTCTGACCAGTTCTGGAGAACCGGTAGCGGAATTTTTGAGTAGTTCGGAGAACCGGTAAATACCACCTCTGACTGGCCCCACCCCCATCTATTCTCTGCCTCCCAAGTCCCAGCTGATTGGGAGGAAATGGGGATTTTGCAGTAACCTTCCCCTGGAGTGGGGTGGGAATGGAGATTTTACAGTATCCTTCCCCTGCCACACCCACCGAGCCACACCATGCCCACCAAGCCACGCCCACAGAACCGGTAGTAAAAAAATTTGAAACCCACCACTGCTCAGGAACCCTTCTCACTTTTAAAATTATGGAGGACCCCAAAAGAGATTTGTTTGTATGGGTTATATTTATTTATCTTTAGCACATTAATCATATTAAAAATTAATATGCCGCTACAACTTCTCATGATTGTTTAATTGGATTTTAATACTATATTATTTTCCAACTTAGTCTGGCAAATAATTGTGATTTTGTGGTACCTGACAGAATCTTGGGGGATGTTCAGGGGTCCTAGGATCACACTTTAAGAAATGCTGATCAACATATTCTCTAGAATTCTAGTATTTGTATTTTGAAAAAAGTAATTGCATATACATTTGTGTGAGATATAGATACAAATACAAATAGTATGGATAGTATATAGATATGTTCACATGCTGGCCTTCTTGTAGTTAAAGAACTGCAATAACCCTACTCTCCAGCTCTCCTTTGAATTAATTTCTAAAGCAAAGTCTAAATGAAAACTAATAGAAAAATACACAGGAGAATTTCTCTATTTGGCACTGAGCAGAAATAACAAGTAATTTTTAAAAGCCAATGAGGATTGAGCATATCTGATTTATACATGAACCAAAGTAAAAATCAGGTTGGAGGGGGTGAATGGAATAATGCAAACAACAGCAATCCTTTCTGCCAAGTTTAACTGTAGCTATATTTATTTTTCATACGAACACATTTCTGAAGGCATCAGGCTTGATGGTGTTACAAAATTTATGTTCATCTGACAGTCTAAACATGCAAAATTGCTATCATTCAAGAACCATATCTTTCTACCATAACATGAAATCTTTTGGAAGAGAAACAAACTTGAACATAATAAGTTTATAACAATGGTTATCATTTATCATATTATGGTTATTTTACAATGATATTTATGTATAACGTATAAGCTTCTACAGGTAGTTCTCTACTTACAACAGTGACCATTCAAAGTTACATTGAAAAAAGTAACTTATGACTCTTTTTCACTCTTACGACCATTGCAGCATCCCCATGGTCAATTCAGACACTTGGCAACTGATTCATATTTATGATGGTTGAAGTGTCTCAGGGTAATTTGATCACCTTTTGTAACTTTCTAACAAGCAAAGTCAATGGGGTAGCCAGATTCACTTAAAAACCTTGTTACTAACTTATCAACTGCAGTGATTCACTTAACAACTATGGCAAGAAAGGTTGTAAAATGGGGCAAAACTCACTTAACAAATGTCTCAGCAACAGAAATTTTGGGCTCAATTGTGGTCGTATTGAGGACTACCTGTACTCTACCAGGAGTTAGGAGTTAGGTACAATTGCATAGTTTGTAAAGAGTTGGAACAAACGTCAGTGCTTTGGATTAAGTTACGTTTTTCTAACAACATTGCGAGTTGAAGTTCTTTACTTGCTTTGAAGGAACACATAGCTGTAAAATAAAGTAAAAGCTAAACCTGCTTCTTTCCTCCAGTTAAAATTAACCTGTTTATTTGTGACTTTTTGAAGCTTATTACTGTTTAAGAAAAAAAGTATTTGGAACTGACATAATTACACAATTATTCACAAGCAAATGCAAGCCTTGTTTGGTGTCATACTAATTTATTTCCTCCAATCATACGAGCTGTAAGTTTGATTTTATTGAAATGGGGGTGGGATCATGATTTTGGCCACATCAGTCCTTTGTGTATTAAAGGCTGTAGAAATTAGCATTGCTACCTAATCAACCCTTTGGATCAGAAATTGATACAGGATGAACAAGTATGGAGAAATATAAGCATGTATATCACTCTTTGCTCCAGCTAACTTGTGCTAATTCATTTCTAAGGCTTAAGGATATTATTCTCTGACAGACAATAAGATTCTGGAATCTACTGGATTATTTAAATGTAGATTATTCAATACATCCTCAAGTGAATGTGGCAAGCTTATTGGGTATCGTTATAACTCAATGTTCAGAACTCAGCAGAACCCAAAATCATTCAAGTAACATTTATGATGAGCCAAGTTCAGGCAGCCCAATAAAGTTCAATAGTGCATTTCCTAAGTACAAAATTCATATTGCATAGTACAGCAGATTTATTCATTGTCTCCAGATGACAGAATTTATGCTTTAGATGAATTCTGGACAATGACTATTATTACCATCTGCCAATGACACCAGAATCAATTACTCCGGAGATTTCTAACTAGAACAAGTTTTTTAAAAGAAAAAAAAATCCTCAAAAGCCAGATAGCTTCCCTCTAAGGAGGTTTCTCTTTGCATTGCTTCAGGGCTGACACAGCCTGGAGCTAAGGGGCAGGGAGGGGGGTGTACAGATAACTGGGGTGTTGTAGCCAAAATAAAATTCTTTCCCCTGGGAATCAAGGATGTTCATGCAAGTGTTTGAAAGGTGGAGACTGAAATCACCTAGCAACTGGACTATATGCTGATTGGACCATGTGACTGGTGACTTTGGGGGGAAGTGACAAAGTTTTACTTTTAATTGGGTGTAAAACCGGCGGGAACTTAGAGCCAGTTTTCTACCAAGTCTCTGCCAATTTGATATGTCCCAATAAAATGTTCTTTGAGGAATAGGCCTGCCTCGGAGTTCTCATTGTTGGGGATGTATTACTTGGAACCTTGAAACTTAACTAATTGGGGGGGGGGGTGATATTTCTCCTACCCAGGTAAACTCTTGTAATCTCTCTTGTAATCATCTCCTTTAATTTCATGTACCCAAAATGCTCTTTAAACCTATATAGACCTCACAAACAGCAGTAGGAAAGAAGAGAGGCTGCATCTCTAAAAACAAGACATAATCAAATTCCCACTGCCACTGAGTACAGTAGTAACATTTCCTATTCGGTAGGAAGACACCTTACCCACCCACCCTCACTAGCTATACCAGAAGAAGAAGAGTTTGGAGATGGACAGCATTAATAAAAGCTTATAAACTACCTCAGTTGCCACTTATATGCAGGAAACTGAAATACTATGAATTCTGGCTGCTATGATTTCCAAAGCCAGACTGAAGCCACAATAGGATCTAATGCACAAAAGTGTTGGCATTGGGTGAGTGGGAAGGGGGTTACATTGATAATTTTTGCTTTTCTTTCTCCCTCCTCTCCCAAGCCTGATGATACAGAGAAAGGAAAGCTAGCTAAGATCACTTTGAGAAGCAGAACACCTATGAAGTTTCCTGATAGTTCTTTTTTTATTATTTAAGAAAATAAGCAGAATCACAGTCCAACCCTCTATATAGTACAGGCAGCAGCCCCCAACCTGAAAAGGAAACATCTACCATACTAACAAGTTCCTTCTAATCTACATTTCTATAGCTTCCATCTATCGTTTCTGGTCCTGTGAGTGACGGAATACAAGTCCACCCCCTGCTCTATATCACATCCCTGATTCCCTTTCGCTATCTCCCCTCACTCTTCTCTTCTGCAGACTAAACATGGTTCAATTCTTTGAACCACTCCTGACAGGACTTTGTTTTCAGTCCCCTCATTATTTTCCTAGCTCTCCTCTGAACATGTTCACGTTCATCAATGTCCTTTTTACATTAGGGTGCTCAGAACTGTATAAAGTATTTCAAGTGGGCCTGATCAAGACACAGTAGAGTCAGACTGTTATTTCCGGTGATATGAACTCCCAATCCTTATTAATACATCCCAAAATACCATTTAGCTTTTTAGCAATTACATCATATCTTCAGCTTTTAACCTATTAAAACCTTTCTGCATGGGTTGACAAGCAAGGATTGTCAATGAGTTGACAATTTCCTCCATCTTATGTTCAATACTATATTGATCTTTTTGGACTTTCTCTTCCAAAGCCCTAGTTCTATGTTAATCCAGATTTAATATTCATCCCTTCAGTTACTTCATTAATAAAAAATTAATAAAATGTGAAAGCACAGAGCTCAGGAAACTATACTTCATTCAATACTATTTCCTAGTCTGATGTGGAGCCCTTTTTTGACTGCAGTTATTCATTCTGTTATGAATCCAGCTAACAAATGCGTAATTTACTCCATTTTTCAGCATTATATGAATGACAATATCATCAGAAATTTTGTCAAATGTGTCATAAGGTCAACATAACCTATATCCATAGCATTCCCTTGACCACTCTCAAAAGAAGAGGAGGAGGAGAAGAAAAAGAGAAGGAAAGAAGGAGAAGGAAAGAAGGAGAAGGAGAAGGAGAAGGAGAAGGAGAAGGAGAAGGAGAAGGAGAAGGAGAAGGAGAAGGAGAAGGAGAAGGAGAAAGGATGGTCTGGTATGGCTTGTGACAAACCCATCCTGGCTCTAATTAATTGTTGAAATTCTATCCAAGGGTTCCTTCAGTACTCTTGGATGTATTAATCTATCTTGGAAGCTGAATTCGTTTAAAATAGCCCAGTGTTGGGTGCTTTTTTCCCCTTCTGTTTTTATGTCTTCCGCTGCAGCTCCCTTGTTCCATTAATTGCTCAAAGCTTCTCTGAGAGAAGAAGAATTAACATATTATGCCTTCTTACCATTGTCCATTACCAATTCATCCCTTTCTCCTTGACTTGATCCAAGGATCTTCAGCTTCCTTGCTTTTCCTGTTGTTTCTGATGCACGCAAAGAACCCTTTTTTGTTATTTTCAGCATTTCAGCATTTCCATTCACTCACATGGGTTCTGGCAAGCATTTTATATTTGTCTTTGATTATTCACCCCCCCTTTTTTTACATATCCTATACATATCCCCTTCTGTTTTCAGCATTTTAAAAAAACAATGCGTGCATCTACTCTGGTCTGTTTAGATGTCTCTTTTTTTTCTTCTAGAAAAGAATCTTCCTAGCCATTTTCCTCCTTCAGGTTCTAATATTTCAAGCCATTAGATCTGATTTACTTTTCATCAATTGTTCAGAAAACCAATATATACATCTGACTCATCTTTATTCTTTCACCCCTGATATCATAAACTCAAAGATAACATGATCACTTTCTCCCAATGTTCCAGTCTTTTTCAGTTCTTCAACCAATTCCTTTTTATTGGTAATTATTACAACCAGGACAGCAATCGCCCCTTGTTCCTTCTTTTCCAAATGAAGTTGTGAGCAAAAAAAAAAAAAGACAAGAATTTGTTGGCAGAACAAATGACTTTTGGCATTTGGCAGAATTACATTTCCAGAAGTTATCTACCATTGTCACTATTGTATATGCCTTTTGGAAAGTCTGGTTGTATGATACAGAAAGTTCTCATCCATATCTTCTGCCTGTTCAGGCAGTCTATAATAAATAACCTTTCACAACAATATCACTGTGGTTTCTCCATCCTTTTATTCTTATCCAAACACTCTCAATAGAATTTCCATACTCCAAATTGTAAATTTCCATTTTCTTTATGTACAACACAACATATCCTCTTGTTCTGTTCAGTACGTTCCTTCTAAATAAGTTGTAGCCTTCCAGGGCTGTGTTCCAATCATGGCTCCAAGCCAAGTTTCTGTGGTGCCTGTGACATGATACTTGTTTTGCTATGTTAGAATATTAAGTTCTTCTTGTTCCTTTTCCATACTCTATGCTTTGGTATAGAAACAGCTGAGACTGGGAGTAATATTTTGCTGTGGTAGCTTCATGCCAATTTCAAAGCCTCCTGTACTTCACCTTTGTCTCCTAGGTAGCTTATTCAAGCTACCTAGGCATGAGCTCTTGCAAAGTTCCTCCTTTTGTTCTAATTTAATGGCCCCAGATGAGATTGGTGAGGCACCTGCCGAACATGTCCTGCCCAGTCTTTATGAGATATAATAATTCTTGTGCTAGAAATTGTTCACATAGCTATTGCAATCCTGAGAAAATCAAATCCTTCTTGGCTGCATCATCTACATATAAAGGAGGCTGTCCCTCTCTTCTGATGCCATAATGCCCAACTGGAAGAACTCCCCAAAAATTACTTGCATTCCCAATTCCTTTACCTTTCTGCCCATGACACTGGCAGTGTCACGAACCAGTGAGGAAGAGCTAGTTATCAGTGGATTTGTACATCCATGGGAATCTATCATCTATCTATCTATCTATCTATCTATCTATCTATCTATCTATCTTTATTTATTTATTTATTTATTTATTTATTTATTTGTCAAACAGTACAAGGTAGCAAGTATAAGTATGAATATAAACATGAACAAAGGAAGTAAATACAGATAAATAGGGACAGTAAGACGGGACGGTAGGCACGCTGGTGCACTTATGCACGCCCCCTTTATGGACTTCTTAGGAATGGAGTGAGGTCCACGGTAGACAGTTTAAGGTTGAAGCTGTGAGGGTTTGAGGATGTAACAACAGAGTCAGGTAAAGCATTTCAGGTGTTGACCACTCTGTGTGTCATAGTCTGGATGAGAGCACCTGGTAGAAACAACCCCATCATGCAATGTCATATCAAGTCTGCACACCGCACACTTCTCTTAGCAGAAAATCACCTACCATCACAATGTTACACTTTTTCATCAAAGTGGGACCTCAGTATGTTTCACACTGTTCCATGAAGGCAACTCTCTCCTCAACTACATTTACCTATTTCTGTAATACAAACATAGCAGATACCGTCTGAGTTATCTTCATAAAGATAAACTTGCACACAATGGGCACCCAAAGCTTCATTTACTCTCCATTCTATTTGGAGTTTCTTGGAGTGTCCCATTCACATTCCCACAAATACCCTAAACTTTCCTGCCAAATACCTTTGTTTGCTCAATCAGTAAATGAGTTCCTGCTTTGTCTCAGAACCACAATCCAATTCAGTTCAATATTTGCCTGAATCTGAATTTAATGCCCATTTTCAGTATCTATAAATGTTACTACCGCAAACTTTTTTTAAAAAAAACCCCATAGTTTGTATTCACTTTTGTCCACTTTCACACAAGTAATTAAGTAACAGATTGCTTAAAATACTTGATCAGCTTTTTAAAAAATAAGTTAGATTTTCTTAGGGCAGCGGTTCTCAACCTGTGGGTCGCGACCCCTTTGGGGGTCGAACAACCATTTCACAGGGGTTGCCGTGCACGTTAGCCCGCCATCTTGGTGCCACCGTCACTGCAGGGGTGAAATGCTCCCGGTTCGGCCGTGCCTGCGGGTCGCCGGATAGCCAGTAGCGACAGAAGCGGGAGACTTCGCCCACCCGCCCGGACGCCGCCATTTGGGTTCTTTTACCCTCTGTGCATGCGCAGAACGCTTTGCGCATGCACAAAGGGTAAAAGAACCCAAATGTCAGCATGTCGCGGCATTAGAAAGGTTGAGAACCACTGTCTTAGGGTGACTAGATATAATAAATGAATAATCATTATTTACTCATGCTGTCCTACTCCATCACCCTAATGCTAGCTCAGGTTTAGAATTAAATTTATGGCATACATAAAACTCAAGCATTCATATCTACCGGTAGATAATTTATGCCCTGCAGTTGTATCACAAAGCAAATTTGCAGGGGCAAATAAAAAAAATGTACCACAAAGGTTTCATTACAATTATTCATAATCTATCATCTTCAAAATGTTTTTGACATGGTTACTACCAGCATTCTCATGCCACATGAGAAAAGCTTGTAAATCCAATAAATTCTCTTATCTCTCCCAGGACTTCTCAGACATCATCTACTCTCAAGACTGCACCTGCATCCCTATAAAAAAAAATCCATGCCAGACCTAAGCCATATTAAAACAACATATTATTCTATTTATTTCTACTTTATAAATATCTTCTCTATTCTATCTGTTATTTTTTTCGGATTGTTCTTAATCCTTCCATATGTCCAGTTTCCAATATGCAGTTCCCAGTGCATCAGGGGGAAAAAAACTTTCAAGATTGTTCATTATTGATTTAAACAGTGCCTGTTCAAAGATATATTGGATCCCTAAGCCACATTGACTGATGGCACTCCAATGTGAAGATTTTCATCTACAATGATTTAGAAGGAGAGATGGTGTTGGCACCTCCTAAGCTTTGGCATCTAGGCCAATATCTTCTCAGCCTTAGCCTAAAACTGACCCTGGATTTAATTAATTTTGCAGCTCTTTCTATTTAATCTTGCTAGTATTATTGTCCATGTTTGTTCCAGGATTAGTAACAGTGAATTTAATGCTATATGGAAAATATCAGGTTGCAGATCTAGTTTTGAACCTTTAAAACATGGAAAGCTTACACGTTGAGATAACCATTGGAATAACTAGTAAATTCTTTCTTTGCATAAAGTGGATCTTTCATCTTATTATGTATCTTTGACTATTTTAGTTCTGATGAAGCCAAAACTGCATTTTTAAAACTTGTAAACTTAAATTTCAGATGCCAGAACTAAAATTTGTTAAAGGTCTTAGGAGATTTAATTCTTGCTCTTAAAGCAGTAGCCTAATTTTATAAGAAGGTGAAAAAGTAGGTGGAAATAGGTACTGTTTATTTGCATGATTTTTTGAAAAATGGGCTTGAATATCCTTTTTTTTTTAAGTAGAAGGTTGTTTTTAAAACATATGAAACTATTCTCAAGAATTAAGATGTGGTTAATAGTTTCATATCAAATAATTGGCATCTCATGCTGGCACCTCAGAATTGGTTAGTTGGAAATCTCCAAGATTGTAGACTAATTGCTACTTATCAAGGATGCATATGTTTTTCTTGGCTGTATCCCTAGTATTTGGTATTTATCAAGACATCAAGAAATGTGGCCTTTTCGTACATAAGTAGGTGGGAAGTGGCCAAAAGAATTACTATGCAACATTGGGAGGACAAATCTAGAAATGTAGCAGTGGACTGTAGCAATGGATTGCTGATAAAGGCAATTTGTCAATATTTGAATTACTAATTTTTTAACAGAAGGATAAGGAAAAGGATTTTCAAGTAACATAATAAATGCTGGGGAGAGATGTTTTGTTTATGATATAAATGTCCAGACTTTTTTTAAATTATATTTCCTTTTCTCACTTTCTTATACAAAGTGTAATCACTAAAGAGAAGAGGACAATTTGTTTAATATAGCAATTAAAAAATTTATCTGGCAGTTTAAACTATGATTTTCTCTTTGGTTTTAATGGTCTGTCACTTGGCTGTACCCACAATGGATACTAATCAATGTTTTGCATTGCCAATTGATTGTATGTCCTCTACTTTCACACCTGCTTCAGTACATCCAGTTTGGCAGTTTATGTAGGATGCTAAGCAAACCTGTTTTATTTTGGCTTGTGTGTGTGTGTGTGTGTGTGTGTGTGTGTGTGTGTGTGTGTGTGTGTGTGTGTGTGAGAGAGAGAGAGAGAGAGAGAGAGAGAGAGAGAGAGAGAGAGATTTAAATTCTGATGACTCTTTGGTTCTCAAATCTATCTAGAACAAAGGCAGGCTTGATGCCCTGTTTGTTTTTATTGCATTTGGGGCCAAAATCAAATGAAGACAAAGAGTTCAGGAACTGGTCCTAGCAAAAACAAACATGTGTTTTCATCTAAGTGGATAAAAATAGCTTCATCCTTTATTTTGCTCATAAAAGCAGGAAGAAAGAGAGTCAGAGTGCTTTGTTCTGTTTAATGGTAGTTTTTGGTTCACCTGTGCACCTGCAATGTTTTCTTTTAAACTCCTGAGAAATAGTAACTTACTTGGATCTTCTCCAGTGTATGCTCAATTTATATGTGCAGCAAAATGAATAAAGGTATGGTCATTATCTGTGGCAGCTTATCAATTACTACTTAAAGCTATTTTTACACAGAATCCAGGCTGTTAGGAATAGTATAACAATGGGAGTTGTCCTGAGAAATGCCATCACTGTAAGAGTAGCCTTTAATAACATTTTTTCCCCCTAGGCTTTAAATAGCCTTTGCTAGATTGCAAACAGCTTGGCACAGCGGGGCTCTTGGGATTCTCTTCTGTTATGGTGGGGTTAATATATGTTGTCAAACATAGGTCAGGGTTTAATCTCCAGCATTAAGGGCTCTGTGGGAGCTGCTGAGGCTCAGAGAAGCACAGTAGTAAAATGCCCTCTTGATTGCAGGTAGATAATAAGCTCTTGCTGTTGCCAGCATCAATCAGGGACCAGTTTGCCTGGCACTCCCTACTGAGCTGATTGCTGCAAATTCTTGAGAATCAAACAACCTGCAAACATATCTATCCAGGCAAGCCTTATGCAGAAGAAGAGCACCAGTTCATTTTCTTCCATGAAGATGCCTCTTTTTTTCTCTCTCTTTCCAAATGCTAAAAGACTATTCTTGCCCTTTTCCCACACTTAATTCCTTAAACATGTTCTGCAAACATCTAATGTGATTTATGGTCCGAGACCTGCTTACATTCCTGAGATATCTGCTTTATATGCCCGTTTTTATTTTATTTTTTCATTTCTGGATTCATGAGAACTCATTGATATATCATATCTGGGTATGATTGATTAGATTCCTTATTTATGATGTGTAATTGTCAATAGGTAGAATTATGATAGATTGAGGAAGGAGGAATGGATCAATGGATTGATAGGCAGGCAGACAGACTGACAGGGCTGATGAAAAAACTAGACCAATGTAATTGTGTCTCATAGGGGAAATAAAGTAAATGGTGCCATATTATATATAAACATCAAAATAAAAAGTTGACTTTTTGTAACTTTTGTAAGTAAAGTCAAGTGCTTGCTAAAGATCAGACAACAGTGGTCTGTTGGGGAAAATGAATGTTTGTAGAAAGAAATAAAAAAGGCTGTGCAAGACAACCTTCTTTGGCCCAATTTGTTATATGGCAGTAAGAGTTAGATATGTCAGAAAGAACAAAAGTAGTAAGAATGATTTATTTAAGATAAGTGCATGGTAAAACAAAAAGGCATGGAGTACCGAAATAACACGAATTGTATACAGAGGTGTGATTCCAATGTGAAATAACTACATTGAGGTATCTGAGTCATTAAAAAAAAGAATCAAACTACAAAACAAATATACAAAGGAAGAGCAAATAGGTTGAGGGGAATAGGAAGACTAAAAATATCATGGCTGATAAAGTTAATGAGATCCTCAAAAAGAACTTAAAAGAACAAAGGAATGGTTTTCAAAGAACAGAAAATTATAGAAATATACAGTGAATCGTATTGAAATAAATTAGATTCAGTAAATTGTTTTTACCTGTTCTATTCTCTACCTTTTTTTTTCTTTAGCTTACTGCTTCTAACTCTCTCTCTGCTTTTTATTTAACCCCACTTGCCCTGAAAGGGAACAGTGTGATGGGTGTTGTATGTTTGTATATGTGTGTGTTGAAAGAAAACTTCCAGGTCTGAAATCTTCAGAAAGTACTAAACTTTTCTTTGTCTCTTTCCAAAATTAAGTCTTTTTTGGTTTATTACAGTTCTGCTACATGTTTAGGTTTGATGCTAGAAATACTGATTTATAATAAGGTATATAAGGACATGTATCTATAAGCATTTTATTCCATCATAAAAGGGAACCAATGAAAGGAGAAAGTTCTGCAGAAGCAGTGGCAGTTCGGCAGTGATATAATTGGTACTCATAGAAGCAATATGAGAGAATTTTTCTCCATTGCTTTCTAGGGCTGCCCCAGCATCTCTCATCTTACCATTAAGAACAGTGGCACATAAAGAGAGAAGTACTCCAATTTTACAGTGCATCAGAGACTAGCATAGACTTCATTTTTGGACCATTTTTCGTGCCTTCATTTACTTATTTATTATTTATGCTGAACTAACCAAATGTATGTATACGCAACAGAGATAGTGAAAAAAATGTAACTTCAAACTTTATCATCATCAAGGGAGAAAGGGGGGGGGGGGAGGGAGGGGGGAAGACTAGGCAAATCATGCTATAATCAGAACAACTTCAAAATTCTGACCCTATCTCTCAAAAGTCTTTTTTGTTCCTTTGTACACAAAACACAGAAAGAAAACCACACTTCAATTCAAACACTGAAAACAGCTATGAACAATCCATTACTTCAAATCAAGCATAGATTGTTCTTTCCAACATTAAATGGTAACTCTTTTTTCCATCTCCTATGTTTGAAAGGTATCCTGGTAAATTCTAAATATTGGGGGAGGGGGAATAGCCAAGAAGAACATATGCATGATTCATACAAAATGTGTGATTGAACTCATATAAATAACTCCATGGGATTTTTTTTATTTTGTTAGACAGTGATTAACATTATCAAGTATCTGAATAACATAAATCCATGATCTGTGGGAGGTGAGGTGGGTGAATGGCTAAAATGTAAAAAAAATGTAAAGAGAAACAGATAATAAACACCTTTGCCACATATCATAAATATCCGCTATAATAAATTTATCACAATTAAGATAATGAAATCTGCCCAAATGTAATAGAATTATGGTTTCTGGCTCTGTTGTTTCATTATTCCAAATTTATTTGTAACCTTTTCTAGCATGGCAATTAAAGAGGCCTTGTTAACCCACATCTGAGTTATTACATTATGTAACATTTTCTACACTGAACAACTGTTATTTATACTAAGTTGAAACCAACATTAAGGACCTCATTTTTAAGTTTACAATTCAGAGCCTTATTTTTATATTGAAGATTTTAAATTTAAGATTGCGAAAACCTTGAAGAACTCTGTCCAATGGAACAAAGAAGAAATGAAGAGAAATCAAATTCTATGACAATTCTTTACTGAACTAGATTGCTTAAGTTTGTTAGAAGTAAAGGAAGAGATATAAACATGGTTTATTTGATCAAGCTTAAAACAAGATATGTTGTTACTTCTGGCAACCTCTTATGAACTTTCTGCTGACACTAGGACTGAAAGGATGATGTTTTGTGCATTAATTGATAGATAAGAGATCAGATATAAGATAAATATCTGAGTTAAATGTTTGCAACCTTAGTGGGGATGAAAAGTCAGTAAAGTTGTTTATATTTGTTGTGATAAAGGTTGGAAGTCACTTCTTTATATATTTCTGTTCTCTTTCTTTATTCTTCTCTTTCTTCTCTCTTCCTTTTTCTTACGATTTTTATTTTTTTTCTTTCTGTTCTCTTTTCTTTAACAGCCATGGTGGCATAGTGGTTAGAATGCAGTATTGCAGGCTACTTCTGCTGACTGCTGACTGCCAGCAGTTCAGCAGTTTGATTCTCATTGGCTCAAGGTTGACTCAGCATTCCATCCTTCCAAGGTCAGTAAAATGAGGACCCAGATTGTTGGGGGCAATATGCTGACACTGTAAATTGCTTAGAGAGGGCTGTAAAGCACTGTGAAGCGATATATAAGTCTAAGTGCTATTGCTATTTAAGTTTAGTTTACAATCAAAAGCTGATCCTTGCAATGATTTTAATTTTAAAAGCTGCAATTCATTATAAATATTGGGAGGTTTTTTTGACCTGTGTTTCATTTCCAAATTTATTTTTTCCAGGTTGGGATACAATCATTAATATTTTTTCTTAATATTTTTGTAATACTGAATCCTAAGTATTTTTAACATTTATATATTATTGGAATTCTTAAGTTTCTAGATGCCTCCTTTGGAATTTTAATGTAACTAGAAAGAATATAAATGAGAACTCCTGATAAGACAAAAAAAAAAGAACAGCAACTCTGAATATGGCATTCAAAGCTTTAGGTAATGATGATCAAATACAAGATTTTTGAGCAATAATCATTCAAGCATGTGGTTATGCTTCAAGAAACAGACACAAAAATAAGCTGAATTAGAGATATTTTGGTAAGCAATTTTTATACAAAGGTTCAATAAATCAAGGGAGGTAGCTATTCTGTTCAAAACTGGGATAAATTTCAAGGCTCAAAAGATTCTAAAATATAGAGGATAGATAGATAGATGATAGATAGATAGATAGATAGATAGATAGATAGATAGATAGATAGATAGATAGATAGATAGATAGATAGATAGATAGATAGATAGATAGATAGATAGATAGATAGATAGATAGATAGATAGACAGACAGACAGACAGACAGACAGACAGACATGACACAGACACACACACACACACAGAGAGAGAGAGAGAGAGAGAGAGCAAAATTTACTGCAGACATTAACTCTGCTGTCTAGGTATGCTGTAAACAAGGCCAGATTGGATATTTACAAATGATTATGAAAAATGCAAAAAGAAAAAAGAATTAGTCCCAATAAAGGAGAATATTTGTAACTCAGGGTTGAAGTAAGGGGTCCTTGGTGCTCTCTGAACTTGAAAAGAAATTAATATACACATTGGCAGGAGTCATTAACATTGATGCATTAAAGCCCTTTATTGAAATATTTAAGAGATTGCAGAACTTAATGCATAGTCATGGACATGGATTTGTGGCCACCTCCATAGTAAAAATAGCATAATTTTTATTCAGAGACATATACATCTCCCTCCAGGATATATTATATATGAGTATCTAGGCTTGTTTTGAACTATTTGCGATGAGCTAAAATGATATTAAACTATGCCCAAAAGAACCTTATTCTTAATTAGATAAGGTTATTGAAATCCCTTTCCTTATGATTGAAGAGTTAACCCTATTTTACTTTATAACGTAGCAGTAGAGTAACAATTAGCTCAAATGTTGAGGATTTTTCCAAGAAACACCAGTAAGAATAAGGTAGGATGAAGGCAGAATTAAGAAGAGAGCATGTAAATTAGATGAGCAAGATGAATAAGATCACAAATAACAAGTAAGCTTTATTCATAAATTAACATTTTACTAGCAAAATATAAAAGATCTGCATCAGCTAACACGTATAAATATCTATAAAATAAAAGGAGAGAGTTAGAAGTTTTGGAGACAGAATAAAATTACATTTCAAATTATGATTGCTAAACAAAGATATGAATATGGTAAGAAAAATTCTAGAATTCTATTGAGTTAATTTTTAAAAAGATTTTTAAAAAATCCTTACCAATGTAATTAAGGATAGTGGTGCTCAAATAGTGACCAAAACTAAAGATATAAGCAAATAATTTCTTTCTTTCCAGAAGCAAATCAATCAATAATTAAAATAAGCCAACATTTAAATAGATTTTTTAAAGTTTTTATAGCTTTTATAAATGAAAAACTATTAAGTCCTGATGGACTGTCAGCAAAATTTTACAAATAAAGAGCTCTTAATATTAGACATTTTACTCTCACAGAATATCTTGCACCTGGTAGAGTTTTGGAAGGAGTTCCAGATAACCCTGGTGCTTGAACCAGGTAAAGATTCTCAAGAAATGACATCCTACAGACCCATGTCATTTCTTAGTGTTTACCAAATTATTAGCTAACCCCCAACTGGAAGCAAAATTATGCAAATAGATCGCTCTGGTTTTATCCTCAAAAGAAATATATCTATCTCTATAAGGAAACTATTAAACATGAATATATGTTAATTAGCTATGTGTTCCTTGCATATACTTAAAGCTTTTGATTCTTTGGAACCACAATTTTTAAAGCAACTATTAAAGAAACTTAAATATGGATCTGGCTTTCATAAAATGATTAATCACATTTATGGGCCAACTAAAGCTCAGAGCTTTTGTTGGTCCAGATAGCTCAGATAGGACTTAACAATTACAACTCAAATTCTATTATGATTTCAAGAGGTATTAAACAGGGCTGCCCTTTATCACCTTTATTTAATATGGCTATAGCACTTCTCTCTAATGATCAGAGTCAAAGGCAGTGAGGACAAATCTTTTAAATTTATTCACAGATGATATGGTTGTAACTTTCTCCTATCCAGCTAAATGTATTAAGAAGGAGTTATTATTGCTCTTGCTATATTAAGATAAGTTTAAGATAATAGGAAATTAATTTCACTTTGTTCATAGGTAGGAACCCCATGGCTTCATTAGATCTAGTATGGGTGATAGGTTATATTAGAAAGAAAAAACATACTAGAAAGAAAAAACATTAAATGGGGAATCCTTTCAAGATGAATCACAATAGCAATAGCACTTATATACCGCTTTACAGTGCTTTACAGCCCTCTCTAAGCAGTTCACAGAGTCAGCATATTGCCCCCAACAATCTGGGTCCTTATTTTACCCACCTTGGAAGGATGGAAGGCTGAGTCAACCTTGAGCCGGTGAAATTTGAACTGCTGAACTGCAGCTAGCAGTCAGCTGAAGTAGCCTGCAGTACTGCACTCTAGCCACTGTGCCACCTTGGCTCTTAAGCAAAGACCAAGGCTGTATAGGTCTTTTAGTAAAATCAAAGGGTGAAAGAGAATTTCTGCAGAGTTTCAACACTCTGTTATGGTTAATGGATAAATTGAATTAATCTATGCTGTGTGAGTCTCTGGGTTTATCAGTGGCCTCTTCTGGTCCAGGGGTGAAATCCAGCAGGTTCTGACAGGTTCTGGAGAACTGGTAGCGGACATTTTGAATAGTTCAGAGAACCGGTAGCGGAAATTTTGAGTCGTTTGGAGAACCAGCAAATACCACCTCTGGCTGGCCCCAGAGTGGGGTGGGAATGGGGATTTTGCAATATCCTTCCCCCAGGAGTGGGGTGGGAATGGAGATTTTGCAGTATCCTTCCCCTGGAGTGGGGTGGGAATGGAGATTTTGCAGTATCCATCCTCTGCCATGCCCACCAAGCCATGCCCACCAAGCCACACCACGCCCACCAAGCCACGCCCACAGAACCAGTAGTAAAAAAAAATTGGATTTCACCACTGTTCTGGTCAATTACTTGAACACTTAATGGGATGGGAGTTTTTTTTATGTATGAACTATTTATGAAGGAACAAGTCATATTGATTGGTTGCAATTAGTTGGATAAATACAGTGTTAATCTCTTCCAGATTTACAGTATCTGTCAAGTTCTTGGTGCAGTATCAAGCTTAACTAAAAGGGTGAAAAGCAAGGATCTAAATGGTGAAAGCATTTGATCCATAACCCTATCCAGTTCTGAGAGCCGTTTTGATGAACTTTGCAACTAAGGTTGCAAACTCAAAGATGAATTTCAACCACTTCAGTTTCTAATAATCTCCCCATCTGGATTAACAGAGACGATACAGCAGTATCTAAAGCAGTGGGTCTCAACCTTCCTAATGCCGCGACCCCCGCCCCGCCGCCGTGACCCCCGCCCCGCCCCCGCCCCACACGCAATGAGGTGACAAAGGGGGCGTGGCGGGCTAGCACGCGCTTAGGTGACCCCTGTGAAAGGGTCGTTCGACCCCCAAAGGGGTTGCAACTCACAGGTTGAGAACCACTGATCTAAAGACTAATAATATTGGGAAACTTTATTATTTATGTTAAGGTTTATTATTTATGTTAAGGTCATATTGTTTTTTCATCTTAGCACATTTTTGTAGGGAAAAATAGATAATATTGACTTATGAAGATATGTGAATGAATGAAGCAATTGCAAAAAGGAAGAAACTTCAACCGAAAGCTCTCAAACAAACCGAATTACAAAAAAGTGCTAAAGATCAGCATTACAAATTTTAAAAAGAGAGAAACTCCTCCTTCAAAATGCTTATTTGGAATATAAGTGAAACCTCCACTATGACTTACTCTTTAGCAAGAGAATTGAGAATTGCATCAGCTATTTTACTTACATTCATTCACACAGTCAGCTCCATTTTACTTGTTTTAATGCATATATAAAGGAGCTGTCAGTAAGAAGCTGAATTAGAAGCATTTGGCTTCTACCTGTGTGATATAAGATCATTCTATTACAGTATATAAGCACATCAGATGGAATTTAATAACTTTGATTTAATTGATTCTTACCATTTATGCATTTCTTTTTCTATGTCTTCTTATGTTCCACTACTTCTCCCCTCCCCAATAAGTCAATTTAAATGAAATGGTTGAGCTTGAAGTGCTTTACTTGACAAGCTGAAACTCAATGCTCCCCTACCTGGAAGGATTCATTGTTCATGCCACATGTACACCGCAGGAAACTAGCTCATTAGAGAAGCTGTAGGATCCTGCTTCTTCTGAGCAAGAGAAAGCTTCCCAAGCAGGAAATATTAGAAGGGTTGTTACAAAAAGAAACAAGTCCCTAACCTGTCCTGCTCACATCTTATAACCCAGTAAACTCACTGCATTACTGTATGCTTTTTCAGAGCAGTATAAGGGTGTATGGGAATGACCTTAGGAGATGAGGCAAGAGCCATAGCCAAGGCAGCAGTCAGAGAAGAGGCAGCTTAAGCAGCTGTTGTAAGAAATGTCCTTTCTGGGTTCAGTTCCAAGTGGGGGAAAAGACACTGGAAACATGGAGACTGTTTGGAAAGATGGTTTAATGGTGGACAGGATCACATGGCTTGAGGTCCTGGACAGAAAAAGGGAAGAGATGCTGGGAGTGCCTTAGTTTTATATCCTCTCTTGGCCTTTTGCCTGTGTCCCAGGCTAGTTCGAGTGCTGGCTGATGCAATCTTCCCAGGTGCCATGTGATGAAATGGGCAGAGGGCTAATTTCTTTTTTGTTATGTAGAATAGACTGCCCATTGACAAAGGTGGGCGGGATGAGTGAGTTTGCTCTGGTCTTAATGGTCCATTGACAAAGGTGGGGGCTATTAAGAGTTAGTCTATTTTCTGCCTAAAACATGTTTCTCCATTTCTCAGCCAGGGAAATATAATATTCTGCCTTTTTTAATATTTCCTAAAATATTTCATTCCTCTAGGAGGGGGGTAGGTGCTAACTTCCTACACAGCAAAAAGAATGTGTTTGTGGAAAACATCTCTGAAGGAACCCTCCCTAGTTTCTTGGGTTGTAAAGGCAACAGAAGAGAAATGTACTTTTAGACTTGCAAGATCTGTTAATATAACCTTACAGTAAAGTAGAACTAGTACTTCTTGGTGTCCTCTTGTCTGGACTACCTCACAAGGCTGACAGGCAGACAGACTAATTCAAGGTTTCTTCTGTTTCTTATTGTTTGCTTGTCTGGAACTAAAGGCATTAGCAAATTTCCATAGCCAGCCACCCCACCACCCACCACCCCGCTTTGGTAGCAAAAGGATGCACTGGGCAATTCAGGGGCATTCACGGGGGTGGGGGTGGGGAATCAAAAAATCAAGATGGTACCTGTGACCATGCAACTTAAGACCTGCCTCTTTTTTTATATATGCCACATGTGTGGCATGCATAAAAAGGGGCATGGCTTCCATCACACAGCTTTGGCCACCAGGCTGATTCTTATTTTTTACAAATAATTTTACTAAGAATTATAAATGACAGAAATATAAACAAAGGATATAAAAAGAAAAAAATCTGAAAAATAAGTAAAAAAAGAAAAGACAAAAGAGGAACTTTCCCCTTTATCCCTGCAGGAAAAGACAATTTTAATAGCTTATTGCCATCTCTAAATACAACATAATGTCTCTTTCCCCCTACCCCACATAGTTCATCTCTTAAGTAAAAACAGAGGTGGGTTCCTCCCGGTTCAGACCGGTTCGCCCGAACCGGTAGTGACCCGCTGGTGACGTCACGATGACGTCATGGATCCAGTTCGGTCGGTGCCTGTCTGTGGGCGCTGCCATCTTTTTTTTTTAATTTTTTTATTTATTTTTTATTATTTTTTTTGCTTCTGCACATGCGCAGAAGCCGAGTTTCCGGCACTGCGCATGCATCGCCATCTTGTTTTTGGCTTTTTAAAAAACAAATTTTTTTGCACTGCACATGCGTGTGCGCGAAGCATGGCCACACACCGCGGGAGGAAGTGAACCGGCAGCAAGGTAAGTTAGAACCCACCCCTGAGTAAAAATAAATATATCCAAATATTTTGTCAATTATTCCTTGTCAGCAAAAGTCCAGTAAGGGAAATCATATATAACTATTTTTCTCTTTTAGCCCTGATCAAATAAACCAATTTTGTAAACCTTCCCTGAAGTTTTAAGGATTTCATTTTTAATCCCTTCAACAAGAGGCCCAGAACAGTTTTCTGTTCACCAGCCACAGAACTTTCAGAACTTTAACAGAATTTTGGTATATCCAGTAATATTAGTCCTTTCACTTGTCCCCTCCACTGAAATCTTTCAAGGCCTTAACAGGATTGTTTTTATATCCAGTAAGGAAAAAAAAATATATCCTGGTTCAATAGTAGTTCATCTCTTTTAGGGAATAAATCATCTCTCAATTCCAAGTTTATATTTTTCTCCATATCATTGCTTATCATGTTTGAATCCTCCTTCAAAATAATTTGAAAATTATCCATTGTAACTTCATTACAACACTTTATCCATTTGTGGCTATCTTTTCAAAAAGGTAGGCAAAAGAAAAGAACTTATTCGATAACTTTTTGTTATCCTCCAGCTCCTTCTAGTGTTGTGGGACTGCACTTCAGGGGTGAGCTTGGTGGGACCCCTAACTCCCAATCATTCAATTCATAAACTGACTGAAGAACAGCAATTTCCGCAATCTGCTCACAAGGAGCAGCTGTCCAGAGACCTATGGATGATATCCCGGGGTGGGATTCACATAATTTACCTACCGGTTCACCCAGCAGCACCAAAAATGTGAGCAAGCGCGCAAGCACTGGCTACGCTCGCACGCGCCTCATCCGCACATGTGCAAAACCTTCCACGCATGCGCATGGCTCACACGCGCTGCTTGAAACCGTGGCAGCACTCAAAGACCGCCCTCGGTGTCAGCGCTGGTGAGCTGAGCTGTTGTTTACCTCAGTTGAGGCGCAGCAAACCGCTCTGCCGCACGAATCAGCTGAGCTAAAAAAAAATATAGGACAGGGAACAGCAGGAGGGGGAGGGCGGGGCCAACCAGAGGTGATATTTGCCGGTTCTCAGAACTGGTCAAAATGGCCACTACCGGTTCACCCGAACCAGTCCGAACCGGCTGAATAGCACCTCTGATGATATCAATGATCTCTCCTTCCTCCAAAGAGATTTTTTATCATCCCAGTTCCTGCATCCAGCTGTGAGTTTCCTTGAAAATTACTGCAAGAAGCCTCCTGCCATCAGCAGGACGTCAGTTCACAATGGCACTCACCGAAAATCTGCCACCAGGTAACTTTTTTGATCCCCTGGCAGATACCCCCTCACATAATCCATACAATTCTAAGGGCAGCCAAGAGTAGTACTACAAATAACTGAGCTGTCAGGGTTGAGGTACATGAATGCAAGGAAAGCAGGCTGAAGGCCTTGCTGTTTCCCTGAGATGATATGCATGTCATCTTTCTCTGAGGAAAGAATAAGGGAAAAATATCAATGAACTCTGCAAGTCCCTTTTTAGCTATTGCTCCAATCTCTCTTCCTCCCTCTGTTGTTGTTTTTTTGTCTTATTAAGGGTCTAATGAGAACAATACCCAGATTAGTATGGCGCAGACAAGGTTACAATGACCTTTGCCTCTTGCTCCTGGTCACATCTCACCTAATTAAGTCACTGAAAGAAAGAGGGAAAGCAAATATTTCCAGGGTTACATTACAGGAAGACAAAAGGACTGTGATTATGTCTAGCCAGGGTGTATGGAGGGAAAGACGTTTTGTAGAAAATTCATGTGACGTTCCTCCTTGAACCCCATCACCTTTCTACCTCTAAATGTTTCCAGGACCCTAAAATCTGAATGAGTACCTTAAAGCCACCCTCTACCTGACACCCTACAAATTGAATTGGACTAAAACTGACATAACATGGCTATGCAAATTTTCAAAGGGGCACTTTGGAAACGCTTTGATGAAAGCAAAGCTCCTTTTGAAATAATGCCTTACTTGTAAAGGCTAGAGCAGCATGAGTTCCCCTCTTTGCTTTGAGTCCCTAAGAGTAGCATCTGTGACGGCTCTAATCAAAATTAGGTAGGCAAGTGAAGTGGATCTGCTGCACCCCTAAATCCCTCAATACTTCAGAGAAGTGGAACTCTTCACCTCTGCAAAGGGCCTCTTGAGACAGATTGGGATTAATACTGTAGGTTAATTCAATAAAAAATACAGTATATTTCGTTTCTTTTTTTATTGGAGGTGAAAACTTCAGTGACATTCTTATATCTAGGATGAAAAGAGGACACAAACTTTAATTTAATTTGTTAAGGAATGTGTCACCTCTCCAGCCATCTGCTGCATCTTTAATTTTCCCTTGCTTCAATTAAATCCTTTGGGAAGATACCATATTGGACCACCTTCCCTGGTACTTTCTGAGGTAAGCCATAGGCAGCAGTAGGCAGCCTAGGGCTTACCTTAAGACTTACCTTAAGGAATTTGGAGGCCCAATGCCCTACATTAATGTTGTAGATACATTCCTCCAAAATGAGATGCTAAAGACTATTCACAATGGAATACCCACAGAAACTGAACTATCAACAAGAACCATGTTGACTACAAAATCTAAATACTAAATATTTTTATTTTTAAACCATGGAATTATTCTTGGGGGGATGGATAAGAAAGCAACTACTTTTTTTTTTTTGAAAAAACTATTTGCTTTCTGTCTTCAAAACTCTTCTGGCAATTGCTCAGTACCAGTTCTATCAATATAAAAAAATCTGTCACCACTGGAGTGTTCCTACTTCTAGAAGTAATTTCTTAGTATCCATTTATTTCTATGATGTGTTCCCTGTCCCTTGGCTAATTTCTTTTCTATGAAAGGATCTGTCCTCTTTACTCTCAATGCTAAAGTTTATTCAAGAGTTTTTGAAGAGGGACTTTGTCAATAGTTGAATATGCAGTGAAAATTGGATCACTTCTATCTATATAGGTGTTCACCTCCTCAGCCAATGCACTCTTCCTTCTGCCTCTATATCCCTCTACTGATACAGGAGAAGGCAAATGGGATGGGAGGGGAGAACTTCTGGCCTACTGCTGCTGAACTCACTGGAGAATTAGCAAGCCTCCCTTGCTGCAAATCAGACAATGGCAAAAGAGGGGGAAGGGCAGCACACTTCCTAATTGTAAGGGGTGTGCATAAGCGCACAATCGTGCCTACCATCCCTGTCCTAATGTACCCATATATTCATACTTCTTGTACTCATAATCATGCTTGTACTATTATATATATATACAATCATGCTTATACTTTGTCTATACTTTGCTTGTAATCATATATGCTTGACAAATAAATAAATTAAATTAAATTAAACTAATCCCTCCTCCCAATCCTTCTTCAGTCTAACAGGCAAGAAGGAAGGTATATAGAGCTTGGGCAATGAGGCAGCAGCAATGAAGGCAGAAGACTTATGAATTCCTCCATAAGAGAAAGCAAAAAATTATTCAGCCATGGCCATTCCCTGCTGTACCATAAATCCCACATAACAATGTCCTCAATTACGAATAGAATAGAATAGAATAGAATAGAATAGAATAGAATAGAATAGAATAGAATAGAATAGAATAGAATAGAATAGAATAGAATAGAATAGAATAGAATAGAATAGAATAGAATAGAATTCTTTATTGGCCAAGTGTGATTGGACACACAAGGAATTTGTCTTTGATGCATATGCTCTCAGTGTACATAAAAAGACAAGATACATTCGTCAAGAATCATAAGGTACAACACCTAATGATGGTCATAGGGTACAAATAAGCAATCAGGAAACAATCAGTATTAAACACAAAAGATGAAGTAGATACTGTATATTACATTTACTAAATGTAGTAAATAGTTACTATGAAAAGGAGCTGCTATGCCACCAAGACTCTATTTCTCTGTTACATTTTAAAGACCCCTGAAATAAGATATTATTATTTCTGATGCTAAAACAGCTGAACTTCTATTAAGAAAGGAATAGACCACTTTGGAAGGCAGAATGATTTACAATGAGAAAACAGATCTTTCACAATCCCTTCAAAGCTGCACTACTCCAAATAAAATAGCAGCTTTATTCTGGATTCAAATACATCATGGCACATCTAGGGAGGGGGGAACCTTGGCTGTCAAAAGTAGTCAAGTTATGCTGTTATCCAGGACTGGAGCTGGTTCCAGTCCCAAATAAAGCCTCAATATCCTGTGTTACTGATTAGTTGGCACACTTTCTATAAAAGTAGAATACTGTAAGTATAAATTACATGGAGGCTACTGCAGTGCAGGAGTTAAATAAGGCCTATTTTTAACACTGACTATATCTGAATATTTATTTCACCTTAGAAAATACCTACTCCCTTCTCAAGCATTTATAGTGCCATATTATGGTGGCCACTCGTTCCTTTTCTAAAACATTTCTTTCCATTATCATTTCTCAAAAAGTGTTGGCAGCTTGTATCCCACTCTGGAACTGATTCAGTCGTTGCTCTTTAATGTTTGAAATCTCATTAGACATTATGAATTTGGGCAATTTATCCTACTTTTCAGCCAGCAGTGATGTGCTGCTAAATCATTAATTAATGAATTTGCAGTCATAAAAGCAGTCCAAAAAAATATAAGCTTTCTTTTATAGGAGGTTTGGGCAAAATGCAGGCATAATGGCAGATTGATTTTGGGGGTGTGCAAAGAGGTGGGGCTTGATCTGAAAAGTCAATCATGACATTACAATATGAAATGGGTATCAGTCCAGTTCAATCAGAAATATTTCATATGGGCCTTTGAATAGGATTTCAAAAAGATGAAAATTGCCTCCCAGCTGCATATCTCCTTTTTCCCAATTAGAAAGAGAAAATAATACATCCCTGTTATCCCCATTAGTCTTAAAAAAAAATTGAATCCCTTTGTGTTAGCTCAAAGGGACCACCTTATTCTTAATGATCTTTGAGTTTTGCACACTAATAAAATGTAATGTGTAACAAATGCTAGTGGTTTTTCCCAAATTATGTAATGTTCATATAGATGAACATGAAAATATGCTTATTTAATCATCCAGGATTGCAAATATACAGTATTTTTCTCTGAACGGAAGTATCTTGGCATTCTGTGTTTTTAAGATACCTTCTTAAACATAACAAAATGTGGTTTCTATCATAAATAAATAAACATACATACACACACATCCATCCATATATACATATCTAATAAATGCAAGAACCCCAGCTAGGATTCATTTTTATATGATGGTTCAGAAGAACAAATCTAGCCTCTTTCTCAAGCCTAAACTAGCAAATCTCTTTCAAATTATTGCCAAAGGGCAAAAATATCAGCCCTTTTAAAATATTGCCTTGGTTTAATAACCATTTTGTAAAGTTTAATTTCCTCAAACACTCTGCCCTACATTTAAAATACTCTGTAATTTGGGCTTATTTCTATCTGAAGCGACCTTCAAATAGTATTTTAAAAGCTGATTACATGGTGGTTCAAAGCACAGTAAGGAGCTTAGGAGAACCTAAGGATGTTAGTGAACTAATCTAAAAAAACTTTGATCACATTTATCTAAGGTAAACTTTGAAATAGGATTATCAGTGATAAATGCCCATTTACACACCCCAGTAGTGAACCCATCTCTCTTCTGAACTCTATCTGTACAACTCTCTTCAAGAGCAGCCTATCCAAACAACATGAAATACTTTTTTTAGAATTTTATTTATACGGAATGTGAAATAAGCTCTCTAAGGGGAAACAACAGAATGTTTATTTTTCTAAGGCTTTTATGTTAAGATGAGTAATTTTTGCATTCTCTTAATAGAAACTGCTTAAATCATAGTATCTGATATAACATACAACCATACTCTCAGGCAGTTGAATATGTAGCTCTTTGGAAAATAATTACCATGCATTTTATACGGTAGAAATCCTTCATGAGCATTGAAAGATGGTTACTGATACCATCTTATGCTACCATTTAATGTGGCATCAAAGTCATTGTGAATACAAGTGAATCCATTTGCAATGAAAAGTTGAAATTGGTTTACTGAAGCCCAAATTGTTCTAAGATGCTGATTAGGGCCTCAAAGGTTAGAATTATCTGCCCCCAGAAATCCATAGGCTGATTCTTTGCTGATTAGATTAAGTCTTGATAAAACATCTCAATCACAGAAATTCTTCCCAGAATGACAAATGCAGTTTTCCCGATCCCAGCATATCTTTTTTTAAATTTCATTCCATGCTTTAAACATAATTATTCTGAAATAACATACAGCTCCTATTAGTCAAAGTAACACCAAAATATTTAAGCTTTTTCCCAATATTAAAACCATTTTTTTATCAAGTCTTCTTGTATGTTCATATTTTTACCAACATCTTTGTTTTTTGTTAATCTTAAAGCCTGCTAATGTACCAAAGTCATTCAGTTTCTTCATGAAAAGCTCAATCCCTTTCAAGGGATCTTGCAAAATCAAGACCAAGTCATATGTAAAAGCTCTCAATTTAGAAGTGTCTTTTTTATTTTTAATCCCATTATATTGTATCTTGTCTAATGTCTCTATTCAACATTTCAAAAATAAACAATAGAGGGGACAGAGGAGATCATTTCTGCTTTTTAGGATCAACCATTAACAGTAAAGGAACAAGCAGTCAAGAAATACGCCACAGACTAGCATTTGGCAGAGCAGCCATGAAGGCCTTATAAAAGACATTCAGATGCTCTGATATGTCTGTACCAACAAGGTTCAGAACCATGCAAGCAATGGCATCCTTGTGACACTTTATGGTAGCAGAAATTGAACTTTGAAGAAGCAGGATATGAAGAGTATTGGCACTTTGGAATGTTGGTATTGGCAAACATTACAAATGGATTATGAAACAAATGAATCCGGAGCAACAAAGTGGATGGATTCAGTTACAGCGGCAATGGGTGCACTGTTGGGTGCTCTGAAAGACCAGGTTAGCTTGGAGAAAATCTACAGTATCTATGTAATTGCTAAGAGCTGACACCCACTTAATTGCACATTGTACACACATACACACAAAATATGCAATAGTAGAGAATATATGTAACTCAAAACACAACTGCTGTCATTTCTACAGTCCCAAATTTGGGTGCAGAGTTTTGCACAACATATTCACCAAATGGTGGTGCAATACACAGCTTGTTAAACTTTTAATTTTGAAACTGTGATAGGCATCTTTTCCCCTACTTATGGGATATTATAGGAGAATTAATTAACCCATACTTTCTTCTAACCCTTCAGCCATTTTTCCATTCTCTGCAGAGCTCACATAAAGGAGCAATGGATAGCAAAAGAGATTAATTTATTCTCCAAGTTACAAATTGGCTGATAGCACTGGTTTGTATTGCTCAAAAAGGACTTCGTGTAATAGATTTGTGCAGGCAATATTTGGATATCACACCATTCTGCAGTACATCTTTCTAATCTGATTATGGGGTTTGCTGTGGCATCAAATCCCACAATGAATTCTATATTCTATTTATGGAAAGATTCTACAAAAGCATAATATCACCCAGCTGTAAAAATCATAACCCTGAAGAAAAACATAAAATTTTAAAGCAGAGTGGAAAGAAAAATGTGTATCACTGTTCAAAACATGGTACCCCCTGTGTATGATCAGCAGTAAATTTCTATCCTACTTTCTCATTTCAAGCAACTCAAATGCAACAAGGAAACAAATCAGAAACCTTCAATTTCAATACTTGCTTGGATTAAATTTTGAAGAATTGCAAAGGATAATTATTACCTATATAACTACCAAAGAAGGGGGAAAATCAACTTCACATCCAAGCAGCCAACCAGTAAACATTTTCATCAATAGGGAAGCTGAAACAAATGAAGCTAGTGTTTATGCTAATGCTGTTTTATATTATTAATATAAAATGAACATTCAAAGATTGTGAGCATTTTGTGGCTTTCAAAATTTTAAAGGCTGCGGTCTGTGGTTTGGTGGATCTCAAAGTCTGGCCACGTGTGGTCTACAGTGGCCAAGAATTGCATTACATTAAGGGATATTTTCACACATCTTTCCTCCTATTGGAAATCAATCATCAAGAGACAGAAAAGCACAAGAGAGAAAGCAGTAATATAAGAATACTGCATAAAGTGAGCACAGCCTCTGTGCAGGCAGACATGCACACATAGTAATCAGTATAATAAAATAATATGGGATAATCAAAACTACATTGATCCATTCCCGTAGATGAAATACTCATCATTTTTGTTGCCAAACAAATGGTATTCTTTAATAGCACTGATTTTCAGAAAATGTCTGGCACCTGATTTTTGGTACATCGAGTTTTCAATATAAAAGTTCCATTACTGTCAGCAGGGGAATCTATTTATCAAAAGGAGGAGGTTTATTTTTCTAAAGATTTACAAAAATGTGAGCCAAGATGCCAATAACTAGACAATCAAATTAATAATTTTGGGAAAACTACCTAATACTATGAGCTGTTCGCATTTGCACCTCTATACAGTAACAGCCTGGTTTGGCACAGCAACCAAACAAGACAGACACAGACTTCAACGGACAATTAGAACTGCAGAAAAAACAGTTGCAATCAGCCTGCCTTCCATTGAGGACTTGTATACTGCACAAGCTAGAAAGAGAGCTGTGAAAATATCTACAGACCCCACACATCTTGGGCATAAACTGTTTCAACTTCTTCCCTCAAGACAACGCTACAATGCATTGCACACCAAAACAACTAGATATAAGGACAGTTTTCCCCCCAATACCATCACTCTGCTAAACAACTAATTCCCACAACACTGTCTGATGCCCTGAGATGTCAAACCACCTAGTGGGGCTGTATTACTACCCGTGTTTCCCCGAAAATAAGACCCTGTCTTATATTTTTTTGAACCCTGAAATAAGCACTTGGCCTTATTGCCATGCACTCAAAAGCCCGATTGGGCTTATTATCAGGGGATGTCTTATTTTGGGGAAAACAGGGTACTATCCTTCTCATCTTTCCCATTATCTATTTCCTTAGCTTCTTATGACTATAACTTTGTTGTTTGTATCTTATGATTTATGTTGATTGTTTTTATTTAGTACCCTATTATGATTTATGTTGATTGCTCATTTAGTATCCTATCACTATCACTGAGAGCTGTATCTTATGATTTATGATTATTTTATTTTATGATTATGATCATGATTTATCACTTGTTGCTTGTATGTACACTGAGAGCTAATGCACTGGAGACAAATTCCTTGTGTCCACAAATTACTTGACCAATAAAGAATTCTATTCTATTCTATTCTATTCTATTCTAAAAGAGCCGAGGTGGCGCAGTGGTTAGAGTGCAGTACTGCAGGCTACTTCAGCTGACTGCTAGCTGCAGTTCAGCGGTTCAAGTCTCACCGGCTCAAGGTTGACTCAGCCTTCCATCCTTCCGAGGTGGGTAAAATGAGGACCCAGATTGTTGGGGGCAATATGCTGACTCTGTGAACTGCTTAGAGAGGGCTGTAAAGCCCTCTGAAGCGGTATATAAGTCTAAGTGCTATTGCTATTGCTATTGCTATTGCTATTCTATTTTATTCTATTCTATTCATTTGAAATTTTAAAGCTAGGTTGGAATGATATGGTGGGATATTATAAAAGTAAGTTGAACTAAATCATGCAGTCATCAAAATAATTTTCTATGGCTCCTGGAACTTCTCTGATTATAGTGCTAAAATATGACCTAACAGTTTATCATCATTTTTGAGCTAACAAAAACTAAGTTTAAACCTTAAAATAGGATTAACTTCACTTTAAATATCCCAACCGCATTCAACAACAACAACAAATGCAAATGCCTCTAGAAATCTTAATTTAAGCACATTCATAATATAGCCCACCCATTTTGCCTAATTGTCCCAACCACTACCAAGGATTGTTCCCAGTCATCAATAGACTAGATGAGCTTAATGATCCATTCCGACTAGGTGATCTATATAAGCTTCATTAAAATGGATAGAAAATAAAATTCTCTCAGTACATTAACATATGACTGTGCATTATGAAGTTTCCCCAACGTACTGATCATCTCGGTAACATAGATGAGAATTCAAGATGATAAAGCACTTAAGAAACAATGGATGTTCTTGAGCATACAGCACAGAAAGCATCAAAGAAAATGTCTTCATAATGAAGACTGCAGAGATTACTAGTTTTGTGAAGGAATCTCTAAGGCAAGTTGGACAACCTTCTGGGACCCAGGGCTACACTTATCATTACAGGATAATCCACCTAAGATGGATGTTGTCAGAATATTATGTTGTTGTTTTTTGCGGGGGGGGGGGGAATTCTCTTATTTATTTATTTATTTATTTATTTATTTATTTAGAAAAGACTACATTGTATGCTTCCTGGCTAAAACTCTTATTAATTTTCAAAGCAATTCTTCGAAAAGGCCTCAAGAACCACAGAGAAAAGGATTTGGGGCCATATGCCTTATATATGTTTGATTTGTTCATCCAGCAAGATCCTTACTTCATATCTTGTCAGACAAAACTAATATTTATTACACAAATAACTCTTCTGGCAATGCAAACTGATTAAGTTACTCATGCATATTTATATAGTCTCTAGCTGGACATGATGGAACTTGTGGTCCCATACATTACGATGGCACAGCCCTCGAGTGACTTGAATATGCCCTAAAATTAACATTGGGACTTGCAGAATTATTCTCGGATCATCTAATTCAGGTCAGAGATAACCATGATAGAAGCTGGAATAAGGCAGCTTTGCAATGCCCGTGGATCAATTAAAACGACCATGCAGCTTATAACTACAGTAAGTGGTACTTATGCTTTCCATTTGCCTTGATCAAACTTTTTGTGCTTTAGCAACTAAGTCACTTAGCATTTGCCTGTAGTTTTCAATTTATCACTAGCATACTCAAGGAATAAGTATGAATACCTTTCAAGGACCATCAAACCTGTTTATGAAGTACTTACATTGAAAGAAAATTGCACTATGGAGTTTGCAGAACAATTACCAGAATATGGAAAATAAGAAAAATGTACACTCTGTAAAGATTTAATGATTAACAATCAAAACTTAATACATACCAAATTAAGTTTCTGCCTACAATGAAATGGAATAAAGAACTACTTATTTACTCTCAACTAAAACACTTTTCAGCCTACCCTCCCATATAGAGTTACTTGGTTCTGCTCCAGTCAGGTTTCAGGCCTAAGCATTGAAACAGCATTGCTCACACACACTGGTGGGGCAGGATGAGGGTAGTGTATCCATCATTGCTGTTCTTGACTTCTCAATAGCTTTCAATATCATAAATTGTTTTATCTTCCTGGACTAGCTTTGGGTGCTAAGGTCCCATAAGTGTCCCAGCGGGCATCCCCAACAAAGTTTTATGGTCCGTCACCAACTCAAAATCCCTCCCCAAAAGGTATTCGTGGAACTTTTTGACCCTGGAGACGGCAGCCAACACCTCCCTGTCCAGCTGGCTGTAGTTCCTCTTGACTAATAAGCTATCGGGGCCTCTGTTCCATTTGGGAGTCTGTGGCTTAACACTGCTCTGACACCAAAAGGGGAAGCGTCACAAACTAGGACCAGGGGCAGAATGGTGTTGTATTGGATAAGGAAACAGCCCGGAAAGCCTTGGCTTCCCTGGGACCCTAGACCCACGGGGCATTCTTTGCCAGGAGTCTGTGCAAAGGATCAGCAATGGTAGCCTTGTTCCTCAGGAAGAGGCTATAAAAATTAAGGAGACCAAGGAAGGCTTGGAGCTCGCTTTGATTTCTCGGGGTGGGTGCTTCGTGGATAGCTCGGAGCTTGCTTTCAGTGGGGTGAATGCCTTTTCCATCTATGCGGTAGCCCAAAAACTCGACTTCTGATACCCCCAGCAAGCATTTGCTGCGCTTGGCTTTAAGGCCAGCAGCTCGCAGTTTTGACAGGACCATTTTGACTTGGGAGCAGAGCTGTTCCTGGTCACAGGCTGAGATCAGCACGTCATTGAAATACGACCCCGGGAATGTTCTGCAATAGGCATTCCATTACACTCTGGAACAACCCCGGGGCCACGCTGACTCCGAACTGCAGCCTGTGACACTTGAATGCCCCCCTATGAGTCACAATGGTCTGTGCCTCAGCAGTAGCACCATCTACTGGCAGCTGCTGATACACCTGCGCCAAGTCGAGTTTTGCAAAAAGGCAGCCAGGGCCCAGGGAGTGTAGAAGATGGTGAACAATCGGCACAGGATAGGCGCTCTGCTTCAACGCCTTATTGAGTGTGCATTTATAATTTGCGCAGATCCTAACGGTGCTGTCCCCTTTAACGGGTGTCACTATCGGGGTCTCCCATTTGGCATGGTCAACCAGTTCAAGGATCCCCTGCCAGATCAGTTTGTCAAGCTCCCGGTCAATTTTAGGGCGCAGGGCGAAAGGGACTCGCCTAGGCTTAAGCCTGATCGGGGCAACACTGGGTCCAGGTTAAAAGAGATAGGAGTGCCCACATACTTGCCCAGGTCCTGGTTAAAAATGTCCTGGAACTCCTTGAACAGGTTGTTGAAGGCAGGGTTGGCGATGGAGTTGATGCCAGTCACCCCCAGACCGAGGGCGTTGAACCAATCCAAGCCCAGGAGGCTTGGAAGGTTACCGCCAACCACAGTGAGCTGCAACGGTCCCTCAAAACGGTTGAACTTGACCAGGAACTGGCCTTGGCCAATGACGGGGATGCGATTCCCCTGGTAGTCAGAGAGCTTGATGTGGTATTGCTTGAGGTGGCTCTTCTGGATGCCTGGCAGAGCAAGCTTCAAAGCCTGCCAGGAGATAATGGAGACCGTGGAGCCAGTGTCCACTTCCATGAGTACAGTGTGCCGTCGATGGACACAGTGATGGTCAGCTTGTCCTTACAGGGGAGACTGGCTCGGGCAACATGAATCTGGTTGGTGTCCGGCGGCCCCTGTGCTGCAGCTCTTCAGCGCGGTTTCGAGTCTTTCCGCCGAAAAGATTTTGACAGGTCATTGCATGCGGCGTCAGGTGCATGTGCATGGTTGGCGGGCAAGATGGCGCAGCAAACTCTCGCCAAATGTCCCCACCAATTGTACCGATTGCAAATGGCATCACGAAAATGGCAAGACGCCCTCAGGTGCTGACCCCCACAGCTAGCGCAGTCAGTCTTTTTGTCTTCGGTGTCAAATCAGATCCTCCAATCCGTGCAGCAGACTTCTTCGTCGCTGCTTGCCGAGTCCTCATAGGTGCCCTTGTGCACCGAGGCCGGTGGTTTGACTTCAGCTTTAGGAGCAGCCAACTTGTGCAGCAATTCTGCAGCCTTATTGGAGGATTCGGCCGCCCTGGCTTCGTCCAGAGCGACGGCCAGGGTTAGGCCGATCCTAGCCAGAAGCTGGCGCTGAAGACGGATGTCCTGAATGCCGCATATGAGTTGGTCAAGCAGAATGTCATTTAGGTCTCTGAATTCACAATGACCTGCGGCTTTATGGAGGGCAGCGATGTATTGATTTATCGTCTCGCCTTCCTGCTGCATTTGCTGCCTGAACTCATAGCGCCGGACGACTTTTGACAGAGTGGGAGCGTAATGGGTTTTCAAGGTCACTTGCAGGACCTGCCACAGTACGGATTGTACCGGGGTTGGGTCTGACAGGGCCTCCACCATGTTGAACACATTGTGGCCACAGTGACTTAAGAATAATGCTCTTTTTCGATTGTCAGCCGGACCCAACAAATCATTAGCTTCTAGGAAGCAATCAAACCTAGTCATATACGTCTCCCACTTCTCCTTCGCTGGGTTGAATGGTGCTGGAGGGTGGAAGGCAGACATGCTCGGTGAGTTGTCAGTGGAGTCTTCCAAAAACCTCCCGGCTGGTTGTAATGCCTAAGAAAAGGTCGATCGTCTTCATTCTCCAGTTCCCAAGCCCTCGTCACCACTGTTGAGTTGTGGGAATAATGACAGGAGACAGACTTCAAGGAACACTTCTTTACTAGGCAACTTCTCTGTACAACCAGCAACTTGCAGTCTGACAGCTAGCCCTTTTATAGGGAGCTGTCAGATGCCTTAACCAATAGCGTTTGAGCATTCTCCCGCTCAAACGCTGGACCTGGGTGAAACCATGTACACAGTCAGTACATAACAGTGTACAATCCTGCACTGATTTTCATCCTTCCTTTGGGGTAGATTCCAATTAGCATTAATAGGGGTACAGCATTAATAGACATCGAGGCCAGAGCACCTCTTTGTGGGATACCATAGCACTTGACACTCTCCCTAATCTTATTTAACATCTATATGAAATCACTGGGTGAGGTCATTTGATGGCTTGGGGTGAAACATCAATATGTGGTGATATTCAGTTGTACATCTCCACCCCAAGCCAAGCAACCAATGTTCTGAGGGCTGTAATTCATAATTCCTGCACAAGGAACAAGTGGCAGCCCTGGCCAGGGAGGCTTTTACACACACTTCATGCTTGTTTGTTTAAAACATATGGATATCTTAAAGCCAAACTTTGGGCAATCTACAAATAGAACAACATATAGAACAACAAAAAACATAGTAAATAAAAACACAAGAACCAGTAAAACCATAGTCATTATGATTTAGTCACTTCCCTCCCTATAATGCAGTCTACATGGGGATGCTATTGAAGACCATTCAGAAGCTGCAATTGGTCCAAAATGTTTTTTTATTCACCCATGTTATTTCTTTGCTATGCACTGGCTCCCAGTATGCTTCTGAGTGCAATTCACAGCTTGGGACCAGGATTCTTAGGGGAGGATTGGTGTTTGTCCTGACATGGGATCAGGAAGTTGATGAAGCCCAGGTTATTACTTTGATGTTTTTATTTTCAGCTGTCATTGCTTTTTTTCTTTATGTATTAAATGTTTTATAGTTATTTATGTTGTTATTTTAATCTGTAAACTCTATTCACCATCCAGAATCATGTGGTGATACAGACAGCCATATAAATCTAAATAAGTAAATAAAATTCCCTGTAACAGATTAACAGATTCAGCATTAAAATAATAATAAGAGACCATGCTAGTCAATTGTGTCCAGAGAGATATGAATGCTCAGAAATAGCATAAAATCAGGTTCATTCAGTTCACAAATAGCATGCAGATTTTATTTATTTTTAGTAAAACATTTATACAGACACACACATACATATATGTATGTATACATATATACATACATACATACATTCAGCAGATACAAGTTATGTATAAGATCAGGTACATTGTATTACTAGGGGGAGAAGGGAATAGAACTTGTGAGAAAACCAGAGGATCAAAATGGAGCCACCATAACCCACAGCAGTCCATTTGAGAATTGCTCCGCCAGAGAGATAGTGTTACTGCATATTGCTAATGATATCATAATTCACAAAAGATAATGAACTGCTAACGTTTTCTAATTTGATGGGCTGCAAGAAAAATATTTCTCTATGTTTATAATACTCCTAGATTATTTCAGACATTAATTTTTATGTGTCATACTTCATGACCACTGCCATCATTGGAGTATAGCATTAACTTGAAGATATTGTGCTCTTATTTTGATGTTATGCATCTCTACTTCAGCATCAATAAATCTGTAGAACATATGCTGTTAGAAAGTACAATATGACAACATAATGCTTGAGAGGAAATGCAAAGTTTATGTAATCTAAGTATTAATTTCAGATAAAGAAGATATATATTGAAATCTGAATTCTTGGTAAACTGACTTTTATTTACTTCTTTTGGCAGCTTTAGCAAATGTGCCTATGGATTTATAACTTCCATTATTATGTTACGCATTTCACCAAACACGGGTGATATGTTTGATAAGTTTATATATTTACAGGTGATGAGTTTGTACATTTACAGCCTCCAAATGACAATTTAACATAATAAGTTATCAGAGTATAATTTCACCGAAAACATTAATATTGCTTTGGTATAGCCACTGGTACTGAGTTTGTCCCCATATCTGAATGTCCCAAACAGGAAACCGAGGATCTGGGGTTGCAGGGATGGATATCCTGAATGCAACAGGTGTGGGAAAGGGTCAAAGACGCTTTACAGAGGGCGGTGCAGAGATATACAGACCAGGCCGACAAAAAGAGATGGCCACAGACCCCCTTCCATGTGGGCCAAAAGGTATATCTATCTACCAAATACATCAACCTAAAGGTGCCCTGCAAAAAACTTGCACCCAAATACATCAGACCATTCACAATAGTAAAGGTCATAAATCCCGTCGCTGTGAGGTTACAGCTCCCGTCTTTCTTGGGGAAGACACATCCAGTCTTCCACAGTAGCCTGCTATGTCCATTCAGGATGTCTTCACTACAGGGCACCCCTCCGTCCACGCCTCCCTCTATTGACGTGGGGGGAACACAACATTATGTAGTGGCAGAGGTCCTAGACTCTCGTGGCATTGAGGGCGTCTGCAATACCTTATCCTATGGAAGAGGTACCCGCTAGCGGAGGCATCCTGGGTACCCTGCCAGGACGTTAATGCAGCACGGCTTCATGCCCGATTCCACCGGAAACACCCAACCAAACCAGGGGGTGGGAGCACCGGCACTATGACCTACCTTACTTTGCCTTTTGTCTTCCAGATGCCACCTTCGTGGTAGGGGGGCTGCCATTCCGGAGGGACTGGGGAGACCACTGGCCAACCTGCCTGTTCGCACAGAGGGCGTCGCTGTTGTAGATGCCGTCACTCCCGCTGTAGCCTTGGCCGCACCGGTGTTTCCGCTGCGGGCCCTGAAGCCTGGGTATCTTCGCCGCTGTGTGGGCACCACCATATTCGCTGACATCATTGCTGTCTCACAGCTGAGAGGCGGTCCCAGAAACAGCTGCGGTTCGGAACATGTTGCTGAGGACATTGCCTTGCAGGGAAATGGATATACACTTGGCAAACCACGATTGTAATGTTGGCTGGCTGGGGGTGGGGAGTAGGAGTTGGGCTGTGGGTGGAGTCATGGGGCGGAGTCACGAGATGAAAGCGGGATCCTTTAAAAGGTGGTGGGGAGCACTGTGCAGTAGCGCTGACAATACTTCACTGAATTTTCACACGGGTGTTTGTCGGATTGTGCCGGAGCGCAAGATAAAGACTTCTCTACACTAAAGATATTAGTTGTTTGGAGTATTTTTTCTGTGTCATTTCGGAACCTGACAGCTATATTTGAACATGGCAAGCACAAACTTTAAACAGAACTTAATAGTTTACATTGATACAATGCATGAAGATCAGCCATTTCCCCAGTATAAAATGTTGGCTTGCATTCTGCAAGCTGTCATCAGATGATGCAGCAATGTTATCTGTTGGGAAGCAACTGTGTAGACTGGGAAAGGAATAAGGATAACTATTGTCAGGCCATCTGTCCAAAAGAAGGGATAGGAAAAAGAACAGCAGGTAGCTTGTTTTATTACTTGGGTTTCTGTTAAGAATGAGATTCAAGGCCAGGCCTTGCCAGCCAATGCCAACTGGTTAATGGCTTTCATGTGTGAAGAGCAATTTGGAGTAACTACAGGATCGATCTGTAAGTCATCGTTCAAAAATATGAGAGGGGCTAAAGAAAGTAAAATGGGAAATATGGTCTTGTTGGACAAGAGCCCACAAACCTACAGGGCAACAAAATGCTGCCCTTCTCTCAATATGATTCACAAAGGAAGATGATAACCTGGAGACATGGAATCAGCAGCTACTGTCTGCAGCAGACAGATCAATGACTATATCACACAGGGGACTAGTTTGATTCCTGGCCTCTTTGTGCTGCACGAAGTAGAGTATCAATTTGAATGTAAAGGTGTCAATATTTTTTAGAGGTTCACATAGGTTAAAGCAGCGGTCCCCAACCTTTTTGGCACCAGGGACCGATTTCATGGAAGATAATTTTTCCTCGCTGCTCACCTCCAGCTGTACGGCCTGGTTCCGGGAAGTTGGGGATCCTTGGTTTAAAGGGTCATTCAGCAATGAGACCGATGATTTCAGCATGAGAGTGGTATTAAGAACCAGTTGAAGCAAGCTGATGTCATTGTAGGCCCAGTTTAAATCTACCCAACCAGGAGACAATGTCCGTAATAATATTAAATTATTATATAATATTAAAAAATGTTGCTGTCTAAATTACCCATCCCATCTCATGAACCTTTAGTAGTGCTTTCCTCCCTCAGCCCATGCCAACTCTTATTCCCTCACATTAAATGACAATCACTTCTTTCATAAGGCAGACTAAGGAACTGTTAATAGTTATCGTTCTTCAAAAAATTCAGATACACACACACACACACACACACACACACACACACTACATTGTTCATTACAATGTGACTCCTTTCCTCCTCTGGAAGACAGATCATCCTCAACCCTCGCCTTATATCCTTCTTTTCTTTTCTTTTCTTTTCTTTTCTTTTCTTTTCTTTTCTTTTCTTTACCGTGAAAGCAAAAGCATTTCTATTTCCTGATGGGATCAATGCTCCTTTTGTTAGACTTGTAGAAGAAATAGAGTCATGGGGCACAGAGGCTACTAATCTCACCAGTGCTGCTCAATTTTACCTCTTCTTTCTGATATTATCTGGCCTTTCTCACACTGGATATCAAAAGATTTTTCCATATTAGGTTATTGATGCACAGTAGGAATGTTTCTATGGTTAAAAGAGGGTCATAAGAGGATGGTAATTGTGTGTGTGTGTGTGTGTTTGTTTGTGTGTGTGTGTGTGTGTTTCTTCTCCCTCTCTCCTCACAATAGAAATATCTTCCTCCAGTCACATGTAGAACATTTTCATTTACTTCAATCTTCCCTCCAGGAATGGAAATTTGGTATTTCTATATAATTTGTATAGAAGGGTAGCACTGTCCAAAATGAATTATAAAAACAAGGTAGAATATTTAGAGACTTAATTCAATTTTTAAAAATTGTAATATAAAATTTAGAACATCTTTTCAAGCTCACTCGCAAGTTGTTATTGAAATATGATACTGAAACTGAACAAGTTAAATACTATATGATTAAATGGATACAGCATCTAAACAGGACAATTGTTATATGATAAGAATATCAATGGAACACAAATATTAATTTTTACCATGAACATCACATTTAAATAAAACTGTACAAGATGTTTTACCACTGATATACTACTCTAGTTCTGATTGCCAAAATAGATAATCCGTTTTCCAAAGACTGTTGATTGTAACAATAAGATCAAACCATTCTTTCATATTTGATAGCAATGTTATGAATCTCAACAATTCGAAAGATGATTTGTTATAGAATGTAACAAATCTTAAAGGTATAATTTTCTTTCCTGCTGGTTTTCCTTGTTTTAAATATCACCAAACTGTAGATTCCTACAAAGTATATGAAGTGGGCTTGGTATAAGATAACTGCTGCTGAGATATTTTATGCCCTCTTTTTTTGGAAATAACATAGAATTCCCTCTTCAAAAGAATAGCAAACTAAACTGGTAGTATGTGTTAATGTAAAAAAAAATAACTTGATATTTTAAAAATAAGTTTGATCCAGAGTGTAATTCAACTTGGAAACCATTTCTCGACTACAATTCTACATATGGACTCTTACTGCTTTAGTAGATTTTGCCTGACTTGTTAAATAAGGATAGAACTTTTTACATTAGATAGAAACACTTGTTTATTGTTTATTTTAACTTATGATTCTTATTACACTGATTATCTTAATTGTTAAATATTGACTTGATTTTAATAATTATTTTAACACTGTTACTTGAAAAAAAATTATTCAGTTTTATATAGCATGTAAATCTCTTTTGAGATATTGTTTTATATTCTTATTTCTTATTTGCTTTTTTCTGGGTTGTGCTTTTAAATATTATTAATTAAAGGAAAAACAATACAATTGGCTATCATTTGCACCTAATTCAGTCTCTTTCTCTTCATTTCTTTGCATGAAATTTAGAGGATTATTTTTCAGTGATTAACCTGGATAAATTCCTTGGACAATCCATCTCTCTTTTTCTTCATTATCAGATATATTGTTCTTTACTATACCCTGCACTTAAATCTGTTTTATAATCCACATCAGTGCACAATCATGCATTGGAGACTGAGAATAATTATATTTTATTACAGTGTCAAGCAACTCCTCCCACTTATACTGCTATTTGTAAGTTATAGCCACAGTCCTGTTGACATTCCCAAGTATCAGTCTTAGCAGCTACAAATGATTAAGGAGCATTTAGTAAATCATACCTTGACAATGAGAAATAACAGGGGCATGCCAACAGGGCTGGGATTGCAGAATCCTGTCTTCCCTTTTATATTTCAACCAACAGGCAGCTTCACACCTGGTCTTCATGCCTGTATGGCATTCTCAAGTACTGCAAACCTAAGGCCAAATAAGATGTGTCAAAGCTGCTACTAATCATATAATTTTCTTGCCAAACTATAAATCACTCATCTGGTACCTGCAAGATAAAGAATGCTTTTGCAAATAATATCCCATTGGAAGCTCAGTTGGAAAGTCTACTCCACCAGCCTCTTTTGGCAAAGTCAGCTTTTCTTTCTGCCAAGTGGCTTTTGTTGAGCACCCCTTTTTCAAGCATATTTTCAATAGTCTTTTGTTGCCCTGTCTGTTTCTGCCAATTTACTTTAGTTCAGCATTTATGGATTTATAAATGAAAGTGGTATACGTAACTCACTTCGGAGCCATAAATGATTGTGCTGAGATATCTTGCCATCCTTTCTACTGGAAAGAGACTTTGCCAGCTTCAGCAAGAGATACCAGTCTGCTTGCCAACTCCTTTGCTCTACTAAGAGGTCTAAGAGGTCTGTAAGGGGCGTGCATAAGCGCACCAGCGTGCCTACCGTCCCTGTCCTACTGTCCTATTGTCCTCATCTATCTGTATTCACTTTGATTATGTTTATGTTTATACCTATACCTGCTATCTTGTACATGTTTGACAAATAAATAAATAAAAATAATAAAATAAATACTTAGGAATGACGGCACAGGTGCTGCCAAAAGATTGGATGAAGTTTACTTTACAAAGTTGATCCTTTATGCCACTGAGGGATATGGGAGATTCTGGTTAGGAATGTTATCTTAGGACTAGCCTTAAGATGCTGAAAGAATCAGAATTGTGGTTATCGCATTATATGTGCATTTCCATGATGAAAGTTCTACATGGAAACTTATATCCATAAAACTGATATTTCTGGGTGAGAACCATTTTGGTGTAGTAGTTAAGGCAACAGGTTAGAAAACAAGGAAACTGTGAATCCTAGCCCTGTCTTGGGCATAAAACCAGACAGGTGTCCTTGGGCCAATCTCTCTTTCTCTCAGCCCTATGAAGGAGGCAATGGCAAACCACTTCTGAAAATGTTGTCAAAAAGCTGCAGGGACTAGTCCATACAGTTGCCAGGAGTCAACATTGACTCAAAGGGGGGGGGGGTCTGATTGCCGTATTTTATTTCTCATAAGCAGTTAAGAGATCTTCATTTCCCCCATTCACTACAGGTTAACAAAGAATTTCCAGTTAATAATCAGGAACCTCACTAGATAAAAACTCATTCGGATAAATAAATGAGCCATGAATTCACATAAATGAGCCATGGGATCATTTCAGCAGGCCTGGCACTGAAGCAAAACAACAACAAAAATAACCCTATATTTCTCACTTCCATAGTCTCCAATAGAAAGCTATTGAATAGACTTAGCATTACAGAGCCTTCTTTTACTGAAGCTACTCTACACAGAAAGCAATGTAAGAAGCAAATAGAAATGTCCTGAATGTCTATACAATTAAAATAAATCTTATACATTCACCTGTCTTTTGTTAATAGATCTCTTGTTCTGTCAAGGAAATATTTAAGGACAATAAAGGTGCATAGTTACAGTCTCAATGCCAGCACTTCTGTCTGTACCACCCTCAGATAAATTATCTATATTTATTTCTATGCTAGATAGCTAACAAATACTTTTCTTAATAGCCAGAAGGACATAATTTAGAATGAAAATGGGAAGTATAAAAATATATTCTTTTATCCAGCCTATGATTATGTGCCAATGACAGTGAACTGTACCTGAATAAATCCACAAGGATTTATTTGCTGTGTATGGCAAAGACTACTTCAGAGCAATGTAACAATATGAGAGTAGCAATATAATCAGGAAAGGGAAGAATGTCTAAGAACCATATCGAGATCTCTTGAAGACCCTTCTCCTGTAACTTACTGTTCATCCATAGTTTTTGTTAAAAACTAGCAATTACTGTAACATTGTTTTTAATAAAATATGTAATAATGGGATGTCAAATATTGTGGCATGAAGTGATGCTACGGAATATCTAATTTCAGACTGGGGGGGAAAGACCTATCCTTTTGATTTATGAATTCTCTTAGTTTGATGTCACTATAGCTTAGAATCAGGGGTGGCTGCTCCGGGTTCGCCCGGGTTCGGGCGATCCTCTAGCGAAGATTCTGCGTGGTTCAGCGAACCCCCAAATTGCACTCCTGCCTGGCCCTGCAAACTCCGCCCTCCCAAGAGTCTCCACGTGGCCCGTTTTGGATGCCAGGTAAGTGCAGGACCCGTGCGGAGGCTCGGGGAGGGCGAAAAACAGGCCTCCCGGAGGCTCTGGAAGGCCGGAAACAGCCCATTTCCGGCCTCCAGAGAGCCTCCAGAACCCGGGGAGGGCGAAATCCCCCTCCCCCGCTGTGGTGCAGGAGGCCGACTAGGCCACGCCCACCATGGCCACACCCACCCAGCAACCGGGCAGAGAACCCATTGCTAAAATTTTTGAAGCCCACCCCTGCATTTATCTCTGTAACCAAGAACAGGAAGCAAAAATCTTTGATGGAAG
>QLTV01003654.1:6407480-6423698 GCA_003457575.1 Thermophis baileyi
GGGCCTCCCGAGCCTGGGGAGGCAGTTTTCGCCCTCCCGGAGGCTCGAGGAAAGTCACCGGAGTCCCGGGAGGGCAAAAACACCAACGGCCCCCCACTGTGGTGCAGGAGGCTGACTAGGCCACGCCCACCATGGCCACACCCACCCAGCAACCGGGCAGAGAACCCATTGCTAAAATTTTTGAAGCCCACCCCTGCTTAGAATGACTGTGGGAATCAACAGTAACTCAGGAATTCATCATGAAGTTGAAATGTTTCACTAGGGTGCCCACAACTGTGAAAGCTTCATCCACCTAGTCATATACATACTGAGATTTGTTTTGCTGGATAAGTCTTGTTGAGGTAAAACAAAACCTGACCTTGGAAAACCACCTCATCTAATGTGGAGCTATATTAATAAAAATAATGACAGCAGTTGTAGATCAGGCAGAAAGGACAGATGGGGATGAATGAGGAGACAAGAACCAGAGGGATTGCCTGCCCTTGCTAACTCCCTGATGATTTGTACAAGGCTTTTCCTTCACTGTGGTAACATTTCGCAATATCCATAGACCGAAAGTAGTTGATTAAACTTTGCAACCCACTGAAAGGAAAATGTGATCAGCAGTAATGTATTTGGGGACTAGTGGATAGGTTGGTATGATTGCATCAAGTTGTTTGTTCTCTGTTTCATCTCCAAACATTTTATGATACTTTTTTTAAAAACTGATGTTCACTTTCTTTCATACAGTACCCAAGACAGAAACATAACTTTCTGTCATAAATTCAAATGATCTTCCTTGGAAAAATGAAACATAAATAGCTAGATATAAAATTTGTTCACACAGCCTTTTTTTCCCAAAATGGAAGGTACCAAAAATTCTTTCAGAGCCATTCCTTTTACATAATATATATTCTTGTGATAGGTCAATCATGAATCACAATCATCAAGACTCAATCTTATTTGTCACATCATGCGTATCATGGCTTATTAGTATCTCAAATTTATTCTCATTTTTCACTACTTGCTGTATTATTATTCAGTTGCTGAAGCAAATTACATTTTTACATTTTCTATGATGCATTTACCTGCAGATTTCTGGACATCATCCCAAATTTCTACTTGCTTTCTTGTTTTCCATCCTCATACTTCCTTAGCATTTTGCCTTGGGGTTTTGCCAAGTTCTCCATCCTCTTCATAACATTTGCAACACTCTCACCAAACTTATTCTCCCTAATCCTCATGAGATATATCCCATCTTCTGTGATGTCTTTCATATTTGATACCATAATTTATGATAAAAAAATCCTTTCCCAACATCACCATCTGCATAGCCAGATGTTCAATTTTAGTACCCCTCTTTCTCTTCAAATGCTTTGACCTTTTACAGAAAGCAGTAATTAAAATATTATATGTGGTCCAAATTCTTTCCTTTCTTACCCAAACTTCATAATCTTGCAAGATTTCTCCTGACCATATTATTCCTTCACTTGGTGTATTTTATGAATCTAACAGACACCTTAGAGGTCCTTGAATGGACAGACATTGCAAGAATACATACCCTCCAAGATAACGCATCAGTCAGTGAACAGCCACTTTTATCTTCACAGCAGGTGGTCCCAGATCACCACATGCTCATTCGTCTTTCAGCTGGTGGCTCATTCTATTATGATCAGCTGAACATCCCCAGTTTTTGGTAAAGCATATAGAATGGAGCATTTACAACAGGTACTCTAGGAAGGAAACTCTGGAATTGTTTGTATAGTTCCATGACAATAAATATCTCCTTACTCTTCTGATACTGTGTTGTGTCTTTCTATAATCCAATCAATTGTCTCCTTTTACCTTGAGTTTATCTGCGATTATTCTGCTACTTAACAGATCATATTGGATATTTTATTGCTCATTTTACCCCCTCAGTTCTGCTTCTCAGTTTACAAAGAGTTATATGCAGGATTATTCTGCTACTTAACAGATAATATATATATGGTCTGTATATTTAATTGCTCATTTTAAATAAACAATATTTAAAAACAATCTTGTAAATATCCTTTCATATCTTGCAGACTGATATCAGCAAAGTTCTACTGGTAGTAATGGCTTGAAACTCTGCTTATGATTCCATTCCTCAACTTGTACAAAATATTTAGAGATGATAAGGATTAATTTATAGATAATTGGATATATCTTAGATTCCTGGTAATAGAAGAAAAAAAAGCTGTGCTACACCATGATCATTAATTCCCTTAGAATTCATGTGTTTATCCTAGAGGCAATGAAATCCAACTTATGTCCCAGCTTGATAACAAAGAATCCTGCATATCAGGAGAAGGAACCCATGATTTTTTTATATGTGATTGGATTCCTGCACCTTCTACTCCAGTCAATATGATCAATAGCTGGCATCCAAAGCATCTGGAGGGTCACAAATTCCATACATGGATTTGATATAATTACAGTAGATCATAGGTATGCCATTAATTCTCTCCTTTCAAAAGGGAGAGGAAGTTATAATCCTCCAGATGAATCGAACTCTAAACACCACTAAATATTAGCTGTATTAGCTGGGAATTCCAATACAGCAATGGCCAGAGACATGTAGAATCCTACCCTGGAATTAATGGCTATTAGACAAATCAGAAATGCAATGGATAGCTACAACTACACATATCTATAATAAAGCTGCCCAAAACACATAGCTACATCAAAAAGGAAAACAGGGACAACCTCAGGATATCACTGTCAGGTCCACTTGAAATATATATCAATTCTGACAAAAAAAGAGTCATGGCATAAGATGGATAACTATATAAATTTAATTAATAAATAATTTAAGAAACAAAATGTATTCAACATGTACTGAGGTGTCATACACTGAGTGTAGTAACACTCCAAGGATTGTTGCTCAGAGGGATTGATGTGGTTGTGCATGTTGGATAATGTGTTAATATGGCACTTGTATAAGGCATATAAGATTCCAAACACATGGACTTCAGCATGACTAGAGAGGTTACCATTCCAATTCCTTGTTCAATTTCACATCATAACCTAAGAATCTGGAGAACAATGCTTTTCCTATGCTCTGCATTTTGACATCTTGCCAACCATATTTGATTGTTATATATTCTCTTTTGCTTCTGTGCCCATTTCCTAAACACTGTCACACTGTATTGCATATTGATGTGAAAGACATTTAGCAAGATATATGAGCATGTTCTAACACCTTAACCTTTCAGTGCTTTTCCCTTGGCCTCAGTCATTCTACCTCTTTCCTCATAAATTAGTATGAGCTCTTACTAAAATGCAAGACTTGCTCTTTTCTTTTTGGGCTGAAAGTTAAAAGCAGCTTCCACTTGGTTTACACAGAGTGCAAACCACAGTATAATAGACTAAATTGGAAATTACCTTAACCTAAGACATGGAAGATTCCCTGTGGCAATACCTAGCTGAACTTGGCTGATTTTCAAAAGCTAAGAAGGACCACCCTAATTAATATTTGAATGGGGAACCAAGGCTGCAGGCTAGTCTAAGAAGTTAAAACACAGGGCAGTGGAAACCACTAATGTTGCTAAGAATGCTACATGTTCCCATAGTGTTGACAAATACTAATTTAATTTAATTTAATTAATTGTATTTCTATGCCGCCCAACTCCCAAAGGACTCTGGGCGGCTACTTGTCTATCTAATCACAGAAGTTGAGCTTAACTTGAGGGAGTCTTTATCTTTACCTTTGATAGCAGTTATAATTCATACTATTTTATTCCTTACAGTTTTGTTAACCCAACACCCAAAAATAATAGAATTTCTCCAGTCCATTCTCATTGCTAGGAGCAGCTGACATTTTAAAAATTGAAATCCAGTAAGTGCTGCCGACTTCCCATTATTTCTGAATATTGTGTATGGACACATTGGTTGCATAATATGAATTTTCCTTTGAGGTGGTTATGTCAATAAGCATGTTTTATTTTTTAGTTGTCTTTTTTAGTTGTCTTTCGCCTATGCCTGCAAAAGTTTCCTAATGTAAGGAATTAAAGTAGATGAATGTTTACTTATTATGTGATCTCTATGAAAGGAAAACGTATTGCCTATTTCATTTAAGAGTATTAGATTGCTATTTAAAAGGGTTACAATAGACCTTTAAAAGAATCACTGCCGTAATATTTTGTTGTACATTTTATTAAATATAGTAAATCATTTTTGTACCTTAGAACACATTATTATTTGTATTGGCTTTAAGCAATGAGGTGTTATTAAAGGATTATCAACCAAACAGGAAAAAAATCCCTGCTTATTAGCATGCCTTTATCAAGAGCTCAATAAACAAGAATTTGCTGATGAAGCTTTTCATGGAATTAACAGGTAAAGGTTCTTTTAGTTTTATTTATCACCTATTGATGAGCAAATGACTATGAAATAAGGAGTGAAAGAGTTAACTTCAGAACTGGCACTCCTAGTGAGAGTCTGTCCTTGAGAGAAGAAAATAGGTGAGAAATTAAAATCTGTAATTCCAGTAGTGGGTTCTAAAACCCTTTACTACTGGTTCGCGTGCTCGCTCGTGCGCGCGCGCAACAGTTCTGTGCATGCGCAGAAGCATCCTGGATGGGTGGGTGGAGCCTCCCACCGCCGCCGCTACCAGTTCTAAGAACCGGTCCGAACGGGAGCAACCCACCGCTGTGTAATTCCCATTAGGCCTTGCAATACATGTTTATTCAGAAGCAAGAGGCATTAGTCAGAAAGAAAAGAGTATAGGAGAGTAGCCTTATATCCATTCTACATGCTAGTCAATGTAATGATATTACCTCAAAGCAGGTTTTTGGCACCTCACAGGATAGCAATAGCAGTAGCACTTAGACTAATATACTGCTTCATAGTGCTTTACAGCACTCTCTGAGCGGTTTACAGAATCAGCATATTGTCCCCAACAATCATTTTATCAACCTCAGAAAGATGAAAGGCTGAATCAACTTTGAGCCAGTCAGCATTGAACTGCAAGCAGAATTAGTCTGCAATACTGCATTCTAACCACTGCGCCACCACAGTTCAATAACTAAGAACATCTAAGTTCTGGGTCTCTTTTTCTCAATTCAGTTTTATTTTCTTCCATCACTGCTGGACTATGTTTCCTATTGTCTCTGAGACCAGCATGGCACATAGTTGGCAAACATGAAGCTGAGAATCAACAACTACATCATGTTCTTCATTTGTGGAGAAAATGTTACTAGGTTTTCTATATAGAATTGCTCACTTTACCTCCCAGTATTTTTATGTTACGCAGAAAATTTTATTTATTTATTTCTTTTAAAAGCAAGCAATCTATATATCAAGTATTTAAATACCCGACATAATATTTTTGTTAGAATTCTACCAGTTTAGTTAGTTATTTTGTGATAAAGTTTCAATGAATCAAGAACAGTATAATGAACCCAGATGAAAAAAAAGAAATGGGCTGATACAAATGTCACATAGTAATGAACCAATACATTAAAAATACGTATCAACCCTTTAACTAAAATGCAGTGAGGAGCAATAAAAGTCAGGATTGAAGAGATGGAGAAAAATGACAATATGAAATTGATCTAGACAGATGCCTAAGGAGCCCTGCATTCGGTTGGAAATATTAGTTGCCTCACAAAATTGAGAGTGCCTCATTATGAAGCACTGTGAAACATGTGTCACACATTGTATGTATGTATCAGAGGTGAGTTCCTCCCAGTTTGCACCCGTTCTATAGAACCGGTAGCAAACCGCTGGTGATGTCACAGAGCCGGTTCTGTCGGTGCCGGTCCGTGGACACCGCCATCTTTTTTTTTATAATTTTTTTTAATTTTTTGCTTTTTTTTCCTTCTGTGCATGCGCAGAAGCCGAGTCCCCGGCACTGCGCATGCGCCACCATCTTGTTTTTGGCTTTTTAAAAAAAATGCAAATTTTTGGTACTGTGCATGCCACGCGGCACGGGAGGAAGCGACCCGGCGGCGAGGTAAGTTAGAATCCATCCCTGGTATGCATGTATGCATGTATACATGCATGTATGTAATATTTCACCAGAGTGCATTTGTTGGCAGAACAATAAGAGCTTGGTTAAAAAGCCTGAATCATGCAACAGCCTATGAAAAAAGTCATTTACCTTTCAACAATGATTTTATTTATTCTCTGTTTAGATGGCGAGTAGAATTGCCAATGTACAGAATGACCTCTGTAGCTCAGCTTTTCTCAGCACCCTGTTAGGCACAGATGACCCAGGGTAATATTTATTTTCACACTATGACAAGCGTTTCCTGATGATTTCTGGAAAAGTGTTTGAGGTCAAAGGCACAGCAATGATTCTTTTTTAAAACAAAGAGCACATGCCAACCTAACTTCTTGGCTCAAGGATTCAGAATCTTACAAGTTGGGTCAACAATGTTTCTCCCAGGCAAGCTCAAATGCCTTTAACAAGCACAAATCTAGTAGCTATAGTTTTTCTTACCGTATAATGTTAGATAAGTTTGACCTACTGGATATCACTTGTAGTGGATCAAAACAGTAATTTTCTTATCTTCAGTAGCATCTAGCCACATATTCAAAAGCAGCATCTTATGCTCTCAAAAATGTTAAGATTTAATATGAGACTTCAGAAAATACTGAAACTGAAGGTCAAGTTGACAGTGCACCAGACAGAAAACAGCTTGAACACAAACTGGTAACTACAATAATAAACATTATAATCTGAAAATAAACATACATCCCCAAAATGTGGACCTGGCATAAAGTGCAGAGGCACAGCTGTGTTATGGAGGAGAAAAAATCAGAGAAACTAAAATAAAACTGCACCAAAAGAAGAGAAATGCAGCAAATTCTGAAATAGTTGTACCTTTTTGATGTTTTTTTGGTTTCCCAGTGCTATTTATTTAAAAACAATTTGAGTGATCCTTGAATGACCCAATGATTTAAAAATTCCTTATGCAACTGACATATTTGTCAGTTTGAAATGATTGACTCATTTTATTATTCCCAGCTCTATTTGGAAGTGGCTCCCAAATAAGTCATTTTCACACAACTGGGAAATTATCTAAAATGCATCACATTTTAGGAAGCTGCTGGTCTGCTTCTACTTTCGGTTAAAAAAAAAGTGGGAAAGGAAAATAAATTGTTCTCAGCTCTTTACCATGGAGACATATGAGAGTTTGCCATAGTAAACATGAAAAATATTATTAGCCTACACATAACCTTGAATATTCATATCCATGCCTTTGGAAACCCTATCTAATCCAAAGGTCTACAATATGTAAATACAATGCATGTTTACTAAAGGAAATATTGAAGCATTTGTAGTTAATATGATAATCTTCTAAAGTATGAGGCTGCTTTCACATACAATGTGCTAAGACAGTGATGGTGAACTTTTTCGGCACTGAGTGCCCAAACTGGACAAAGTATGTGCGTGCGCGCACCGGAGCACCAGAAACCCAAAGACGGCGCATGCTTGTGCCGGCCAGCTGGTCTTCTGGTTTCTGGCACGCACATGCACACCGGCCAACTGGTCTTCGGGTTTCCGGGTTTCTGGCGCTCCGGCGTGAAACCAGAAGAGCAGCTGCCAACGGCACGCGTGCCCACAGAGAGGGCTCTGCATGCCACCTCTGGCACGCGTGCCATAGGTTTGCCATCACAGTGCTAAGACTTCAAATAAAACTAACATGCTTCAAACAATTGATTCTTGATATTCTTTTATGATGAATTCTTGATAAAGGGCATTTATTACCTATATTTGATACAGAAAGATTCTATGATAACAGAACTAGACAGTAGTTGGCAAATATAATACAGAAATTTCAAAATAATATAATTTTCAAATGAATTATAGAATCCTATTGAATATTGACATAAAGCAGCATTAAGTTTACTGTAACTGACAACAAACACATGCAATACAAGTACTGTTTGGTGGTGTTAAAGATAAAGAAGTTAACATTTGGCAATAAAGTTCCTAAATTTAATAATCTTTTAGATTAAAGTAGCATTCTGCATTTGGCAGTATCCAATACTCAGTAACTAACAAGTGACAGTATTTGAACACATATATGCTTATTTATTAAAATTTTTAAACCATTCGATGGTCAAAAATCTCTAGGTGGTTTGCAATAAATTATTTGTAATAAACAAGATTTGCCATAGCAATAAATATTTCATATTATTGGGATGGCTAACTTTTACTGCAGATCACCAGTTGTTTGCCTTTATTTAAAAATAAAAATGAAATCAATAAACTAGAAACCAAGAAACAGTGAGTTCTAGTCCTGCTTTATGCATGAAAGCCAACTGGATGACTTTGGGTCAGCCCAAGCCACTTGAAAGGGTGGTTATTGTGGGGAAAATAGGAGGAGAAAGGAGTGTTAGTATGTTTGCTGCCTTGAGTGATTTATAAAAATAATAAAGGTGGAATAAAAAAACCTTTGCATAATGCCTATAAGTCCATATTCAGATGTATATTTGTGTGAATACATGTGTAGAGATAAATAATAATAGTGTTAATAGATTAAGCTCATTTGGCCAGGACAAGAGGAATTTCTGGCCTGCCAAATAATGTTGGAATATAATTCCCACTATATCTGACCATTGGCTATGCTGACAGGAATTATTAGTAACTGCAATCCAAACATATTGAAAAAAATCAGAGGTTTCAACCCCAATGTTGATATTTAAATGCAAACCAATTGACGCATTTAGCAAGGACAGTATAGAAATGGAATAGAATTATTTCATCAAGCAGGCAAGTTTCAGTGTTCAGTCCTAAACTGAACATAAGTTGAACTCCGAGATCAAATGTTGCCATCAAAATCCAATTTCCAGGGCGATCTAATTTTAAAATTTTACTCTGCTTCAGTATCTTAGGGGCAAAAAAATATTTTAATGAAGATGAGTCACCCAGACATAAGATTAAAAAAAATAAAATAAGGAAATGCAGGTGGATTTGATTTTGTAGAGTTTAATTTTATGATGCTTCAGGCAAATTCGGACAGAAAACATTCTCCATGCAGTTCAGGTTGGCTTGGGCAGTGAATTGCCTGGGTTATACTTTATACCATTGTTTAACAGAACGAGCGATGGAGAAGGCCAGCACTATTAGCACCATCTGTAGGTGGTATGAGAAATCGTTGCTCCCATTCACCAATATGAGATAGCAGGTCTCCAAATGGGCTTTTGCCTCCTGGACAAAATGAAAACTCTTACTCGTTGTTTTCTTTCAGACAAAATCAAATCTCTTTATGGCCACAGCCTTTAAGGCAAAGTCAAATAACTCTTCTAGCCAGAAACAACATCAGAAAATCGCCATCAGAGGATTAGAGAAATGATTCCAGTAACACAAATTCAATAGTCTTCTCACTTTTTGTTCTATTTGGGGGAGATATCCTTGAGGCTATTGCTGCGATGCTGCATGCCTTTGTTCAGCCCCAAAAGAGCAGGATTCCCAGCAACACTCCCTTCTTCATGAAAGCTGCTACTTCAGATTGCAAATCTGCATTGCATATAATTCAAATTGACAGCAAAAAGAGGCTGCTTTTCCCTTTTTCCCAACTCTTTGACAGACAATTCACATTATCATTGCTACACAGATGGGCTACTAGGTAGCATTTGCAGATGGCATAGAAAGGATGGCTGCTAAGTCATTAATAAAACATATACCTGTAGCACTCATACCTGTCAAAAACACCTTAATACCAATTCTGTCCAATCTCTCTCTTATTTTTCATTTACACATACTGATAAAAGTATATCCAAAGAGCATGTCTAGCTGTAATTTCTTATACCTTTTTCCTATATATTTACTTAAGCTCTAAGAAAATCATGATAGGCCCTGTTTGAAGTTGCCCCACCTGCTAAAGAAAGAAAACAAATTATTCAGAGAAGATTTTTCTTAGCAGTAACAGCTGCCCTCCCCTCATTAAAGAATACACCCTCCCCAGTGAAGTTCACCTACTTTGTTGTGGGGCACAACAAAAGATTGTTACACTTTTCATTCCATTAGGCCTTTTAATTATCTTCAATTTATGTTGGTATACTGTTCTTTAAGTATAATGAGATATGTTTAAATGTGATACTAATTATTTTTTAGCCACTGCTGATTTATGTTATGGCTAGGTTTTCATTTATTGTATGTGTTCTTAATTTGATTTATACAGATTTTATTTGAGGTTTGGGTTTGTTGTTTTCTAAGTGATTTAGCTGTAAGGCAATTTAATAAATAGGTAAACTAATATCTAAGTGTATATGTTTCTGGGTAAACAGAAAGCAGTTCTGTTATCTGAATAAAAATCCATTCACGCTACAGCACTTACATACGTTAACCATACATTCTATCTGTTTTAGGTAACATCTATGTTACGTAGACCACTGGTCACACTACTGGTTAACCTTTGTTTGGGACTAAAATGGAGATAGTGTGCTCCTTGTGTTCTGTTGGATCTGTCATTCAACACCATCAATCATAATATGCATCTTCAACACCTATGAAGTTAGGTGTTGACACTGTCCACTTCTTTATTAGTGGAAAATTTCAACCAGTAATTATAGAAGAAGAAAGATCCACTCTTCACATGTGTTATACTGGAAGATTCAAGCAATTATTTTACTACATCAGTGCTATAATGAAATGTCAGCAGAAGCCCTCTTCTCTTTCAGTAAGAAATTAAGGGGCCCAGATGCAAGCACAGAGCACTGCTGTTTGCATACATTTATTTTCATTTTGTCTCCCTGTTAGACTATAAGAATTAAAGGAATTTTGAAAAGTAGGAATGTGCCAAATTGTTGCAACTGAACCATGGGAAACTCAAAACATTTCATCTGAAGTGTGAAATACCCCATTTCCGAAGTACAAAACCTGTTCCAAAGCAAAAGAGGCTGTTTTGAGCATTTTTCACTCTCAGAAACAGCTATTTCACATCTGAAACATGGGGTGTTTCACATTCAGTTCTCTTCCTTTTATTATTTAATACTGGCATGAACCCAGTGGGAAAGTTCATTTGTTGTTCAGGATGTAATATCAGGAATATGCTGGTGATACTCAGTTTCACATTTCCACCCCGGGAGGCTATGAAGACAAAACAGGTTGAAGCTGAACCCACGTAAAATGGAATTGCTATTTATAAAACAATGTTCTTGCTCAGTTGTGATGTCATCTCTCAAGCATTATTGCTGAGATAGTAAGTTGATACCTTAGATGTCCTTTTGGAGTCACAGTAGGCAAGTAGAAGCTATGGCCAGAGGGCTTCTTGCCCCGCTTTCAGCCAGTGCACACTTGCAGTCCCTTTGGGGATACAAGGAACTTGCAATAACAATTTATGTTGTACTACTGCAATGCACTATTCATGGGGCTGCCTTTGGAGACCATTCAAAAGCTACAATTGTTACAAAATGTGATGGGCCATTTGTTGGACTGTGCACATCATCACAAAGGCATTATACCTGTGCACAAGATTCCCAATAGGTATACATATGCAGTTCCCAAAAGGGCCTTTGCACTGTCTCACCTTGTGTGCCAATTTTGACTTTTCTGGAATAGCAAGCAGGCTTTATGCACAGTCACTTAAACACTTGGGTTATTAAATTTTACTGTACATGGCACAACCTCTGAGGTCCACTAAGAAACTTAGTTGGTCAAGCATTTTTTTTTTACTTTATTACAGTTGATTTTATGCCACTCAATCAAAAAGTGAATGCATCAGCTGAGTGTAACTCAGTGTAATATTAGTTAGCAGCCTGCAATTCAAGGTGCTGGTTATTATGTTTAAGGCCCTACGTCAAAGATTGCCTGGCTTATTACTCATCCCCAACCGTTGACAGTTCCCACTCAGGGAAAGAGGGCTTGTTGAGAATCCCTTTGTCAAAAAAACAACAACAACCATTCAGCAACTTTCTTGTAGGAACAAACAGAAGGAAACATACACACCAAATTACGTGAAAAAAGAAGAAAGAAGGATTGATTGTATCTGAGTAGCAAGATGCTTCAAAGGGATACTTCTTTGTCAGAGGACTGGAAAAAATAAATGAAATAACCTGCTAACATACTTACAATATACTCAACAAGTTTCAGGTGTGAACTCATTATATAATCTGAAATAAGAAGAACTACACACAAGAAATCCACATGTACAAAAATAGAAAACAGGACTATGTAAGGAGACAAGCTTATTATTTATCTTATTGATCTGTGTAAATGCCATCCATTTCATTTACATAGTCTTTTTTATGTGTTCCAGTGAAACCTGAAACCTGTTGAATATACTGTTATTTATTTTTCCAGTCCTCTGATGATGAAGTGTCCCCACAAAACAATTTCATCTTTTTGATGCTTTCAATTCAGTATCAACTCCTGGTGACTGCCTGGATATGTTCCTGCAGTTTTCTTGGCAAAATTTTGAAGGGGACTTGCCACTGCCTTTTTCCTAGACCTGAGACAGAACCAAGGTCACCCACCTGGCTTTGTGTCTAAGACAGGACTAGAACTCATAATCTCCTGACTTCTAGCTTGGTGCTTTATCCACTATACTAAACTGCCTTAAAACATATGGGATTCAGATCCCTTTCATGCCAATTCCCTTCTTTTACCCCCTCTTAGCCTATCCCTTCCTTAGTTTGCTCCTGAAGAGATATGAAAACATAGCTGTTCAGGAAAGTATTTAGGGTCAAATGAATACTACTGTACCCCACATGTGGCACATCTGTTTGGCTGTTGTCAATGATCATAAGCTTTTGTTTGTTTTAAATTCTATGTTATATTGATTGCATAAGCTGCTTAGAGCCTAAGTGGTGTAGAAATCCAACTAAATAAACAATGGCCTTCAAAAACTGAATTGCTTCCGAGGGCCTTAGTGGTTGATGCTTGTCTTCTTGGTGTTTTTAGGGTGATCTTGGAATAACATTTTATTCTTACTGTGGGATTAGCCCAGTGATGACAATTGATTATGTGCTGCATGTGGGTACATGCCAACATACACTCACAGAGATCCTTTATTGATTGGTCAACATAATCCACAGAAAAAGCAAGCTGTTTCCTGTTCATTCCATAGCTTTCCCTGACATATAATGGCATATTTGTGTGTTATTTCATTCAAAATTTGTTATTTGAATTTCATACATGAAATGCGCATAAACTGTAGTACTAATGGAGACAAAGCTTGTCAGCCCCAACACTAAAGAGCAAAAACTGCTAAATTACTTTCTCTGTATAAATAAAAAGCAAGCAGTTCTCCAAGCTCCCATAGCAGAGAAACCTAGAATTAAGACAGTTCCTATTTATAGCACTATGATTAGAAACTCGCCACTTCAAAGTTTTTATTCCCTTTATCCATTTATAAGGCCATAACGCAGTTGGACTAGAACTAAATAGCCCAGTGTCCCACAGATCTCACCAGAACTTAATGTGCCATTCAGATACAGTTAAATTAGTAATAGACAGCAGTCTGCACTCCACAGGACTTTTTCTGCTTCAGAAAACACTCTTTAGTCCCCTCTTCCCCTCTCTTCATGGTTTAGGCAGTAGAGAACCAAAGGGGAAAAGAGCCAGCTGGATATAGCAGAAAGCTCTTACCATTCTCAGCCTATTGTTTCTTGCTATATATCCTGAGGGGTAAAGTTGGCAGGAACAGATTTTATCATGAGGAATACCAGAACAATTCTGCAAAGAGGAGCTAAGAGGCTGAGCAGCTATGAGATGCATCTTGCAGAACATGCTGCAGTTAGGATGATTATGTGAGTATTTCTACAATCAGCATTTCTCCCTTAATGTAGATGTGATTGTCTATGCTCTCTCGAAATGTCCGGCACTTCTATTTGAGACAATGTGAGTATGATTTGAAAGATGGAGGTTAAGAGCTAGGTTGTCTTATAGAGACTTCTGCAGAACTTGTGACATGGTATAGTGTCCCTCTAAAGGAGAAGGTTGGCGAAGACTATAGAACTTGCTGGAAAAAATTGACCTGTTTGATTATAGAAAAGACGATATCTATGTATATTGCCGACTGGAAACCCCTTATGGACTTTATGTGTAAAACAGAAAAACTTATGATCTATGGTTTTGATGATTAGATAGGCTAGATTATAGACAGAAGAGAGTCATGATATAACTTTAGAGAAAGGGGTAAATCTGCAACTGCTGTAAAGAAGATCAGAAGCCACTTCTTTATATCTTTTTTTTTTCTTTTCTATTTTTCTTCTACCTTTTTTCTTTTTGCAATTTAACTTTCTCTTTTATTTCTTCCTTTTTCTTCATACACTGTTCTAGTTTGTATTAATTTTGAATCATTCTGAAATCATTTTGAAAGCATCCAATTAATTGCAAACAAGAGTGAGCAGACCAGATCAATCTCAGATGAACTGTAAAGAACAAAAAGTTAATATTTTCTTAAAGTTGATATTTCAACTTTAAAGTTGATAAAATGAATTTTTATTGCCAGTTTATGAAAAAGAGATTAGGCAACCAGTCTGGAAAGGTATAAGATATCCTGCTAGAGCAGGGGGTTGGACTAGAAAATCTCCAAGGTACCTTCCAACCCTTTTATGTTCTATGAATGTGTGTTGTATTAATTTTTACTCTTGTTTTTAAACTTTTAGAAAAATAAAGGGGGACAGAAGGAATGTCACTGCTGATGCTGCTTTGCAGAATGGTAATCCCTTTTAAGCATCCTGTATCAACAGTCACCAAAATGCTTTCCTCTTCTTGACAAATCCCTGCCAAGTTCTGCTGACCACAGAATTTCAAGTGTTTGACAAGTTAAAGTACCTCCCTCAGGGACAAGCCCACTACATTTTGTGAGCTGTATAATGGAGAAAACATGTAACTCATTTAAATCTGATAGTATTTGTATACAACTCACATACCAACCTAATGAAAGAAGAAGAAAAACTTCAGTTTTTTCTTTTTCCACTGTCTCCAACCTTCCAGATGCATGAGATTATAACTTCCGTCATGCCTGGCCAGTGGCAAGCTGGCTAGCATAATACGGATCGGTGGCATTCACAGAAGAGGTTCATAAAAATCAAGATGGCAGTCACAGCAGCGTCATTGAGTTCTGGTGGCACAGTGGTTAAAGTGCAGTATTGCAGGCAAACTCTGCCAACAGCCTGAAGTTCGATCCTGATGTGGCTCATGGTTGACTCAGATCGGTAAAATGAGGACCCAGATTGCTGGGGGCAATATGCAAAAAAATGTTTACATTGTGAACTGCCCAGAGGGTGCTTTAAAGCGCTTATGGGGTGGTATATAAGCCTAAATGCTGTTGCTGTTAAAGCCCCACATCTTATATTTATAAATCGATTCTAACTGCCCTGTTTGGCATCAAGCAGTTAATCTCTGGGCATTAATCACTTCAAGATGCATTGCTTAGGAATCTGCTGTTTCCATCAACTTAAGGGAAATAACATGTTTTCTTTAGCATGCACTAAAACTAATTGGAGCCAAGATCAACTGTGGAAAAGATTTCAGGATTTTAAAGAGTGACATGGGTTCCTTAAATCTCAATATAACTTAAAGATTTGGGTGTTAACCTTAATACTCCCTCTCTCCCAATTATTTAACATTTTTAAATGATTAAAAACTGGGGCTTATCATCACTGATTTTGGGATCTCAAAAATCTGTCAAGTTACCTGGGACCTCCAAATTGTACTTTCTGCATCCCTGGCTGAGCTATATGTGGTGGTTGTTGTTTTTTTGTCTTTATTTATTCAATAACCCACAATTGTATGTATTTGTACATGGTTGTGACTATAAACAATAATGATGCAAGGCTTATGAATGGCTGGATTCAAAGATGTGTGATCCCTTCATTCATTGATCTCCTTCAGCTTTGAGGCAACTGCATAGTAAAATTGAGTTTCAGTGGTACACAAAGCATGATTGCTTGTAGAAACTGTAGACACAACATCTGTAATCAGGGGTGGGTTCCAAATTTTTTTACTACCACTCTGTGGGCGTGGCTTAATTTTGTGGGAGTGGCTTGACAGGCATGTGACTGGGTAGGAGTGGCTTGATGGCCATGTGACTGGGTGGGAGTGGCTTGGCAGTCATGTGACCGGGTGGGAGTGGCCAACTTGTAAAATGTGGTGAAAAAGTGACTTATGACCATTTTTCACACTTAACGACCATCGGTCGTTAAGTGTGAAAAATGGTCATAAGTCACTTTTTTCACTGCCATTGTAACTTTGAACAGTCACTAAATGACTATTTGTAAGTGAAGGACCAACCTGCACTTAAAAGCCACAGACAG
>QLTV01003654.1:6432917-6443908 GCA_003457575.1 Thermophis baileyi
ATAGCACTTAGACTTATATACCGCTTTACAGTGCTTTACAGCCCTCTCTAAGCGGTTCACAGAGTCAGCATATTGCCCCCAACAATCTGGGTCCTCATTTTACTCACCTCGGAAGGATGGAAGGCTGAGTCAACCTTGAGCCGGTGAGATTTGAACTGCTGAACTGCAGCTAGCAGTCAGCTGAAGTAGCCTGCAGTGCTGCACTCTAACCACTGCGCCACCTCGGCTCTATAACTATCTGACATTTCATATTTCTTATTCAAGCTTCTGAACAAAAAAAAAATCAAAATACAACTTTACTTTTTCAATCTGAGATCTTCTTAATTGCTACAGTTGAATGGTTTATACTTTAATTCTCATATTAAAAAAACTGCCAACCAGTAAATATTTATTGCCATTATATGTTTTTTATTAAACACTGTCTAGGAAAAACATTACATACTAAATAGTGTCTAATATTAATACAATCACATTTCCATAATTAAATATTATCAAATATGATATAGCAATGGACATCTTTCAAAGAACTCTGAGTTCTTTGCAAGCTATTGAGAATTCTCCCCCCATACACACACACTTTTTTTTCCCTTAGAGATGGAGATTTTACATCCCTCGCTACTAATATTCCATGGCAATACATAGCAACATCTAAATGTAAGGTGTGTTCCAGGACCTCAATGCACAACTGAAAATGTGCCTACAATTGTGCCTGTAAGAATTGGAGTCATTCCATAAAATACATCCTGGAATCTTTTGTGGAGATGTAGCAGTATGAAACAAGGGGAGATAGAAAATATAATATAGGTTTTTCAAATATTTTTAAATATTAAGAATCACTGAATGTCAATTCAGTGCATCAGCTGTCAACTATTGCAAAATACCAACAGTCAACTGTTGAAAACCAAATATAATTGAATGTCAGATATGCAGAAAGTCTAAAGAAATTTTCAGCAAGTGACTAAACCTGAAGAACATTTACCATCAAAATTCACAGGGAGAACTTTGAAAGAAAATGTTAGGAAAAAGGCCTGAGTTTGTATGCCTAGAGACCACATAGTCAATTAATTATGAAGCATAATAAAATTTATAACCAACACTTCATTTCCACAGCAGTTATTCCACAGTACATTATTATTGACAATATTTAGATTGGTGCTCCAAACTAAATCTTTATATTTCTGAGTAGGTAATACCTTTTTTCATTGACTGAGATAGATCACCCCCATTTCATTTTAATCATGGAGAACCAAAGCTATTGTTTAAGCGATTAACCCCAAATTATCAAATGACCTTCAAATCCAGACTAAGGGCCATTGCAGGAAATCCTCAGGTTATGTCCATTCTGTTCTGACCCAGGCTTAACAGAATCATGAAACAGATTCCTTGTCCCGAAAAAACCCCTTTTTATTTGGTTAATTCACATCCAGAAAAGTCCCGGCAATAAGCATTTCAAGGTTTAATTGCAAAAACAGACCTTATCAGTCCTTGGATAGTTGCCAGGCCAAGAGCTTCCAGTCCCAACGCTGTAAAATGAAATACCTGGCAAGGAGTCTCTGTGAGGCACGAATTCAGATAAGCAAATCTTCACAATAATAAGCGAACTAATTGTCTCCTGCAAACACCACTCCCCTTTTGCTCCTATTTATTCCCTATGGGATGGGCCATTCAGCATCCATTTGTGCCTTTACCCCTGTAGTCGACCCCTGTTCCTTAGTTGTTCCCTTCTCCTGACAGCTCTGCGCATACACACATCTGGAACAGGCTCCAGCTGTTCTTCTGCCCCACTTATCTCCGACTCCGAAGGCAGCTGATAAATGTCAGACGGCCCTGGCCCCATCTCTGCCTCTGACGCAGAGCACCCATCAGAGCCTTCCCCATACTCCAGGACTGGCCCAAGTTCCTCCCCAACCTCCTCACTGTTCGAGTCTGCCGCCAGCTCCACTGGCAGCTGGCGGGCCACAACGCATTCATTCAGTGACCATTCAAAGTTACAAGGGTGCTGACTAAGGTGGACTTAAAACCAGCCCTTAGAATCTCAGCCATCGCAGCACCCCTGCAATAGTGTGATCAAAATCTGGGCATTTGATGCCCAGCTCACAATTATGACATTGCAGTGAGCTGTGGTCATGTGACTGAGATTTCCAACATTCCCTACTGGTTCCCCATAAGAAAAATAAATGGGGAAGTCAGCAGAAGACAGAAATCATGGTTACATGAGGTCCTCACCAGGGGTGGGTTCCAACTTACCTCGCTGCCGATTCTCTCCCTCCCACACCGCGTGGGCGCACCTCGTGGGCGTGTGCACAATTCGCGCGCGCACACATGCGCAGTAACAAAAAATCCGGAAGAAAAAAAACAAAGCCAAAAAAAAGATGGCAACCACATGCACAGTGCCGGAAGTCGGCTTCTGCGCATGCTCAGAAGGGAAATTTAAAAAAAAAAATTCAAAAAAATAAATAAAAATAAAAAAAATTCAAAAAAAAGATGGCAGCCCCCACGGACCGGCACCGACCAATCCGGTTCGGTGACATCATCATGACATCACCAGCATGCCACTACCAGTTCAGGAGAACTGGTCTGAACTGGGAGGAACCCACCCCTGGTCCTCACTTAACAATCCATTATTATGATTATTATTATTATTATTATTATTATTATTATTATTATTATTTATTAAATTTGTATGCCGCCCAACTCCCAAGGGACTCTGGGCGGCTATGTGGTCTTCACTTAACGATGGCAACCAGAACTGCCTTTAGTAAGCGATATTGTCACATGATATTACACTTTATGATTATGTTGTTTAGAAATGACAACTCTAGTCCCAATTGCCAAAGACTACATGTATTATAATTTGTTAGTCATACTATTGAATATAATTAATTTAGATTAACTCAGTTAGTAAAATCATACTAAGTTATGGTTGGCTGGTGTTGTTGTTAAACAAGATAGGTAGTTGGCATTTCTCAATGGGATATTTTGGAAATGATTGGAGATCTTTCTTCAGTATTCTGAATAGCAAAACTATTCAAAACAAAAATATTCTAAAATTGGTATTTATAAGATGATACAACTGGGTTGTGAGTGAAGAGAGTGCTAAATGTTATGTCAGTGCTGCTACACATAGATATGTATTTGTAGAACAGAACAAGTTGAATCAGTTATATCACACATCACTTACTATACAGCCCAGTTTATGAAAATATCATACTTGAAACTGTTAATTTTCATACTTGTTGATTTTAAGGAAGTCTTTGAGATAATTGAATTGACTTAATTCTATTAATGCACAAAACTAGGGACCAAATTTTAACTTGGCTGGGAGACACCAAGAAATCCTAGGTGTATAGGAAACAAAATCCTAATAGAAGGCCATTACAGATCATTTCAATATTGTTGTTAAGAAAAATTATGTGATTATATCTGTGAAGTCACCAGGAGCAGAGCTTAAATTGAGAAAGTCTTTAGATATTAATTCTGTGAAAAACAGTAAAATTAGTTTTAACAAAATGGCAAAGAACAACAACGATAAATACAATGAAAATAAGATTGGAGAAACACTGTTATTAGTTCCCCCATCCCAGTTTGGGTCTAGTTGCATTTGTGCTGGTTTATGACCACAATAAATCTTTGATTAAAGTACAAAAACCTTTGAATATCACCAATCATCAGTGGTACACACAACAAAGCCAGATAGTATTGTCACCAAACATGTGCTACCATATGTTCAGAAAAAACATAAGAGAAAGGAGAATAATGAATAAAAAAACAGCCAGCATAATAGGAAGAGAGGGAACAGTCTACCTTCACAAGAAAGCAACTTTTCAGAAATAAGTGTTTCCACAAAAAGTGAAAATGAAAAAGAGCTAAGCCAACCAAGTAGAGGAAAAGTCAGGGCAACATCAGTTTCTTACATCTCTTGTTCAGTACTCACAAGAGATATTGATTCCCCAGGTGAAAATGACATAAAAGGGCAGCCTAATAAAAGGGGAAAGCAGTGATGGCAATGGTACCATAGATCAGAACAGATGACAATGGCCTACCCAGTTGCGTGGGGAAGACTTACATTTCTCCACTAGCAACTTATAACATTCTTTCAAGTCACCCAATCATTGCTGTGTCCAAAATAACAGTAATGAAGACAGCCTTTATATCACTTCAGCAATGGCTAGATGCTGAAGTGATATAAAGAAATTTATATCTAGGGAAAGCTACAAGCTTTCAGTGGGGAAATGTCTTAGCCTAAAGCTTGCTGAAGCACAGTCTTGGAATGGAAGCTCAGTATTAAAAGCTCTTATCAATGAAGCGGTAAATAGCTGTCTTAAATTAATCACAGTTGTCTCACACTGAATTGTGAATTAGAATGATTTAGCACCAGAGGGGGTTTATGTCGCTTAGCATTTATAGTGCACTTTACATTGGCAGAACGTTCGACAGACATTCATGAATCTCAGTGATGGAAAAGACTTATTCAGTCACCAAAACTACATCTTGGATGCTATGGAAGGTGTTAAAACAACATCCATTTCTCATCTCATATTCTTTTATTTTTATGATATATTTTCCATTCAAGAAGATGACTATGGGTGTCAGTCAATGATCCAAATATAACCAACTCACAGAACTGCGTATCCGTTGAATCAAATAGCAAATGACAAAGAACAGCACCTGGCTGCAACATTAATTTAGATTTGCTTTATAGAATATGCTTTTTTTATACATTATTATAATTTTAATTTGGCTTCCTTAACTTCCACAATATCATTACACTAGTTCTCCACTTATAAGCCGAACATAAATGAACTAGAGTGGTGGGATTCAAATAATTTAACAACCGGTTCTCTGCCCTAATGACTGGCTGGGTAGGCGTGGCCAATGTGGGCGTGGCCAGGGGTGTGACAGGCAGCACTCGGCCTCCTGCACCCCCCTGGGAGCAAAAATGGGCCGCGGGGGGCCACGCTGCACCCTCTGCACCCCGTTTTGAACCTAGTAGGCCTCCCTGCAGCCTCCTGGTAGCGAAAATGGGCTGCAAGGGGGACACGCTGCACCCCCCCCCGCACCTCATTTTGGGCCTAGTAGGTCTCCCTGCAGCTCCTGGGAGTGAAAATGGGCCGTGGGGGGCGCACCCCCCCCACGCTCCACTTTGGGCCTAGTAGGCCTCTCTGCAGCCTCCTGGGAGTGAAAACGGGCCATAGGGGGGCACACTGCACCCCCCCCACACATCCCATTTTGGGCCTGGGAGGCCTCTCTGCAGCCTCCTGGGAGCGAAAACGGGCCATGGGGGGCGCGCCGCACACACACACCCCGCACCCTATTTTTGGCCTAGGAGGCCTCCCTGCACTTACCTGGGACCCAAAATGGGGCGCGTGGGACTCCTGGAAGGGGGGGAGGGGAGGGACCAGCCAGCAATTTAACTACCAGTTTGCCCAAACCGGCCCGAACCGGCTGAATCCCACCACTGAACTAGGGAGTCCCCAGACCAAATACAGAATATCTCACTTACTGTTTGAAACAAATTGCAGAATACATGTGACCAATCAAAGAAAGAGGGCTAAAAGGGTATTAAATAAAATTATTTAGCTACATTGCAGTCTTTCTTAGGGAAATAAAGCAATAAATTAAGTTTATATCTTAAGCAAAAGATTTGAGGAATACTCTCCAACCGAACCTCTTTTATCCTGAAATATAAACAGGGCATTTTCTCTGTAAAAGATAAAATGTAGAGGTCACAGCAGTTTCTAAAAAATAGAGGACACTAAAGCTCACCTTTTTCCTTTGTTTTGTTTATAAAATGCAACTTTGAGATTGCGATCTGAAATAGAAGAGTATACTTAACCCTTTCACCTCAAGCTGCTTTCTATTAGAAACCTGTTAGGGGGAAAATAGAACTACACATATATTTTCTTTTGCAAGAAGAAAAGTAGCTGAGGGTAATATCCCCATTATACCATTCTTCCACTTCACATGGCAGTCTTTGTGATTACAAAACCCCAATTATAAGAAAAACTGACATGTGGCTTAGATATAAAGGAAGTAAAATCCATAGCCATAACCCCTCTCCTCCTTTGGTGTCTGCAGCAATGTTCATATTTTTTGAACAACCTCCAATTCTTCTGAGTTGATGAAGGTTGTTTGCAGATAAGCTGGACACAAATAAACTAGCAGAGGCTGTGCCTAACTTGATCAAGATTTGTAAACCATGCCAAAGAAGCAGCCCATTAAAAGGAGGAATGACATACAAGTGAGAGTAGATAAAGATGATGATTGATGATGATGGTGGTGGTGATGGTGGTGGTGGCATCCATCCAGTTGTTCTGTCCCAGCTGCCGAACCGAGAAAAACAACACAAGCAACGTACAAACAAACCTTGTTTAATACTAGTTAAACTACTAATACTCTCTTAGCAGTCATGTCTGTTAAAGTTCATGAAATCATAAATAAGTCCTTTCGATGCACCAGCTGTCAATTAACATCTTAACAGTTGGCCAGAGTCCAAGCACAAAGAAGCAAGAAGTCCAACGAATTAGGTTATCTGATATCAGTCACTCGAACTTATGGAGGTTGGCAGAAAGCCCAGAAGTCATTAGCAGGAGAAGTAATGCCATTTGGAATCAAGAGCTGAACCAGAGTTTCAAAGACCAAGACAATACATGGATTGAACGGAGTTGTTTCCTGCAACGTGATTGAGCATGGTCATTACTTAAATAGGCTAAGGGTGTGGCCAATTAGCCCCAAGCCCTACTCCATGGTCATTACTTAAATAAGCTAAGGGCGTGGCCAATTAGCCCCAAGCCCTACTCCCAAGGAGACTTCCTCCTGAGTAGCCACTCCTGCCTCTTGGCAGCTCTGTGTGCCCGTGCATTAAGAATAGGCTCCTCCTCTTCTTCCTCGTCACTGATGGGAGCTTCTGGAGGTTCTGAAGGCCCTGGCTGACTCTCCGCCTCTGGCACCGAGTCCTCACCAACCTCCTCACTGTCCGACTCAGGTATCAGCTGCACAGGCCGCTGGCGCATCACCACAACAGCCTCTTCACTGTCGGAGTCTGCAACCAGCTGCACAGGTTGCTGGCGGGCCACAACACCAGTTGTGTCTGACTCTTGGCAATTCTATGGGTCAGGTCTCTCCACAATCTTCTGAACTTGCACTATTCCTTTAGTTGTTCTATGCTTTGGCTTGTCAGCTTTGATGGTGTCCAGCCACCATGTTCTTTAGCGGCCTGGTTTCCTTTTACCACTAACTCTTCCAAACATAATTGCTTTCTCCAGTGAATTCTCCTGCATGACATGGCCAAAATAAGTGAGATGCAGTTTTGTTATTTTTCTTTCCAGTGACATGTCTGGTGTTATGCGCTCCAGTGGAAAAACAGATTTGCATCATGACACTGCTGTGTAAGATTGGGCTCAAAGTTATTTTCTCATAGCCATGCTACCAGCCCCAGCTAATTATACTTTCTTTTGATTATGTTTATTTATATAAGACACTTGACTGTTGCTTGAAATATTATAGTAACTAGCTCAAATGCGACCATACGCAATGTATCTCAGTCTCTACATTTTGAAAATAGCAAGCACAAAGGCACCTTCGAGATTAGACAATTGTTGTCAGGTGCATCAAATAAGCTGAAAAGGAAGCCTTGCATGTTGTGTGGCACTGGTTGATTGGATGCTGCCTGGCATCCTGAATCTAAGGAAGAAATCCTTTTCCATTCTTGGACAACATCCAAGAACAGCTAGAATCTGTACAGAAGCCCACACTATTTCTAAAAGGAGTGAGACACTAAAGCCTAATGTTTTCTTGTATGTTACATCATCTTTGAAAGCTGAGTAAGAGTGGTTTGATGGCTGAGTTATAAACAGTGAAAAGAAAGCATCAAAGAAACTGCAGGGCCAGAAGAGAGGAATACTGGTTCTGTTTTGTATAAGTGGCAAAATCCCTCCATGGTCTTGCCATGCTAGATGCTCAGGATAAGGAAAAAAAACAGAGGTATTTCCACTTGGCCATTGGCTTTTCCCCCATCTGAGCCCCTTCCTCTCTGCAGTAGCTTTCTCTAACTACATCGCTGCTTCGTAGGCATAGAAAAGAGGGGGAAGAGGGGGAAGATAAAATCCATGTGGCTGGCTAATAGAGAAGCAGAAAAATGAGCACAGTGCCCACAGGATATGATCAAAACAATCAAGATGTCAGTTTTGACAATGTGGCTGAAAGCTCCGCTTATTTCTTATTTGTGTTGCATGTGATGAGTCCCTTGGGAGTTGGGCGGCATACAAATTTAATAAATAATAATAATAATGAAAAGCAGATAAAGCATCCATCTTACCACCAAAGTCAACCTCTTGATGATTTTTGCCCTACACTGCAGTTGCCCCTGAATCCAGCCATCACCCCTTGCTCCATCTTCAAAGGAAAAAAGAGTAATGGCTCTGCAGAGATGGTGGCAAAGTGACCATTTGCACATGAAGAATTGGAGAGGGAAGGTGGAAATACTATCTGCCCAATTTAGTTTGGACAAGATTATCAGTGAATCAAATCCTGCAGCTCTTCAAGAAATATTTGGATGTAGAGCCAAATATAGGGGGGGGGGACTTTGCACAAAATGTGGTAGAAAGCATTCTACTTTTGTTTACTTTTTATTTCTGATGGAAATCATTGGAAATCAGAAATAAGACAAATCATAGTATTAGGAGTATTAAAATTATGAATTTGTTTTCTGTTTGTTCAATATAGAACAGTAAAAGATAAAAATGATGGTAATAATCAGAAATGTCAAATGAGAGAAAACTATCTCAGATTTTCAGCTGGGGTTCTACAAAGTTTTTCGAGTTAGTTAGACAGTAAATAAAGCAGAAGAGAGAGGAACTATCTGGCTAGTGTTGAAGCTAAGGTGACTATATTTAGTTGCACCCTGAAGAAGGAATGTGGAGAAAAGGTTTCTGTCTGGAATCTGTTAGAAACATATACAGGTACTCCTCATTTACCAACTGCCTCGTTTAATGATCATTCAAAGTTATGATGGTGTAAAAAAAACTTTTGCAACCAATCCTTGCATGTATGACCTCTCAGCATCTCAGCATCTCATGGTCATGTGATTGCTACTTGTGGTTCACAACCAGCTTACACAAACAAACAGAGTGAATTGATAAAGCAAAAGTAAAATGGTCATTGATAGTTTACTGAATGACCAAATGTGAAGTGACATCATTAGCCTATTATGATCACATGATTTTTCAATTTAGAGATTGCATGGCTTAACGATAGAATTGTTGGCCCCAATTGTAATTACTTAGTGTAGACTACTTGACTCTGTTAGATACTCTGAAGGTTTTAGATAGAGCTTAGGACCTTCCTTAGGACCAGAGGTGGGTTTCAGCAGGTTTTGACCAGTTCTGGAGAACCGGTAGCGGAAATTTTGAGTAGTTCAGAGAACTGGTAGCGGAAATTTTGAGTAGTTCGGAGAACCAGTAAATACCACATCTGACTGGCCCCACCCGCATATATTCTCTGCCTCCAGAGTCCCAGCTGATCGGGAGGAAATGGGAATTTTGCAGTAACTTTCCCCTGGAGTGGGAAGGGAATGGAGATTTTGCAGTATCCTTCCCCTGGAGTGGGAAGGGAATGGAGATTTTGCAGTATCCTTCCCCTGGAGTGGGGAGGGAATGGAGATTTTACAGTATCCTTCCCCTGCCACGCCCACCAAGCCACGCCCACCAAGCCACGCCCACAGAACCGGTAGTAAAAAAAAATTGAATCCCACCACTGCTTAGGACTGTTGGGGAAACTTCTAGATTCATCATCAGACAGCCATATTTGTTAACCCCATCACCACCTTCACTGTTTCATTTACATCTAGTATAATGGAAACGTACGCTCTATTTATTCCACATTTGTAAATATGTTAGCATGTTGTAAGAAAAAGAAAAAAAGACACATGGCCCTTTAAAAATTAACACATTTTAATATGGCAACAAAAGCTTATGCCTTCATAAATTTGGTCTTTGAGGTGTCTAGAGAAAACTTTTCTTTTTAACGTTCTGACTGGTTTAATAAAGCTCCTGTGGAAATAATAAATATTTAAACTTTAATTAAGTCATTGTGATGTTATCTTCCAACAACTGCACAGAGAGTGCACAGTTCTGTCCCGTCGAAAAATTCCAAATTAGGAAACCTAACAGATCAAGACCAATGTTCCCTCTAATTTTTTTTCAGTGTGTGCGGAAAAGTATAGTGTTTGAGCGGCACATTTTCAAGCCTGAGCACCTGAATTTTTTTCACAGATGTCACCCAAGACAACAACGTAATCAGTGTTATTTGAAACTCAAAGTTATGTTTATTCAATGTACCCACTTAATTAAAAGTGTTATATATCAGTATCACTTATAATACTGCAAGTCTGCAATATTAAAATACTTGTATAGTGTTTACAGTAATGTACGCTGTTAGTCACTGAAAGTCTGTCTCATCTTACAGTTTCTCACGTCTGAAACCTCGCTCGCAAGCGGCGCTTGATGCTTGGAATGTTGCGCAAAGATCCAGCAGATATTTGCGTTAAGAGTTATAGGTGAAGGTTATTGAGTGTGAGATTTGCTAATTGTTTACATATAATAGCTTGCCCTGCCAGTGTAGTTTTCTCCTTGGTAGTTAATTTGATTAGGAACTACTTAATATTGTCTTCTGCTTGGTTGTTTGTCTGGTGTTAATCCCTGTTTATCTGGGTGTTGGTTTCTGGAGAGGATGTTCTGGTTTCTTCTTCTTCTTAACTGTTTTATTGTCTCTTTTGAATGGTGTGCAAATATGGTTTATTTCTATATGCCTATTAATGACTGATTGGTCTGAATGCCAATTACTGGCAAGATGCTTCATAGCACAACCTTGCACATCTCCTCATGCCAGTCCCAATCTTTTATTTTTTAAGGAGGTTGTTCTACTGTTCTACACCAAGCCCTGTGCTGCAGCCCCTCCCCGTATGCTGACCCTCCAGGTTCAGAACCACTCTA
>QLTV01003654.1:6458221-6468594 GCA_003457575.1 Thermophis baileyi
CCTCATAGTTCCCCGCCCCCAGGAAGAGCCCACAGAGTTGGTCTCCTCGAGGTCCCGTCAGCTAAGCAGTGTCGGCTGGCAGGCCCGCGGGGAAGGGCCTTCTCTGTGGCTGCTCCGACTCTCTGGAACCAGCTACCCCCTGAGATCCGGACTGCCCCCACCCTATTGGCCTTCCAGAAAGCATTGAAAACCTGGCTTTTCTGGCAAGCTTGGGGCCGTTGATCTCGCAATTTGCGAGGTCCGGCCTTGAATGATATGTATGTATGTGATTGTTAACTGGTTTTTTTAATATTTTATGATGTTTTTAAATGTATTTTCTATACCTTGTTGTAAGCCGCCCACAGTCCTTTGGGAGTTGGGCAGCATAGAAATACAATAAATAAATAAATAAATAAATAATAAATAAATAAATAAATAAATAAATAAATAAATAAATAAATAAATAAATAAATAAATAAATAAATAAATAAATAAATAAATAAATAAATAAATAAATAAATAAATAAATAAATAAATAATAATAATACAGTTTTGATATCCAAAAAATGAAATGATGAAGTGATATATTTCTATATATTTCTATATGTCCTAGTTTTAATGATTAGCTAAGGATTGTATTATTTTTATATTAATATTCAATAGACCTTATAATGGACCTTATACTAAATTTAAAACTAAATGAACATTATAAGAATTTTCTCTTTTTAATTAGATTTTCTATTTTTTTTTTTACATTTAGCTTATTTTAATTACTGTGACATTCTTTCTGCTATATATAACTGAGAGAGCGAGAGAGCACAAGTGCCCTGTCTTTGTAATTATCTATATTCCATCATCTTCTAAAGCAGTCTTTTCGATTTCTGAACAGGTTTTACCAAAGTTTTCCAACAACTCTGAACAATTCTGCCCCTTCTTCTACATGACAATTTCTTCAGATGGTTGAAGCCACCATTTAATGCTGTCATTTAATTCTGTAGTCTCCCCTTCTCCATACACCATGACTCCAAATATTTGACTCAAGCTTTTCCTTCCAGACACGTCATCATCTTGTTTACTCTCTATTAGACACACTCTAGTTTATCAAGAGCCATGGTGGTGCAGTGGTTAGAATGCAGTACTACAGGCTACTTCTGCTGACTGCTGGCTGCCAGGAGTTCGGCAGTTCAATTCTCACCAGCTCAAGGTTGACTCAACCTTCCATACTTCCGAGGTCAGTAAAATGAGGACCCAGATTGTTGGGGGCAATATGCTGACTCTGTAAACCACTTAGAGAGGGCTGTAAAGCACTGTGAAGTGGTATATAAGTCTAAGTGCTATTGCTATTGTTATCAATGTCATTCCTAAAGTGTGCTGCCCAAAATGGAAGTAATATTTTAGGTGCAATCTGACCAATATAAAATAGAGAGAAACAATGGCTTTTTGTAATCTTCATAGTATTCCTCTGTTGATGCAGCACAGAATTACAAGATTGTTGTTGTTGTTGTTGAAACTGCATTATACCTTTGACTCATCTTCAGCTTGTATGGTGCTCCTCCCATCTTCTACTCCAATGGTTTCAATTTTTTTCAGGCCATAGAACATGTTAGTTAAAAACTTTTTCCACAAATCCCTGATCAAGAGGAAAAGTTCTAGTAATCAAAAATGTACTGTGTTTAAGTGAACTTTTTTTCTCCCTTAGCCTCTCACAGAACCCCACGTTTTCTTGGACAATAAGACTTCTATGTTGGAACTCTTTGCTGTTTGCTTTCCCACATATCCATGATGTCAGGTAATGTGGATTTAACAGCTGTAAGCTGATGTAAGGTTGTAAGCTGATGCAATAGGAATGATTCAGCATTGACATCACCAGTTTAAGACTCTGATGGGGTCCACACAAGACTTTTACCATGTTAAGAGATGTCTATATATAGGTGGCCATTAGAGGGCGTATCTCTCTCTCTCGTCGTGTATCTCATTGATCTCCCTGTGTCCGTAGCTGTATGATAAGGTATCTACCATGTAACTGTATATGTATGTATATATTTAGTTGTATATAAACCACTGTTAATTATCTAAAGGCTCTGTGTGCTGTGTGCTGTGTTTTGCTCCTGGGTTTATCTCATAATACTACTCACGCTGCAAAACTCTGACAGGTTATGGGCCCAGTCCAGAGAGAAGGCCAGAGTGACAAGTGACTAGTGAGCCTAGAGAGAAGAGAATCCCAGTGTGAGCTTGCACCAGAGTAAGTGGTTTAAATCATGGTTAGCAGGCAGCATGGCCTCCATTGGTATAATGGGAGGAGTTTTCCTGGTGTCTCGGCTGAATGAGACTAACTACCGCTCCTGGAGTGTGAAGATGGAGATGTATCTGCAAAGGGAGGAGTTGTGGATGATTGTTACTAATCCACCAGCAGTCCTGGATGATGGGGACCAGAGAAAAAATGAAAAGGCATTATCCAGCATAATCCTTGCCTTGGAAGATAGTCAGCTGATACATGTGAGGGGTCTCCAGTCTGCGAAAGAGTGCTGGCAGACATTGCGCAGTGTGTATGTGAGAGAGACTGTAGGTAGTAAAGTGTTGCTGACTAGGAGGCTGTATAAGGCACAGCTGAAGCCGGGAGAGTGTATGTCCACACATTTGCAGAACATGAGACGGACATTCTTCGAGTTGGAAGAAAGGGGAATGAAATTTACTGAAGCACACAAAGTATATGTGGTGCTCAGTTCCTTGGACAGTTCATGAGATGTTCTTGTGACTTGAGTCCATGCAAGAATAGGATTTAACTATGGCATATTTGACTGGTCGGTTGTTGGAGGAGGAGCAGAAATGGCTGGAGAGGAGACCAGGAAAGGGAGGAGAGAGGGTTCAGCACAGACCAGCATCTGCAACAGTTCAGGATGCCAGCAGAGCAGCTGAAAGAGTTAACTTTGTGAAGAGATGCTACACATATGGTTCTACTGAACATCTCCAGAGACGATGTCCTGAGAGGAGGAACAGAGGAGCAGCAAGACAAGGGAGCAGAACTCAGCAGCGAACGTGGAGTGGTTCTCCAGCGTCGTTTTCCCTGGCAGCATCAATGACTGAACACACCAGGAATACTTGGTTGTTGGACAGTGGGGCAAGCCAGCATATTGTTAACAATCCACATGTGTTTTCTGGTTTGAAACCAGCAATACAAACGTGGGTTAGTTTGGCTGATGGACAGAAAGCTGCTGTAAAAGGGGAAGGTAATGTGTATGTACCAGAAATAGATGCTACATTGTACAACGTGTTATATGTATCTGCTTTAGAGCATAATTTATTAAGTATATCCATGTTAGACAGGTATAAAATAATATTTGCTAGGGGACTATATACAATTAAGAAGAATGGACAGGTATGTGCACAAGGTGTTAAAAAGGATGGTCTGTATGTTCTGGGAATGCAAGAACATAAATGTGCACGTGTACTTAAAAATGTTCCTACACATGACAACTGTATACACCTGTTACATAGAAGATTTGGGCATGCAAGTTTCAACGTATTGAAGAAAATGCCGGATATAGCTGAGGGGCTGAAATTAAAGAAATGTAATGCGTATTTTGATTGTTCTGTATGTAAAGAATCAAAAGCCAAAATGTATCCTGTAAGTAAGAAAAGTGCAAGAACTACAAACAGGGTATTACAATTAGTTCATGCTGATCTGGTTGGTCCTATGACACCCTCTTTAGGAGGAGCGAGATATGCCTTAATCATAGTTGACGATTACAGTAGATATGGATATTGTTATTTACTGAAAAATAAGACTGAGGTATTGCAACAGTTCAGGAAATGGGTAACACTCATAGAACGACAGCATGGATGTAATGTATGTCAGCTGCAAACAGACAGGGGAACAGAATTTATGTCTGAGAAGTTTCAAAGGTGGTTGAGCAGTCTAGGCATAAGGCATAGAAAAACGAACCCATATTCACCTTCTGAAAACGGTGTGGTTGAGAGAAGAAACGGTGTGCTACAGACAATGAAAGATGCTTTGCTTGCTGATGCAGGCATGAGTAAGGCATTCTGGGGAGAAGCCAAATTGACAGCGAATTATATCGTTAATAGGTTATGGAGTGAGGCAATACAGGAAACACCATATTTCCTAATGCATGGTAGGAAACCCTCTTTAAGTCATGTAAGAACATTTGGCTGTTATGCCTAGGTACATATTCCGAAAGCTACTAGGAGAAAAGGTCAGACAAAGGCCAGAAAGCTTCGGTTTGTTGGGTATGAGCCAGGAACAAAGGATTACAGATTTACAGATGGTACTAAACGAGTTGTAATCTCAAGGTCTGCTAGTTTTGCAGAGCAGAACTAGAACAATATATATGCTAATCAGGAGATGTTCATGCCAATACAGAGTTCTAATCTATCGGAAGCTGAGATAGAGTCAGATAGAGTTTTAGAAGAGGATAGACCTATGGTGAAATGGGAAAGCACAGATGACGTAGATATAGAAGAGGAGAGTCCTGAAACAGTAACACAGGAACATGTAATTCCAAGGAGATCAGAGAGGAGTAACAAAGGTGTACCTCCTGAACTGTTTACTACAAGTGAGGTCAGAGCATACAGTGTTAGGTATGAACCTCAACATTACCAGGAAATGTTATCATATTGCTGTAATATATCATACTGTAATGTTAGAGAAGCTGTAAAGGAGAAACTGATCAAAATAAAGCATTGTTCCAGCGATTGTAATATAGCTGATATGTTAACAAAACCTGTATCTGTAGAAAAATATAGGAACTATGTTAAAGTGTTCAGATTATCAGCTGTACAGCTTTAAATGGGAGGAGTGTCAGGTAATGTAGATTTAACAGCTGTAAGCTGATGTAAAGTTGTAAGCTGATGCAATAGGAATGATTCAGCATTGACATCGCTGGTTTAAGACTCTGATGGGGTCCACACAAGACTGTTACCATGTTAAGAGGTGTCTATATATAGGTGGCATTAGAGGGCATATCTCTCTCTCTCTCTCTCGTCGTGTATCTCATTGATCTCCCTATGTCCGTAGCTGTATGATAAGGTATCTACCACATATATGTATGTATATATTTAGCTGTATATAAACCACTGTTAATTATCTAAAGGCTCTGTATGCTGTGTGCTGTGTTTTGCTCCTGGGTTTATCTCATAATACTAGTCACACTGCGAAACTCTGACACATGACATTTGCAGATTTGATGAATTTATTTTCATCCATTATTTATGAAAATGTTGACCAGCACAATATGAAAGTCCAACTGGTCAGACTGTATTTACCTCGGTCCTCAGTTATAGGAATAACATTTGCTCTTCCCCTTTTTGACAACAGGAACAACACTAGTTCTTCTCAATTGTGTAAAAGATTACACAAAAGATTGATAAACAAGATCAAGATTTTCTGATGAAGAAATCTGATTTTAAAATTGAGGGGAAAGGTTAAATATTTGAGTGCCACTTTGACTAATGTGAATTGTATGTTGTTTCAAAATAATGTCAAGGTATGGAATGAAGTTAAAAAAAAGTATACTGAGATGAAAAAAATTACAATTGTCATTGTCATTGAATGTCTGTGATTTAAAATGAATGTTTTATCTAGCATGTAATTTTTATTCCAGGCAATACCCATATGGAATTGTATTGAATTGAATTGAACTTTATTTGGCCAAGTGTAATTTGACACACAAGGGATTTGTCTCTGTACAGAAGCACTCATTGTACATGCAAAGCAACAGAATTATCATCATCATAAAATAAAAGGGGGAGCAAAGAAGATAAGAAGGATAAATAATACTACAACCACACTACATGGGTAAATATACATAGACATTAGACAGCACTGAAAGAATTAGGTGTTCAGCAGAGTGATGGCATAAGGAGGAAAAAAAACTGTCCCTGTGTCTAGTTGTTTTGGCATGGAATGCCCTATAGTGCCATCCCAAGATGAGGAGTTGAAATTTATGATGTTTTATAAAAACTAATCTTATAAAATGTTTATAATAGGAGTGACATATGGGAAGGTAAGGGAAAAAACCATAATGTATAAGTAAGAATCACTGCAATTAAAGAGATGTGTCCTGGTCACAGTTAAGCAGGAACATAATTAGATAAATTATATAACATTAATGAATGTGGAAATGCTAAGTTCTCAAAAGAAGTTAATAAGTCACTGGAAAGAACAAACCTACTTTCCACAATCTTGTGCTTTCAGAAGTGTAGGACTTCAGTTCCCATAATCCCTAGACAAATAGGCAGGCTTGCTGACCATAGAACAGTGGTTCTCAACCTTTCTAATGGTGCGACCCCTCGTGACCCCCCCCACCGCCGCCATGACCCCCCCCCCCCCCCACAACCCCCCCCCCGCCCCCCCCCCCCCCCGGGGGTGGGGGCCAAGGGGGGGGGGGAGGGAGACTTCACCCGGACGCCGCCATTTGGGTTCTTTTCCCTCTGCACATGCGCAAAGCATTCTGCGCATGCGCAGAGGGTAAAAGAACCCAAATGGCGGCGTCCAGGCGGGTGAGCGAAGTCTCCCGCTTCTGTCGCTATCGGCTATCCGACGACCCGCAGGCACGGCCGAACCGGGAGCATTTCACCCCTGCAGTGACGGTGGCACCAAGATGGTGGGCTAACGCATGCGGCAACCCCTGTGAAATGGTCGTTCGACCCCCAAAGGGGTCACGACCCACAGGTTGAGAACCGCTGCCATAGAAGGTTCAACACATTTGGAAGGCATGAAGCTGAGATATCATATAACAGATTTTTCTCACTCCAGAAAAAGGGTGGAGGGGAAGCAGATTGCTGTGTCACACATATAGAAAATGGTTCTGTTAAGTGCTTTCAGTCAGGTTTGAAAGCCAGCAAAAAATTCATGGCACGCTCCATGTGATCATTCACATAAATTTAATAAATGGCTTTGGGGCAGTTTTTCTTTTGGCAGAAAAACTCCAGATGTGTAGCAGACTAAAGGAAGACACTGGATGTGATCAGGAGGAAGAAGATAATTTTGTCTGAGGCCAAAGTCCTAAAGAAGGAGTTTAACTTTTAAACCACACTTCTGACACCTTGCCCTTTCCCACAACCGAAAATATAAAGCAATACATGTTATACTTCTCTTATTTTCTAGCTGCTATTTTAAGTATTGTGGCATATTTAGGATGGGGAGAGGGGTGCTTTTTAAGATATTTCTCCTGTTGTGTGATATCTTCTAGGAGATGACTACTATGTTTCTTCCTTTTTTTCTCCACACCCAATTGCAGAAACATTATGTGCACTGCGCTTTGTCTCCAAGTTTATGAACCATTGCAAAGTTTTCTTTAATGTCAATAGAAGACACTAATTTATATGAATCAGTTTCAGATTGGACAGAATTAGAAAAAATTACAGCAATTTTGTGTTTTCTACCAATTGTGGTGCACAGGATGAAATTTCTTAACTTAAACTATCAATTTAAGGCTCAGCATGATTAGCTATAGCAGCCATTTTAAGAAGTGAGAGAGTTTCAAGGAGAAACAGTAACAATTCACCCTTGCTAGCTGGGTCTCTGGGGATATAATTTGGACAAAAAGAGTGACTCTGTACCACTTCATCCAAATGATGAGCAATGGTCAAGCAATCTCTAGTTGTCACTTCCTTTTTTGGATGACTGTGTATCTCCATTTTTTGAAGTCACGAGCTTGTCAGATCAATAATGCGTCTGGCAGATCCTCAAAACCTTAGCTGAAGAACCCAAGGGCATCTTTCTTGTTTTCTAAACAGCTGTTCTCAAAATATCTGTTCACTAAATTGAAGGCACATAAAGAAAACTGCTCTCAAATACCTAAATAGCCCTGTCAATAAAAACAATAAGAAGCTATTGTTCACTCAAACTTCAACTATAAATTCAAAAAAGCAATGTGTAACGGAATAAAATATTCTTGCCACTTGAAAGACTTCCCTTCTAAATTCGGCTCTATTTATTTATTTTTTGCCTTTATTATTTTTGTAAATAACTGAAGACAGTGAACTTCCTAATACTTCTTCCTCCTCCTATTTTCCCTGCGAGGTTGGGTTGAGCTAAGAGAGAGTAATTGTCATCTGTCAACTGTCATCTCAAAGTCATCCAGTGGACTTTTATGCCTAAAATGGGACTACAACTCCCAGACTCCTGGTTTCTACCCTAAACTACTGCACTAAATAGGCTATAAGGTATCAATCTGACAAATGTTTATACTTATAGAGATGAAGTGATATGGAGAGATGGAGTAAAACAGGAAAGTATAAGCTGTGTTTCTCCAAAATCTCATCATTTTTTGATGTGCAGCTCATGACATGCCACTCAAAGTTCAAGTGTGACCTTCAACCTGACAAAGATTCTGAAATTTCTTTCATATTTTCTAGAAGAGCACTCTATTGCTTACAGCTCAATGGTACGTGCTAAAGCAATGCTTTGATGACAGCTTGCCAAAATGTAAGAGTTATCAATGGATACAAGATATTTTGCCATCAGTATGTAAATAACATTCAGTTCAATTTCATCTTAATATTTGATATGTGACACTCTACAAATTAAATGGGTGCTTAGTGGCAAAAATGGATGGATAAAGGAGAACAAACTGAATGCAACAAGAGAAAGGTTCTTTGGAGGCAATTCTCAATCCCAGGAATTATTCAGAAGTTTCTTCCACTTGGAGCTAGACTCCCTTTGAAGGGGCAGGTATACCGTATTATATGAGAGTGATCCAGTTTTGTCACTGTATGAGTCACGAACTCAATTTCACTAGTGTATTTGCTCCAGCTATAACCATTCTTGGATTGACAATTAACCATATTGACTCACATGCTGGTTATTACAATATACTATAGGAAGCTTCCCATAAACTTGATCTAAAAGCAGAAACTGCCAAGATGTTAGCCAGGGATAATATAACTCCTGAATAAATTCTGCAATAGCTACTTATTTATTTCTAAGCCAAATTTCAGTCTGTTCTCTAGATCCAAACAATATCAGGTAATTCAAACAGATTTTAATTTCCAAAGGGCAGAACAGTCTTGTTATTGCATGACTAATGATTAGATCAAATTCACAAGTCCTTGTGTTGCACTGGTCATGATCAATGTTTGATGGGCTGTATAGTTATTTTCTTTTTTGCTATTGGATATACACACACCTGCCTACTAGTGATTTTTTAAGATTGATGTTACCTGTCTAGAAATGTTTTTTCAAAGGGCAGGTCACATCTGAAAATAGCTAAACAAAGGCATCCTTGGTTTGCTACTCCCCTAAGTTATAATACTAATTTTTATTTATGGCCCAAATGCCTGAATAATATTACTCTAAATTTTGGAAATCATTCTATGCTATTTCTGTTTCTGTTTGTTGTAAATATTACAAAGCTCTACATTATTTTTAAGCGAAATGAGATGGGAGGAGAGTATATTTATAACAGATATGGCTCTGGAAACAGCTGGTTGCAAAACAATTATTAATTTCATGCTTTATTTTATGCAAACCTTGAGTTCACATCGAAGAGATTGATTTAATTAGAATTTGTATCATCAAGCCATTTGGATTTGAGCTTTTAATTAGGGTAGCATAAAAAAAACGGTAGAGGCTGCCAGAACATGATTATGTGTGTGTGTGTGTGTATCTCTATGTCTGGGTTTGAAATGGATGCCTGCTGACTTTCTAATCAGTACTGGGAGACAAGATATCTTTCCATACACATTTTCCCTTTCCCAAAAGACTATCGACAAGCAGCAACAAATGGATGGATATAAAGCTAGTTCACTTCTATCTGCACTGTAATTGCATTCACAAATCTTCTATTTACTCTGTAATACGCAGGGATTCAGGTACACATGCTTTCATGATCACAAACAAAAGCCTCCATATTTCAGATATGGACAAATATATACAAGAAAAACAAGTGTGATAGCTACATGTTTTGTTGGCCTATTATTATTTCATTCATTTAAACATATCCATGCTGCCTAGCACAATATTCCATAAGTAATGCCCACACAACACCAGAGGTGGGTTGCTACCAGTTCGGACCGGTTCACCCGAACCGGTAGCGAGCCACTGGTGATGTCACAATGACATCACTGATCCGGTTCGGTCGGTGCCGGTCCGTGGGCGCCGCCATCTCTCTCTTTTTTTTTTCAAATTTTTTTTTGAATCTCTTTTGAATTTTTTTCCGGTTTTTTTCTTCTTCTGTGCATGCGCAGAAGCCGAGTTTTCGGCACTGCGCATGCGCAGGAAGGAAGCGAACCGGCGGCGAGGTAAGCAGGCTCGGTCCCTTCACAGGGTCGCTTTTCTCCGCGCCCGATAAAGATCAAAAGGGGCAGAGCAGCCTGTAAGGACAAAGTCAGCGTAACCGCCTAGAGGTAAGAAAAGGAACCAGAGAGGGAAG